>BQMB01002056.1:0-343285 GCA_027943415.1 Closterium sp. NIES-67
CTCGCTCCTCCGCGTACTCCTTCCCCAATCGTAGCGGCATAGGCTTTTGTATGTAATGAAAAGCCTCCTATCCGGCTAATTTACACTCACACGTATGCCCCTTTAGAGCTTCTTGTTCATGTCATCGCTAGCTAGTTCGGTCAGAGAGAAATCCGACAGTTGAACTAATTGTGAGAACATTCAAAAAGTGGCATGTGTATGTTCACCCTCCAGCTTCTGACATTCTCTACCTAGTTGGAGCAGAAGGGAGCAGCTTAGCCTGTCAGCAATCGACAATCGGCATCCATCCTGCCATCCACCTGCTTGCCCAGCTGTCCACTTACATACAGACATATGCACATGAAAGTGAAACGAACAAAGCAACAGATCCCAAGCATCATTCCAGGTTCGGCGATCCCCGGCCTTCTCCCAACCTCTGCCCATCCTTCTGCCAGTTGGCTCCAAACCGAGCTGCTGCCGCCAGCTAGCTCCACCTCACTCCATGCAATCCCCGATAGCGGCTTCCTCACCCGACCTTCCCTTAGTTCCGGCTGTTACCTTCCCCCTCGACCCTCATTCATAATTACAATTCATATATATATTATGTACAGTAACGCCCAAATCCGTCGACATTTCTCCACGGACGTCCTCGCCTAGAATTCTGACATGTCCCATGTCATAAATGTGTCAGGTTTTTTAGGCAATCAATCTTTGCATGTAAATGGGAATTAGTTCTCAAGCCATGTATTTTTGATTATAATGTATTGCTAATTAATCAGAAACGAAGCCAGAAATTAGAATAACATAGCAGTTACATCCAAGAATTTACTGTAGCATCCCTGGCCCTGGCTGCCCCACTCCATTCTCAACCCGTAGACCCTCTCGTAAGCGATTAGCATGGGCCATGATTCTAGGGGCTGTCCAATCTGGTTGCAGCTAAACTGAGACTCAAGGCCCTTAATGTGTAAAAGATAAACAGGTCAAACAAACCTACCACGTAACAGAAAATAGCGACATGGGGAATTTTGACATGGATGGAGCAACACCTATTCCCTGCACATGGTCATCTCAAAACCGCAGTTGCCAATGCTCTCATCTTGGCCAGCGCAGTGCCAAGAAGAGCCATACAACCTTGAAATTTTATAATTATATATTTAGCTAGGTTCTATTCGCGCATAGCCTAGTTAGGTCAGTTCTTAGAGGGTACAGCCCTACTCTTGTACCCCTCGACATTTTTCCCTTAGTCAACATTCTCTCGGACCTAACGTGGTGGCGAGTTTGCCTCTGGCACTCTAGGACAGTTCTGTCGTGCAGAGGGCATCCGCCATACGTACACACTGCCGGACTCTGCACAGCAGAACGGGGTCGCTGAGCGGTGCATCGGCCTGGTCATGGAGATAGCTCGCACCTCCATGGTCCACGCAGGTGCACCCTATTTTTTGTGGCCATTCACAGTGCGCTACGCTGCTCACCAGCTCAACCTGTGGCCGGACTCTCAGTGGCCACAGGTTTCGCCGACCCTTCTCTGGGTCGGTCTCCTCTGATGCGTCTGCGTTTCAAGTCTGGAGCAGCCTTGCTCATGTCCGCAACACTCGCGCAGACAAGCTCTCAGCCCGCACACTTTCTTGTGTCTTCTAGGGTTTCCGCTTGACGCCCCTGAATAGCTGTTCTACCACTCGTCACACCACCGCTTCTACCACTCTCGTGACGTTACCTTCGACAAGACGCTCCCATACCAGCGCTTCCCGCATCACAACGCTCCCGTGCCTCCTCTTTCTCTCTTCCTCGTCCCTGCCCCGCCTGCAGCACCCCTCCCACCTTGCCGGGCCAGTCTGGTATCTCTCATGCCACTCAGTTCCCCTCGGTTGGGCTCGTGGGGGAGTCGGTTGACTCAGGGGGCCCAGCTGCTGGGGGCGCACCTGCTGTCCCTGTGGCGCCTCCCCCAGCCTCGGTACCCAGGCACCTCAGCCGCCTTGCCCCTTGCCTCAGCAGCCGCTGGAGCAGACTCAGCGGTCGCAGTCGCAGCAGCAGCAGCAGCAGGAAGCAGTGGACTTTCGGGGTGCTGGTGTTGTGGGTGCTGGTGTTTGGGTGCTGGTTCTGGGGGTGCGAGTTCTGGGGTTGCTGACTCTGGGGGTGATGGTTCTGTGGGTGGTGCGACCGAGGGTGCTAGTCCTGGCAGTGCAGTTTTGGGGAGTACCGGTGGTAGCTGAGGCGCAGCTGGAGGTCCTGGAGAGGGCAGGGAGCACCAGCAGCTGACGCAGCAGCAGCAGCAGCAGCTGACGTAGCAGCAGCACCAGCTGCTGCAGCAGCTGCACCAGCAGGCAAAGCTGTAGCAGAAGGGGCAGCAGCAGTCTGCTCTTGGTCTTCCCTCGGTTCCCTTGACTGACTGCCCGTCCCTCCTCCGGTGCATGACCTTATTTACGGCCCGCTATTACCTCCCCCAGACTCCTCTCCGAATCGTTTTCCCCCGTGCTCCTCCGTCCCCTAACTTGTCTCCCTTCCACCCTCGTCTCCAGTTCCCCATTCTCCCCCACTGGGTCAGTCGTCCATCTGGTGCTTAACTTGTCTCTCCTCGTCCGAGTGTCCACCCTATGGCCTTTGTTCGCATACTCCACTAGTCCCGGTCCTTCCGTTGCCTCCCCAGTCGTCGCTCTCATAGTCTCTTGCTCTTTCCTCTGACTCTGATCGCACTGCTTGCCCTACCCTCTCGCGCTTGCTTGCGTCGCTTGTCACTGACCCTGCTGCTCCTCTTGAGACCGTCTCCGCGCTTGTCGCTGCTGTTGCTGACTTTGCTGCTAGCCACCGCCTTGACTACACTGCCATTCTGGTTTTTGGTACTGCCTGTTCTCTGTCCGTTGGGGGTGCACCTGCCCTTGGCAGTGACGTGCGAGAGGACAAGCAGCACGATCTGGCCTAACTTGCTGCCGCTGTACCTCATCTCTGCTCTATGCTTGTATCCCCAGAGGGTGACCCAGATGCCCTCGACATCCTATCCTGCGCTCTTACGCTGAGGCGGTTTTGGGGCCCTGGGCAGCCTAGTAGATACAGGCCATGGAGAGCCGCTGAAGATCAAGGCACGTTACGTGGCTAGAGGCTTTAATCAGCGAAATGGTGTGGACTTCTTCTAGACCTTCTCCCCTACCCTGAAGATGACTTCTCTTCGAGTGCTCCTCCACCTAGTCGCGCAGAGTGACTACGAGCTTCACTCACTCGACTTCTCCACAACCTTTCTGCAGGGTATTCTGCATGGGCAGAACCACCTCCGGCGCCCACTACGCTTCTGTGGGTCCTTCCCAACTGGGACCCAGTGGAGCCGCGCCCCTGTCTACGGCCTTCGTTAGGCGCCCCATGAGATGCACGTTACGCTTCGCACCACACTTGCTGAGCTGCAATTCTTCATGTCCTCTGCTGATTCTTCTCTCTTTGTTCGGACGGGTCAGACCCCACGTAGATGATTTTATCTTTGCTAATCCTGATAGATACGCACTGGCCTCAGTGAAGGCCGATTTTCTTCGGACGCACACTTGTGCAGACCTAGGGGAGCTGAGACGCTTTCTGAGCTTGGAGATATCTCATGATCGTGTTGCTCGCACGATGACACTCTCCCAGTCCATATGGTACAGCAGATCCTTCAGAGGTTCAGTTTCCAGTTCTCCTCAGCACAGCCCACCCCTCTGCTTGTTGATCACAAGCTCTCTGCTCCTGTTCCGACTGAGCCGGTAGAGGCTAGTGGTCCATACGCAGAGCTGGTGGGTTCCCTTATTTACCAGATGACCTGCACTCGACCAGATCCAGCAAATCCTCTCAGTCTCCTTGCTCGCTTTCTGGCGACAGGCAGGCACCGACCAGTCCACAGGTCGGCTGCCAAGAGGGTAGTGAGGTAACTGGCGAGTACATCAGGCCTGGGGCTTGTGCTAGGAAGACGGTGTAAGAAACAGAGTTGAAATGATTGATTAGGTAAGGAGCCCAAGGCTCTATAAGTACATGGCAAGGTGAGAGTGAATGGATGAAAGGAGAATTGGAGGGAATCCCATTGGGATCTCCTGAATCTCCAATTGGGTAATTGGAGATTGGGGGGATCACAATTGGGTGAGGTTGGGATTTGTGAGTACACCCCAACCCACCAGAACATTCATAACCTAAACTAGGATATAAAAGTACAAATACAAAAGTGGTATTTGTAGTCTATTTCTAACACACCCCATAGACCGCAAACCTGATCAAGGAGCGCATAGCCCAATGGAACGGAGAAGGCGATGGTGGTCAGCCTTGCTAAGAGCCTTGGTAAAGAGGTCAGCGAGGTTGCAATCCGAGGCGATGTACCGTACCGTCAGCTGGTCACTCTGAACAAGATCTCGGATGAAGAAATGACGAAGTTCGATGTGCTTGGTGCGAGAGTGGAACACAGGATCCTTGGTGAGGTGAATGACACTCTGGTTGTCACACTACAGGGTGGGCGACTGCTGGGGGTAGCCTAACTCAGCGAGGAGAAAGGAGAGCCAGCGTGCCTCTTGAGCAGCCATTGTGCCGCGTAGAGCTCGGCCTCGCAGGACGACAGGGAGACTGCAGAGGACGGAGTGGAGCGCCAGCTGATGACTCCGCTACCAAGGGTGAAGCAGTACCCTTGGGAGGAGCGTCTGTCAGTCTGGTCATCGGCCCATGAGGAGTCTGTGTATCCCTCGAGCTTGACTGGAGAGGTACCACCAAGAGTGAGGATGTGAGACTTGGTGGCTTGTAGATAGCGCAGGACCCTCTTGGCTGCAGACCAATGCGAGGCAGTGTAGTGTCCGGGGGAGACGTACCGAGAGAGGACACTAACCGGGTAAGCCAAGTCTGATCGAGTGCACATCATGGCATATATGAGTGAACCGACTAGCTCAGGGTACGGGTCCTTGGAGGCGTCACGAGAAGGAACAGGAGGGGCCGTGAGCTGGTGCTGTAGTGGGAGTGGAGTGGAGACAGAGTTACTGGAGTCCATGTCGAACCGCTTGAGAAGGTTGTCGATGTACGACTCCTGGGAGAGGGTGATCGTGCAAGCCTGGCGGTCACGAGTGATCTCCATCCCCAGGTAGTTCTTGAGGTCACAAAGATCGTTCATGAGAAGGGCGGCGCCGAGAGCAGACTGGACAGCTGCCATGTCGGCTGGATCTCTGGCGGCTAGAATGAAGTCGTCGACGTAGACGAGGATGTAGAAGGGATCGGAGGAGTGACGAACGAAGAGACTGGAATCTGAGGCAGAGGGATGGAAGTCAAGTGCGAGGAGGACTTCCTTCACCTTGTTGTGCCACTCACGAGGAGCCTGCTTGAGGCCATACACTGGGCGCTTCAGCTTCCACACTGTGTTGGCAGGTAAGTGCCAGGAAACCCTGGTGGGCGTTCCATGTGAACATCCTCCTTGAGCTGGCCTTGGAGAAAGGCGGAGGAGGCGTCCCTGGACTTGATCTCGAAGTTGCCGCGAGCGGCTATATCAAGAAGAGCGCGCACAGACGGGAGCTTGGCCGTGGGCGAGAATGTTTTGAAGAAGTCGAGATAATCCTTCTGGGTGAAACCCTTCGCCATGTATCGTGCCTTGAACAGTGGAGCTTTGCCTGGGAGTTGTTTCACTCGGAAGATCCATTTTCCGCCAACGATGTTCATACCAGTAAGGGGAACGACATCGTCAAAGCTGTTGTTGCAAATAAACGTCTCCTTCTCGGATCTGAAAATCGGATATTTTGCAGCTTGCAGCGTCAGCTTTCCACTGAAAGCTGAATCACTCGATTCCGTAGCTTATCGAGTGAGCTATGGCGTTTGGCGCACTGGGGGGTAATCTGCCCTATGAGAAATTGACAGTCCCCCTTGCCTCCCACTGCCATTCCCCCTTGCCTCCCACAGCCATTCCCCCTTGCCTCCCACTGCCATTCCCCCTTGCCTCCCACTGCCATTCCCCCTTGCCTCCCACAGCCATTCCCCCTTGCCTCCCACTACAATTCCCCCTTGCCTCCCACAGCCATTCCCCCTTGCCTCCCACTGCCATTCCCCCTTGCCTCCCACTGCCATTCCCCCTTGCCTCCCACTGCCATTCCCCCTTGCCTCCCACTGCCATTCCCCCTTGCCTCCCACAGCCATTCCCCCTTGCCTCCCACTGCCATTCCCCCTTGCCTCCCACTGCCATTCCCCTTGCCTCCCACTGCCATTCCCCCTTGCCTCCCACAGCCATTCCCCTTGCCTCCCACTGCCATTCCCCCTTGCCTCCCACTGCCATTCCCCCTTGCCTTCCACTGCCATTCCCCCTTGCCTCCCACAGCCATTCCCCCTTGCCTCCCACTGCCATTCCCCCTTGCCTCCCACAGCCATTCCCCTTGCCTCCCACAGCCATTCCCCCTTGCCTCCCACAGCCATTCCCCCTTGCCTCCCACTACAATTCCCCTTTGCCTCCCACTGCCATTCCCCTTGCCTCCCACAGCCATTCCCCCTTGCCTCCCACTGCCATTCCCCTTGCCTCCCACTGCCATTCCCCCTTGCCTCCCACAGCCATTCCCCCTTGCCTCCCACAGCCATTCCCCCTTGCCTCCCACTGCCATTCCCCCTTGCCTCCCACAGCCATTCCCCCTTGCCTCCCACTACAATTCCCCCTTGCCTCCCACTGCCATTCCCCTTGCCTCCCACAGCCATTCCCCCTTGCCTCCCACTACAATTCCCCCTTGCCTCCCACTGCCATTCCCCTTTGCCTCCCACAGCCATTCCCCCTTGCCTCCCACTGCCATTCCCCTTGCCTCCCACTGCCATTCCCCTTGCCTCCCACAGCCATTCCCCCTTGCCTCCCACAGCCATTCCCCCTTGCCTCCCACTGCCATTCCCCCTTGCCTCCCACAGCCATTCCCCCTTGCCTCCCACTGCCATTCCCCCTTGCCTCCCACTGCCATTCCCCCTTGCCTCCCACTGCCATTCCCCTTGCCTCCCACAGCCATTCCCCCTTGCCTCCCACTACAATTCCCCCTTGCCTCCCACTGCCATTCCCCCTTGCCTCCCACAGCCATTCCCCCTTGCCTCCCACTACATTCCCCCTTGCCTCCCACTGCCATTCCCCTTTGCCTCCCACAGCCATTCCCCCTTGCCTCCCACTGCCATTCCCCCTTGCCTCCCACTGCCATTCCCCCTTGCCTCCCACAGCCATTCCCCCTTGCCTCCCACTGCCATTCCCCTTGCCTCCCACTGCCATTCCCCCTTGCCTCCCACAGCCATTCCCCTTGCCTCCCACTGCCATTCCCCCTTGCCTCCCACTGCCATTCCCCTTGCCTCCCACTGCCATTCCCCTTGCCTCCCACTGCCATTCCCCCTTGCCTCCCACTGCCATTCCCCCTTGCCTCCCACAGCCATTCCCCCTTGCCTCCCACTGCCATTCCCCCTTGCCTCCCACAGCCATTCCCCCTTGCCTCCCACTGCCATTCCCCATTGCCTCCCACTGCCATTCCCCCTTGCCTCCCACTGCCATTCCCCTTGCCTCCCACTACAATTCCCCCTTGCCTCCCACTGCCATTCCCCCTTGCCTCCCACAGCCATTCCCCTTGCCTCCCACTACAATTCCCCCTTGCCTCCCACTGCCATTCCCCTTTGCCTCCCACAGCCATTCCCCCTTGCCTCCCACTGCCATTCCCCCTTTCCTCCCACTGCCATTCCCCTTGCCTCCCACAGCCATTCCCCCTTGCCTCCCACAGCCATTCCCCCTTGCCTCCCACTGCCATTCCCCCTTGCCTCCCACTGCCATTCCCCCTTGCCTCCCACTGCCATTCCCCCTTGCCTCCCACTGCCATTCCCCCTTGCCTCCCACTGCCATTCCCCTTGCCTCCCACTGCCATTCCCCCTTGCCTCCCACAGCCATTCCCCCTTGCCTCCCACTACAATTCCCCCTTGCCTCCCACTGCCATTCCCCCTTGCCTCCCACAGCCATTCCCCCTTGCCTCCCACTACAATTCCCCTTGCCTCCCACTGCCATTCCCCTTTGCCTCCCACAGCCATTCCCCCTTGCCTCCCACTGCCATTCCCCTTGCCTCCCACTGCCATTCCCCGTTGCCTCCCACTGCCATTCCCCCTTGCCTCCCACTGCCATTCCCCTTGCCTCCCACAGCCATTCCCCTTGCCTCCCACTGCCATTCCCCCTTGCCTCCCACTGCCATTCCCCCTTGCCTCCCACTGCCATTCCCCCTTGCCTCCCACTGCCATTCCCCATTGCCTCCCACAGCCATTCCCCCTTGCCTCCCACTGCCATTCCCCATTGCCTCCCACTGCCATTCCGCCTTGCCTCCCGCAGCCATTCCCCTTGCCTCCCACTGCCATTCCCCCTTGCCTCCCACAGCCATTCCCCCTTGCCTTCCACTGCCATTCCCCATTGCCTCCCACAGCCATTCCCCCTTGCCTCCCACAGCCATTCCCCCTTGCCTCCCACTACAATTCCCCCTTGCCTCCCACTGCCATTCCCCCTTGCCTCCCACAGCCATTCCCCCTTGCCTCTTACTGCCATTCCCCCTTGCCTCCCACTGCCATTCCCCCTTGCCTCCCACAGCCATTCCCCCTTGCCTCCCACAGCCATTCCCCCTTGCCTCCCACTGCCATTCCCCCTTGCCTCCCACTGCCATTCCCCCTTGCCTCCCACTGCCATTCCCCATTGCCTCCCTCTCTCTCTCTCTCTCTCTCTCTCTCTCTCTCTCTCTCTCTCTCTCTCTCTCTCTCTCTCTCTCTATCTCTCGCTCCTGTCTCTCTCTCTCTCTCTCTCTCTCTCCCTCTCTCTCTCTCTCTCTCTCTCTCTCTCTATCTCTCGCTCCTGTCTTCTCTCTCTCTCTCTCTCTCTCTCTCTCTCTCTCTCTCTCTCTCTCTCTCTCTCTCTCTCTCTCTCTCCCTCTCTCCTTCTCCCTCTCCCTTTTCCTCTCCCCCCCTCCCCCCCCCCCCCCCTGCCCTTCGTCTTGCATCTCCCATTGCCATCATATGGATGCTGATTGCATATCCAGGAAGATCTCTCGGCTGTTGACAAGGAGTTCATCATGCGGACACCAGGCATGCAACAGCTGATTTGTGCCCAGCCTCCCCCCGTCGGTGGTCGACGCGGGGATACGATCCAGAAGCGGTTTTCGACCTTCGACGTCGAGGTAGGCAATCCTCCAAGCCCGCCGCGATGTCAAGCCGGACCAGCGCGCGCGCTGGTCGTTTGTTTATTTACACCAAGTTCACTCAGCGCCCCCTCCTCGTGTGACCCCATGCCCTGTTGAGTCGCGAACACCTTCCCTTGTATCTCACAATTCTTTGTGGTGCTACCCCCGTGTGCAATGTTTATTGGCAGTGCGCCCTATGGAGGTGGACCATTGAGGGCCAGAGATGGGGGAATCCGTACCTTGCTGTCATGCCGGATATTATGCACCAGGCGGACCTGGGCCTGCTGGACCATATTGTGAAGTGCATCCGACAGATTGTCCCAGGCGAGCTAAAAACCCTTGACGAGTAAGCCGGCATCCCATAACTGAAGCATCCTCTCCTTTTTGTGTCTATTCGTTGTATGGGCTATTAGACAGCGGCCCTGCAGCCCCATCTTTCTCGTGCTCCACTTGTCCTCAGCACCATCTGTCCTGCCCCACCCGGTTCCAAGTTTATACCCCTATACTCTGCATGTCTCTCCCTCCCTGACAGTCGCCTAAAGGATGTTCGTGTGGCCACCCGCATTCCATGTTTGAGGCTGCCACTGAGCGCCTATTTTGTTAGCGGTGGCGCCCAGACGGCTGCCTTCGAGCACAGAGCTGTAATGCAGGTATGACTCCGGCTAACTTTGCAGTGATGCACCCAACTTGGGTGCGCCACTACGAAGTTCCCCCTTGCTACTTCACACCACCTATGTCTCATCTACCGTCCCACCTTGTGCACACCGCGCCCCGTTCCCTTTGTTCCCTCCTGCTCAACGCATCTCTACCCCTCCCCCATCATTGCTGCACCTCTACCACCCTTCATGAACCCCCCCTGTCCATACTTCACCACTGCCAGTGTTGATTCTTTTATGCTGCCCAATCCTTTTGGCCGTCATTGGGAGCGTCACCTCCACCGCGACTACATTTGTTAGTCACCTCATTGCCTCCACAGACAATGCCTCCACAGACCAAACATGCCATGCACCACCCCACACACCCTCTCCACCCCCACCCCCCCCCCCCCCCCCCCCCCCCTCCCCCCTCCTTGCCCCACGATTCCACCACCCCGCCGTGTTTTGCAGGTCCTAATCTTCCTGGTCGCCGACAAGCTCGGCGCGCCTCAACTGGAGGCAATCAGAGCGTACCTGGACTGGTACCTAGCCTGCTACGCCCCATCTCACACCGAACGCTCCCTGCATGCGTTGCAGGGAAAAACAGAGAGGTATGTTCACCCGATCCTTACTCTGCCTTATTCCTATCTCGCTCACCGCCCCCTGCTGGTCCTTGTGCTCCTCGCCTAGTCAGTCGTTTTATATCTGTCGTGCTCTGAACATCTCCTGAACGTCTCTTATTACGATGGCCACACCGTTGCAGGCTTGTGGAGCTTCTTAAGTCGGCATTTCCGGAGCAGGTTTCGGCCTGGAACCTCATCAAGACCCACCTTATGCCCCACTTTATAGATTCGATTCGTTCGTAGGGCAGGATATGTGCAGGAGTACAGCACGAACGTCTTCGAGCACCTGCATGGACCGCTCTTAAAACAGATCTATAGGCGCTCGAACAAACGAAACGTAGATGTCCAAATAATGAAGCACCACGAAATGCGTCTAGACTTCACCTGCATTGATGAGAACGAGAACGCACGACAAACAGCCATGCAAAAGGTAATGTAGCTGCCAATGTGTGCCTCATCTTGTTCGTGCATGCTTAATTCGTGACTGCTTCCCACGTGCAGGCGATCCAGGGAGGCATCAGAGTCATGACCAAGGATTCCTACTACTTCCCAGTGGATCCGGTGGTGGCAGTTAGGCCACGAAACTGGTTTGCACGGATGTGGACAGAGCAACACAGCGAGGCACATAGCAGTTTCCAGAATGCACTCGCACGGCATCCGGCGCGCTTCACGCCAACCATAGTCAGAGTAAGTAGCATGGCAACGAAGCATGTACAAGGGTTGCCTCAACCTCAATCTATCACTAACTAGGTAGCCACTTTATTCTTGCAGGCCCATACCACTCTCGCTATACCAGCAGCAGAAGAAGAGGGGTATGCAGGCACCGCACACTTCGTGAAAGCAACGCCCAGGTCCCACGACAAGCCCTGGTTTTCTGACGTGGCAATTAAGGGACTAACAGGTGACGGGCGAGAGATGGAGTGGTATGGACGACTTTTGTTGCTATTCCAGATCAAGAGGCGCGGGGTTGTCCATGAGCTGGCTTATGTGAGGTATTGGACTGTGACAGGTGAGGATGCAAAGACCGGATGTCGTCGCCTCCTCTGGACACCAGGACCTTCGCAGTATTCCGTCATCGACTGCGACACAATCAAGCGACAAGTCCATGTGGTGAAGTCGTTTCATAGCCAGAACGCTTTCCATATGAATAAGTTTTTGCTGATGTAGTAAGCCATTCTTAATAATAAGTGCTGAGAAAGCCAATGGGTGAATAAATTGTACACATACAACAATTCTTAACTTTCGTATTACTAGCAAGTAATACACAACCCTAAACTTGAAATTAGGTCTGAGTTTTGACCTAAACGAAACCAGAATACAGATGTTCTATCATGACTAAATTTCAGCGGATTTGAGTGAAGGTAAAGTCCGAATTCGTTGAGCCGAGCCGCGTTCAACTGGGCGAGATGGGCGCGAAGCACAATTAACCAATTGACAGCACTCGCGAGACGATTTCGTGAGGGGTTGGACGAAAATTGCGTGCCCCCTCCCGCCAACCCAACTTCCGAAGCCAACTTCGCGATCACGCCACCAAAACAAAATGAGCCTTTTTTGTGATGAACTGAGCCGCAGCCTCGTGGGGGCGATGTGGCTGCCCAGGACCCGCAGTCCAGGGTCGCGAACGGGATGCCGGGGGGTAGGAGGGAGGAGGGGTTGGGATTGGGACCAGGCGCGCACTTAGATGGGTTGTGCGTGAGGCCCAGGGGGGTCAGAGCGTCAGTGAGGTGCGTGAACGCCGCTGTGCACACTGCCGGCTCGCCTAGCAGCGTGATGTCGTCAGCATACGCTAGCACAGGACGCTGGGGTACGCTGCGGCGGTCGCTTGCAGGGCGGGGTGCATGGCGGCGGCAAAGAGCAGCGGCCCATAGGGTCCCCTTGCCGGACGCCTCGAGCGCTGAGCAGGGGCGGGCTGTTGAAGCCGGCGTCGAGGTACAGCTGGGAGGGGGCGCCCGTACGAGAGTTGGACGAAGGGTAGGAGAGGGCGGAGGGGGAGTTATAGAGGCCCGAGACGATGCGCTGCGATCAACGCTGTTAAAAGCGTTGGTGAGGTCGATCTGCAGTAGGAGCGAGGATGGTCGCTCGGTGGCGAACGCGCGGGCCCCGTGGATTATTGCCTCTCCGCCGGCCTTACCGCGACGCCGTACTGCAGTGGAGAAAGTGATTGCGCGCTCGATCCGCCATCGCAGATGAGTCCTGCTTTGGCGGCAAGGCCGGGTGGAGGCACTCGCCCACGGCGATGGGGGCGCGTGCCTCCGTCGGGTTTAGGGAAGGCGAGTAGGCGGCTGGCTGTGAGGAGTGCTGCTACGTCAGGAGTGGAGTCGCCCCGCAGCAATTGAGTTACGAGGAGGTGGAGTTTGCTGGCGACGGCGCTGTTGGCGAGGGCTGCATCGCGAATGTGTTCGAAGCACATTCCGAGGGGCCCGCGCCGACCCCGTTTTCGCTGCGACTCAGTAACCTGGTGAACTCTGCGAGCGTGAGGGAGGGGGGGACCTCCGACTCGTCGATGTGTGGCCAAGCGAGTGACTCAGTCAGTGGCGGTGGATGCTTGGTTTTCAACGCCTCGAGGACTTCCTGGGTTGACTCGCCGACCGGTGTCGAGTCGAGGGCCAGCAGGGCGCGCCTCAGGCTGCCTCGGCGGACCAGCCCCTCGGCTCGAGATATTTTGCCGAGGGTGTCCCCTGTGTGACGTGGCGCCGGTGGGTCGTGGATGGCGTCCACCGCTGCCAGGTAGAGCTCGTGCCAATCGCCTGCCAGGAACTGCTGGAGCCTTTTTTCCACGGTGGGCCAGTCAGGGTGTTTTGGCGAGTTGAGGCGAAGTGTCAGTCGAGGTACGAAAAGTAACAGGCGCCAGCCTGGCAGGCTGGTCGGTTGGGCTGCGAGGTGGAGGAGGGGTGTCAGCAGGACGAGGGCGAAAAGCTGGCGAAGTTTGGGGGGGATCTTGCGGGAAAGGGGGGGTTGGCGACTGTCGCAGAGGAGCCCGATATCCCAGCTGGCTACCCCCGCGAAAAGCTGTTCGTTGGCGGCCAGCTCTCTCTCTCTCTCTCAAGCGGTCCGTTTATTGCTTGGAAAACTGGGTACAGGCTAGGCAAGGCAGGCAAGGGGCAGCAAGGCAAGGTACGTGCATGTTTGGGGGCTCGAAACTACACGAGCTCCCCTAGGGGCTCTGCTATGGCAAAGCAGTCCCCGGGTGCCATGTCGGCGTCAGGGGTGCCCACTGGGGTGTGGGGGGCAGGGGAGGCTTCATTAACTTTCCCCAGGTAAGCCAGGGCCTGTGCCCGCTGCAGCGTCACTGACCAGCGTTGGCGAAACTGGTGGAGCAATTTTGCGGCCTGGTAGGAGCTGGGTCCGCATTGAAAAGTCTCCTGGCCCCTGTGTCAGCCAGCAGCTTCAAGAAGGTAGGGACCTCGGCACATGGGCAGCCATATGTCTCTCTCTCTCTCTCTCTCTCTCTCTCTCTCTCTCTCTCTCTCTCTCTCTCTTCTCTCTCTCTCTCTCTCTCTCTCTCTCTCACGTGTGCATGCCAATAGCCCCTCTGCTTCCCTCCTCACGCTGCGTGCCTGCATGGTTGCGTGCGCTGCTGAAGTACCCGTTTGAGAAAGCAGCTCTCGAAAAACGCACATGTTCGAGGTGAGTGTGGGGAGTGGGATGCATATGGGCGAAGCAGGATCAAGGTCTCCTTGACATACCGCCCCATGGGCATGGGCAACCCACTGCCCATAGGCATGGGCAACTCACTGCCCAGATTCCTCACTTTTCGGCCCCATGTAATCCCACCCCCCTCCTCTCCCTCGTTTCAGGCTTTCTCAAGCTCCGATTGGCGTGGCCGGCACACCGATAGTCAGGCCAAAGTCCATAGTCAAGGGTTATCAATGGGATTATATAGAAATGCATCGATATAAATGGCCCCTCGAAACCCCTTCTCTTTCCCTCTTCTCCCCCCCCCGCCCATAGTTTTCACCAGGCCTTTTCAAGCCCCAATTGGCGAGGATGGCACACGAGGAAGGCAGAGTCTATATATATTATTGGAGGTGCCTCGAATTCCCCGTCCCCCCCTCCCCATTCCCCCCCATTCCTCCCCGTCCCCCCCTCCCCATTCCCCCCCATTCCTCCAGGCCTACAGCCCCAGGTGGCAAGGGCAGCACACGGGCAAGGCAGAGTCATATCTTGAGCAAGTGGCGAGCCCCAGTCCCCCACCTTCCCCCCATTCCCCCCCATTCCCCCCCATTCCCCCCATTCCCGCACATCTGTGCAGGCCTTTTCCAGCCCCAAGTGGCGTGGGCGGCACATGCACAAGGCAGAGGCGCTTCTGAGGGAGACCAGGGAGAGGAGGGAAAGGAGCAAAGGAAGGAACCAGCAGCCACGTCAGCAGCGCAGCTCGGGCCCGCTGGTCCACATGTACGCGTCGCTGGTGCGGCATTATGCCAGGGAGGGCCACGTCAGCAAGGTGGTAACCCTGTTACAGCAGATGAGGGACGACCTGGCCGCATCGGGACGAAAGGTGCCGCCCCAAGCTACAGAAGCCGTGGTTTTTTGCGTGTGCTCGGGCTGTATACAGGAGCCGGAAGAGGAGGGAGAAGGTGGGATCAGGGGGAGGTGTAGCTTCAGACTCGGGTGCTGCAGCCATGGGAGCGAGTATGGGTGCTGATGTCAGGGAGAAGGGGGGAGAGGGCAGCGAGTTTGGTGTGAGAGGAGTGGGTAATGGAGGGGCGGGCGAGGAGGAAGGGGAAGTGCCTGCTGATGCTCTAGTGGACCATGCATCCGCTGCCATGCAAGAACTTGTAGAGGCGGGAGAGGAGCACGGAGGGGGGGGAAGGGGCGGAGGGGGGGGAGGGGAGGAGGGAGCCGGGGGGTATGTGGTGGGTGAGAGGGTGTGGGCAGCGTATATGGAGACGCTGAACCATGCAGGCAGGTATGAGGCGAGCATGGGTGCATGGCCGCATGTCATGGTGCTACAAGGGGGGGAGGAGGAGGAAGGGGAAGGGCGGATGGGCGGTATGGGTGCAGGAAGGGTGGGAGAGTGGGAGGGAGGAGAATGGGGCAGGGCGACAGCAGCAGCAGCAGCAGCAGCAGCAGGCGCTAACGCTGGTGCGAATCTGCCCGGCTTGCGGGCGTGCAATGCATACCTGGCAGCGCTCACAGGCGCGGCTGCTAAAGCAGCGGCGGAGGGGCGAGGAGAGGAGGCAGCGCGGTGGGGGGAGGAGGCAGAGGCGTTTTTTCGGGAGATGCTGCGGGCAGAGAGAGGGCCGCTGACTGCGGCCTTCAACTCGCTGCTGCAGATGTACCTCCACCAGTCGCGCCTGAATGACCTCGAGAGGCGCTTCCAAGGCATGAAGGAGGTGGGCGCGCCCTTCCTTCCTTCCCTCTCTCCATCTCCTTCGTCCTGCCATCCTTCCATTGCTGCACTTGTTGTACCTCCACCAGTCACGCCTGAACGGCCTCCTCTTGTTGATCCATTGTGTGGAAGGCACCAGCAGACGGTGGGGTTCCTCAGGTCTCCTCAGGTGCTCCCCTTGTGTCTTCACTGCTGCAGGTGGGGTGCCTTCCCGATTGCACGTCCTGCCGTCTGCAGCAACGGCACACATCAGATTCCCTTCATCTCTTGTTTACTCTCCTCCTCTCATTCTCCCATCCCCTGCTGCAAGTGGGGGGCCTCCCTGATCGCACATCCCTGATCGCACCTCCCTGATCGCACCTCCCTGATCGCACATCCCTGATCGGACCTCCCTGATCGCACCTCCCTGATCGCACATCCCTGATCGGACCTCCCTGATCGCACCTCCCTGATCGCACATCCCTGATCGGACCTCCCTGATCGCACCTCCCTGATCGTACCTCTCCAATCGCACCTCTCCAATCGCACATGCGCCTGGCAGCACACATCAGATCAAAGCCCTCTTTTCCACACAACCTCACGCTTGGTGGTTTCCTCTCACTTTCTCCTTTTCCCATCTCTGCCACAATTGGGGTGCCTCCCCGATTACACCTCCTACCTGATGCGCCTGGCAGCAGAGAACCAAGACCCCCTTCTTCCCACACAATGGAGCGCTTGCTCTCTTATTTCTCCTGTTCTCCATTTCCGCGTCCCCGTTGCAGGTGGGGTGCCTTGCAGGCGGGGTGCCTCCCCAATTGTGCCTCCTACCACCTGCGCCTGGTGGCACACATCAAAGCCCCCACTTCCCACACAGTTTCAAGTTTAGTTTAGTTTTTTTTTTTTTTTTTTTTTTTTTTTTTTTTCCCATAATCTCTGCTGCAGGTGGGGTGCATCCCAGACCGCACGTCCCACCACCTGCGCCAGCAGCGCACATCAAAGCTGGGGACCTCGGCATGGCAAAGAGAATCTTGAGGTGCCTCAAACACATTCCTCTCTGTTCCTAATTCTCTTTCTTCCCTCCCTTCTTTACCGCAGGTGGGGTGCATCCCCGACCGCACGTCCTACCACCTGCGCCTGGCAGCGCACATCAAAGCCGGGAACCTCGGCATGGCAAAGAGAATCTTCCTGGAAATGAACTCCAACAAAGAGACAGGCGCAGACGGACACACCTACAACCTGCTCATAGCAGCGTGCGGAGCAGCAGGCGACACCCGAGCTGTGCGCTCCCTGTATGTGGAAATGGTGGGGAATAGGAAAGACCGGGGGAGGAAACCCGGCATGGTGTTGGTAGGAGCGGCGAGGGAAGCGGCAGAAGCAGTAGTGGGGAAGCTGAGGGTGTTGAGGGACGAGAGCCGGAGCATGAAGCTGAGTAAAGAGCAACGGCAGGTGCTTGCAGGGGTGCTGCTGGGCGGTGCGAGGATTGCTGCGCAGGACAACGAACGGACGTACGAGATCCACTTTGAGCAGCCGCTGGACAATCCTGGCCGTGTAGACCTGCTGGAGGCGCTGTTCCGGGCGTTTGGCCCATGGGCCAGTGCGCCGCCCAGAAACATGCTCCTGCTCATGCCGCCCGCGCCTAGTGCGTCGCCTGATGCTGCCGCCGCCGCTGCCGCTGTTGCTGCTAACACCGCTGCTACCACTGCTGCTGCTGCTGCTGCTGCTGCTGCTGGTGCCTCCGACCCCCTAGCAGCAGCAGGCGTGCATCCCATCCGCGTGCGTCACTTTGCCACCATCCCCCACACGTCCCTGCGCTACCACGCGCAGCGGTACCACCCGCAGGGCAACCGCGCGGTGCCTAAACTCATCCAGCGCTGGCTCACCCCCAAGACGCTCGCCCACTGGTACATGTACAGCGGGCGGCGCTGCGAGGACACCGGGGGGATGATCCTGCACGCCAAGCAGTATTCGAGTCGGGACTTGAGAAGGATTGCGCGGGCGCTTTGTGTGTCGGTGAGGGATTGTTGGGTGAAGATGAGGTATCGGCGGCCTGGGCAACGGGTGCTGGAGAGAGGGGGGAGGAAGAAGGGGAAGAAGTTGAAAAAGGGGGGGAGGGGAAAGGAGGGAGGGGATGGGGAGGAGGGAGGGGAGGGGAGTGGAGTGAGGGATAGGTTGAGGTGGAAGGCGCAGATGGGGAGGGTGGCTTTGGAAAGTCCGTGGGATGCGCCGAACCTGATTCGGTTCGGCGGAGCCACGGCGACGAGGCTGTGGAAGTTCATGGAGGGGCATGTGCTGCCGAGCCTGAGGGACGAGCTTCGGCCGGGCGTGAGGATGAGGTTTGGGGGAGGTGATTCACGGGCGGGTGGTGCCAGCAGGCTTGATGTCAGGGGAGGTGGTTTGGTGGAAGAGAGTGGGGAGAGAGAATGTGGTGGGGAGGTGGAAAAGGATGGGGGTTGGGAGGAGGAAGTGGGGGAAACGATGGTGGGGGGTGGGGGGTTGATGGGTAGAGAGGGGAAAGAGGGTGGGGAGGTGTGGTCTGATGATGCATGGGGTTCAGATGGGTCGGATGAGGTGGGAAGAGATGAGGATGAGGAAGAGGACGACGAGGAGGATGAGGATGAAGAGGAAGAGGAAGGGGAGGACGATGAGGACGATGAGGGCGATGAGGATGAGGAGGATGAAAATGATGTTGACGATGATGGAGATGAGGATTGGGAGGAGGACGAAGAAGCGGAATCTGACCATCACAGAGAGGAGGGCGGTGGCTTGAAATGGGAGCGGGAAGCAGAGGGGAAGGAGCAGGAAAGTTTCCTCGTCAAGCCTAAAGGCGGTGACGATTCAAGGCAGGGAGGACAGCACGGGCTAAAAGTGGGGGTTGATACTGCCTCTCAGCTAGGCATCGAGAACCGGGAAGGGAGAGGCTCAGAGCCTGGCGGGTTCGAGAGGAGGAGAGGGGTTCGGGGAAGGGGGAGGGAGAAGGATACGAGGGAGGAGATCGGGCTGAATGAGTGGATCCCTTTGGAGCTCGCTCTTTATATGGAGAAGGTGCAGACCCCAGTGTTCAAGAAGAAACCCAAGAAGCGAAGGTAGTAGCTTGTGTTTGGGGGCTTTAATCTGTAAGGAGACGGTTCAAAGTTTGTGCTTGCTTTAAGAAAAACAAGTGGATCCCATTGGTGCCTGCTCTGAAAGAGGAAAATTGCGCAAGCCAAGGTACGGTATTCACGATTCCCAAGGAATGAACGCGACTTTTATTAAGTCGATAAGCAAAAGAGGCAACGGTACGGTAGTTTAGAGGAGTGAAGGAGATTGAGTTAGATAATTAACATGAAAGGCTCAACCCAAAATGTAACGAGGAGGCACACATTCATTTAATAGGTAGAATTAGTATGATTCGTTTGAGTCATACTTTCACATCCCCAGGTGTTCATGCAGTCTAGCCAATAACGGAAAATTTCGTAGCACACTCGGAACCGACCACGGACAAACCCATACCCTCAACCCTTCCCAAGACCCCCAAACCAGATTCCCCATCACTGCACCGCACGTCTCTAGTCTCCTCAACTCGCGCGTTTCCTAGAGGATCCCATACCCAGCCCCTCCCGCGTGACTATAACGGACGGCCATGGCGGCGTCAGGGGCGGACGCGGTGAGCGCGTGGCTGCTGCAGACCACGAGTGCTGACGAGGCCGCCGTGAGATCTGCCAGCTCAGCACTGGAGGAAGCTTCCAAGCACCCGGGGTTCCTGGGCCACGTGCTGTCCGTCGCAGCAGGTGTGTCCGGCGTTGACGCTCCCCCTTCCGAGTCGACTAAAAAAGCAGACTTTTATGCTCCCCTCCCCTGTTTTCTCTCCGCGTTTTCTCGAATTCGCAATCTAGCACTTTTGAAAGAATCATGGTGAATGACGTGCTGCAACCCCCCGCATTCTCGGATTTGCGATCTCTGAACTAGTCAGCCTCCTCGTATTCTCGCCCGTCGCGTCGTCTCCGAAATATCTGGAACGATTTTAATCTCCTCATTCTCATTCTCCGCCGTGCGCTTTCGCCATCTCCCCGCCTGAAGGCGTACCCCTAGCCTTGCGAGTTAATCTCGGCCGTACAATGCGAGCACGGTGCAAAAGAGATCTGGATCGTCCAGTCTAATCGCCCATTCTTTGGTTCCCGGCTCGAATTTTGCAGTTCTCAAGTCTTTGGTCCAAACCTTTGAGTCACAACCCCCCGTTCCGCCCTTCCTCTCCCTCCTCCCTCTGCCCAACTCCCCTCCCGCCAGAGGCTGTTTTAAAAAGGGTAATTACCCCCGCCGGGACCAGTAAAGAATGAAGGAGTGCTGGATCTTGAAAGGGTCGAGTTTATATGGAGCCAGGCGTGTATCCAAGTGGGCGAGGGGGCTTCCGGACGAATCCGAATTCGCTTAGGGCCCATTCCGGACGACCCGCCACAATCCTACCCCCCAAACTACCCCCCAAAACCCCCCCCCCCTCCCCTCCCCCTCTCCCCCTTACCCTCCCCTCCTCTTCTTGTCCCCCCTTCCCCGGGCGATATCTCTCTCGTCTCCTCGCTGTCCCCCCCCGATCCCCCCTCCAACGCCATTGGATCCTGTGCTGCCTAGTGGTAACGGGGTGAGCAGTCCCCTGGTCCTAAACTTGACACCTGGGCCCTTGTATTTCAATAACATTTCCGTGGTGAGGTGGCGTGGGGCGGGCAGCAAGGGGCAGGTGCAGATGGGGGGGGGGGGAGAGAGAGCAATTCGCACGGAGCGGCTTGTACGTTGACTCAAGCGCCCTTATCTTTCCACTTCCCCCTTTCGTGTGTTCTCTCCCCCCAGTGCCCGGTTTCCCTGCAGCTCTCCCCCCAGTGCCCGGTTTCCTGCAGCTCTCCCCCAGTGCCCGGTTTCCCTGCAGCTCTCCCCCAGTGCCCGGTTTCCCTGCAGCTCTCCCCCAGTGCCCGGTTTCCCCTGCAGCTCTCCCCCCAGTGCCCGGTTTCCCTGCAGCTCTTCCCGCACCGCTCTATTTCAAGAACGTCGGCATGGTCAAGTGGCCATTTTTGAGTCAAAACCACCCACCCCGTCCCACCCGTCCCCTCCCTCCACCAGTGCCCGGCTCCCCTGCAGCTCTCCCTGCAGCCCTCTATTTCAAGAACGTTGCCGTGGTCAAGTGGCGGGGGGCGGGCAGCAAGGGGCACGTGCAGTTGCCAGGGGGGAGGGAGGAGCAGGAGGCGGTGCGGGTGCAACTGGTGGAGGTGCTACTGCGGTGCACGCCAGGGAAGATCCTGACCGTGCTTACGGAAGCGGTATGTTATTATGGATCAAGGATGCAGCCACAGTACAGGACGCAGCAAGTGTTACGGGGAACTGGAGAGAACAGATACTGTAGCGGTACGTGCTTGCAGAGGGAGCTAACGTTGTTACACAGAAGGGGGGGAGCAGGAGGTAGTGTGGCGCGGTGCTGTGCAATTTGGTAGAGGTGTTACTGCAGTGCGATTTCGCCCCTCAAGTTAAAACTTTTTTCTTTCCCCTCCCTTCCCCCTCCTCCCCCGCCCCCCCAGTTCTCTGCGGTGGTTCGAACCGAGTTGGCTTCCCCCTCCGGCTGGCCGCAGCTACTCCCAGGGCTGAAAGCGGCCCTGCAGTCCAGTGATCTAATCGAGCCGTTGATTCTGCCTCCGCTGCTCCTGGACCGTCGGATCCTGCTGCAGCCATTCTCTACAGTCACTGTGCTTACAGTCCTTCGTGCCGTCACTAAGCCTTACAGGGTATGTTGACACATCTTAGGAGTGTAGTAGACTGCCAGATTGCTTTTGAGTCAACTCAAGTTATTGACTTAGAGAGTATGTTGAGACATATTAGGAGTGTAGTAGAGTGCCAGATTGCTGTTAATGCAGTCACTGTGCTTGCAGTCCTTCGTGCCGTCACAGGACCATACAGGGTATTAGACATGGGCATGAGCCGAGCCTGGCTCGGCTCGGCTCGTTTGGGGTCGAGCCGGCTCGGCTCGCCGGTCGAGCCGGCTCGGCTCGCCTCGAGCCGGGTCCTCAGGATCCCCGGCTCGGCTCGTGAAAATGGGGTCGAGCCAGGGCCGGCTCGCCGGCGAGCCGGCTCGGCTCGGCTCGTCAGGGGGGCTTGTGCGGGCTCTCAATTGGGGCCACGGGGCTTGGGGTCTCTAGTATAAGGGGATAATCCATATTATTTAGCTGATCGTCTGCTCCTACATCTTGCAAAACTATCAGGAGGAGCTGCCGGTTTAAATATGGCTGGCTGAGGTCGATAGACTAGCGCGATAGGGTGAAAGTTGGGTTGGCAGACAATATTGGCGGGGGGGGGGGGTTTGTCGATCTGAAATTTGACAGTCGCGAAACCCCCCTTTCCCTAGCCGCGAGCCGGCTGGCTCGAAATCGAGCCAGCTCGAGCCGGCTCGACTCCGGCTCGCCTGATTTCACGTGTGCGAGCCGAGCCGAGCCGCCGGCTCGAGTCGAGCCGAGCCGGCTCGACTCGAGTCGAGCCAGGTACCAAAAAAGGAGGCTCGGCTCGCCTTAAAGGCGAGCCGAGCCGAGCCGAGCCAGGCGTGGCTCGGCTTGTGCCCATGTCTACAGGGTATGCTCTTGGGTGCTTTTGACCTCTCTAGAATAGTAGATTCATCTTCTTCCTCTTAACCCAATGGGCCTCCTCCCTCCCTCCCTCCCTCCCTCCCTCCTTCCCTCCCTCCCTGTATCTACGTGGAGTGAAAGTTCCGTGTGACATCTTTGAGTCGACTCAAAATTTAACCCAATAATCCTCCCTCTCCCCGAGTGTCCACCTCTTTCTTTCTCTATCCTCTCCTCCCCCCTCTCTCCCCCCCCCTCCCTTCAGTACTTCCTGGACCCAGCAAGGAGAAGGAGCCCGTGCCGCCAGTGCTGGAACCGATTGTGTGCTGCTAACCTTCTAGGCCCCTCACTACTCCCACCTTTGTTCCCCTCCCACCTTCCCCCCTCCCCCCTCCCTTCAGTACTTCCTGGACCCCAGCAAGGAGAAGGAGCCCGTGCCGCCAGTGCTAGAAACGATCACCTCTGACCTGCTGCTGCCGCTCATGCCGCTCATGCACCACCTCATCACGGCTCAGGTCAGGTGACTCTTTGGGCAGGTGATGTGTGTGCTAGACTATTAGACATGGCATGATAGTGCTGGAGGCGATTGCTCCTCTGACCTGCTGCTGCCCTCATGCCGCTCATGCACCACCTCATCACGGCTCAGGTGATTGCTGGGCAGGCATGGCATTGCTCAGGTGACCGTCTCATGCAGGATCTTATAACGGCTCAGGTGACCGTCTCATGCAGGATCTTATAACGGCTCAGGTGACCGTCTCATGCAGGATCTTATAACGGCTCAGGTGACCGTCTCATGCACGATCTTATAACGGCTCAGGTGACCGTCTCATGCACGATCTTATAACGGCTCAGGTGACCGTCTCATGCACGATCTTATAACGGCTCAGGTGACCGTCTCATGCACGATCTTATAACGGCTCAGGTGACCGTTTCATGCACGATCTTGTAACGGCTCAGGTGACCGTCTCATGCACGATCTTATAACGGCTCAGGTGACCGTCTCATGCACGATCTTATAACGGCTCAGGTGACCGTTTCATGCACGATCTTATAACGGCTCAGGTGACCGTCTCATGCACGATCTTATAACGGCTCAGGTGACCGTCTCACCCACGACACGTTTCTGAATGCAATGAAATGTGCGTCGAATATACAACCTGCTGCCACTCGCCTCATCCCTTACACGTCATTCCTGCAGCATGCACAGGGTTCCTCTCCTACCTCCCTCTGCGTGTGAGTGCTGTCTCGATGCTGCAGGCGCAGCTGTCAAGCCCTCAAGCACCATCACCTCACGACGAAGCCCTCCTGCTCATCCTCAAGACCCTCCACCTCTCGGTGAGTTGGACTACACACACAGACCTTTTGAGAATTCTGAAAAAAACAAACACAGGCTACATGCTTTCAAGTCGACTCGAAAACTGTCGAGCCCTCAAGCACCGTCGCCCCACGATGAAGCCCTCCTGCTCATCCTCAAGACCCTCCACCTCTCGGTAATCCACCCTGGCTTGCCCGAATCCCCCCTCCATCCACCCTTGCCTGAATCCCCCCTCCATCCACCCTTGCCTGAATCCGCCCCTCCGTCAAGCGAGCATCGACAGTATCCTGCTTGCTGCCCTCCAAGCACCACCTGCCTCCCCTATTCCCCCTTCTTATTCAACTATTGCAGGTGCAGAGCCACATGCCAGCCGCCATTCGCAAGAATCTCGATGCCATCGTCCCTGAGCTGCTGCTTCTGCTATCGCACTGCCCGGCAACCCTAGCTGCTGCAGCTGCTGCTGCTGCTGCCGCCGCTCAGGAGGGCATGGAGGGGGGAGGGGGGTCGGCGGAGGGGGGGGCTGTGGTGTGGGAGGTGCGGCTGAAGGCGAGCAAGAGAGCGCTGCAGATCTGCCAAGCGCTGGCGAGCCGGCACCAGAAGCTGGCGAATAAGTGAGTACCGTGTTCCTTCCCGTCCAGCAGGGAAGGGTTTTCAATCATTTAACTCATAATAATCTGATTATGTAGGAGTGTTTGCAGATGTAGAAAATTTCCGAGGCACATCAAGAATCTTCCCAGACTCTTTTTCCTGCCTGTGGTCTTCCTCTGCCCTCTTTCCACCCACCCCTCCTTTTTTGGGGCGTCTCCGAAACTGCCTCTGCTCCTCCTTCGCCCTCAACGAACCCAACCCCCTTCCCTTTCCCTTTCCCTTTCCCCTTCCCTTTCCCCTTTCCCTTTCCCTTTCCCCTTCCCTTTCCCTTTCCCCTTTCACTTTCCCTTTCCCCTTTCCCTTTCCCTTTCCCTTCCCTCCTCATTTTCCATTTTCTCGGCACCTCCCACATTGCTGTGTGCTCTTTCCAGGCACTTTCCCGCCATGGTAGACTCCATCATGGGCATCGTCTGCAATTCTCTGTGGACCAATAAGGTGATGACACGTAGATGGAGCTTTCTGGGCTCCAGTGTTACTGTTACAATGCTGTTTTGTTTTCTCTGGTTTTCTTTTAGATATCTTCTTTTTATATTACGAAAATTCTGCTTTGATGCTGCTTGCAATGCCAGTGATTGGTGTTTATAACAGACGATGTAAAAAGGCTTTCTGTGTTGGTTCTTGTCACCATTCCTGTTATTTTCGCATCCGGAGACCTTCTTTATCCCTTCATCCCTTCCCCCCTTCCCCATTCCCCCCTTCCCCCTTCCCCACTCCCCTTTCCCCCCTTCCCCCTCCCCTTTCCCCCTTTCCCCCCTCCCCCTTCATCCCTCATCTCCACCTCTTGCCAGCTGCCCGTCGTGTATGCAGCCACTGTTGCGTTCTCACTCCTTCACCCCCGCCCCCGTGCCCCCTTCACCCCGCCTCTCCAGCCCTCTTCAGCTGCCCGTCGTGTTGCCGCGGTTGCTTTCAACGCCATCTCGCAAGTGCTCGACTCCGCTCCGGTCAGTCCTCACACGTGCATGCATGCCTGCAAGCCTTATATCGTTACCACCGTTGCTTTCAACGCCATCTCGCAAGTGCTCGACTCCGCTCCGGTCAGTCCTCACACGTGCATGCATGCCTGCAAGCCTTATATCGTTACCGCCGTTGCTTTCAACGTCTTCTCGCAAGTGCTCGACTCCGCTCCGGTCAGTCCTTATGCGATGAGTGTTGAAGCAGTATTGAAGCTTCCGTGATTTTCTGTGCTTGCCGCTGGTTTTGAGTCTACTCAAAAGCAGACCCGCTCCGCTCCGGTCAGTCCTTATGCGATGAGTGTTGAAGCAGTATTGAAGCTTTGGTGCTTTTCTGTGCATGCCGTTGCTTTGAGTCAACTCAAAACCAGACCCCGCCCTGGTCTGCCCTCACTCCAGTGTTGAAGAGGCATTGAAAGCTTCGTTTTGAGGCGCCTCAAAACTAGACACTGCTGCTCCCTTCTATCATGGCTAACATCACTCCAGTGTTGAAGAGGTATTGAAAGCTTCGTTCGATGCTATCTGTGATTGGTGGCCTTTGAGGCGCCCCCAAGAAGATGGCTGTCTCTCGTGCATGCTGCACCATTGCGTCGCATGCATGCTGCACCATTGTCAAGACTCAAATCACGTGCGCCGAAGGTGGTGCCTTCTCAGTAACCTTTCTCTACGCCCTATGCCTCGTGCCTGCAGGACTGGAAGGTGGTGGCTCCCAACTTCGCCCATCTGCTTGAGTCGGCTTTCAGACGTCTCAAATCTAAATGTCTATCACACAAATGCCTCCGTGCCTGCAGGGTTGGAAGGTGGTGGCTCCCAACTTCTCTCATCTGCTTGAGTCGGCTTTCAGACGTCTCAAATCTAAATGTCTATCACACAAATGCCTCCGTGCCTGCAGGGTTGGAAGGTGGTGGCTCCCAACTTCGCGCCATCTGCTTGAGTCGGCTTTCAGACGTCTCAAATCTAAATGTCTATCACACAAATGCCTCCGTGCCTGCAGGGTTGGAAGGTGGTGGCTCCCAACTTCGCCCATCTGCTTGAGTCGGCTTTCAGACGTCTCAAATCTAAATGTCTATCACACAAATGCCTCCGTGCCTGCAGGGTTGGAAGGTGGTGGCTCCCAACTTCTCTCATCTGCTTGAGTCGGCTTTCAGACGTCTCAAATCTAAATGTCTATCACACAAATGCCTCCGTGCCTGCAGGGTTGGAAGGTGGTGGCTCCCAACTTCTCTCATCTGCTTGAGTCGGCTTTCAGACGTCTCAAATCTAAATGTCTATCACACAAATCCTTCCGTGCCTGCAGGGTTGGAAGGTGGTGGCTCCCAACTTCGCCCATCTGCTTGAGTCGGCCATCTTCCCCGTGCTTTGCCTGCGCCCCACGTGAGTCCTCATGAGCATGAGGATCTCAAGACCTCATGAGCACAATTGTGTACATTCCATCTGCTTGAGCCTGTCAGTCACGCACCCTGCTCTGCACTGCACCCCCACCCCACCCCACGTGAGTCATTCCTAGTTTCAGCACTCAGGGTAAGTTGATCCTAAGAAAAAGGATTCCCCTTTTATTCTTCCTTCTCACATGCCTTCGGGCGGCAGGATTTGGAGCTGTGGGATGAGGACGAGGAGGAGTATGTACTACGGAATCTACCCACAGATTTAGTGAGTGGCGTTATTCTTATAGAATATTATATTTATACATTTTTTTTTAACTACTGCATTCAAAAAGGGGTGTTTTTGTTTAGCACATTCCATGTGTCAGCAGCAGCGTCAACGATTTTGATACCACTAGTAGTAACACACCTTGAATCTTCCTATCATTCTCTTTCTATTTCTCTCGCTCTTCCTTCCCACCACCTCCCTCCCCACCCCACCTCCCCCCCCTCCCCCCCCCTGGGCACGAGCAGGATGACTTGGATGAGATTGACAGCTATGATCCACGGCAGTGTGCTGCTCACCTGCTGGCGCTCATTGCCACTTCCAAGGTACTGATGCGCAGGCGCGCGTACTGTTGCGCAGGCACGCACACATTCACTGGGAACACACACGAGCATGCATGCGTGCAACACATTCACCTACTGGCACTCATTGCTGCTCCCAAGGTAATGCCTTTGGGAGCCCACATGAACACACACACACCATGCTTATGCGCGCACACACACACACTGTCACACGGAACAAGGGCACGCCAGAAGCAGCAGCTTCTTTTTCATCTCCTAGTGCCCCACTTCACCTTCATTCATCCCCCCTTCCCTCCCCCCTCAACCCCTCCCTCGTCCCCACCTCCCCCCCCCTTCCCCCCACCGCCCCTCAACAGGGCAGCCCAGCCAAGGGCAAGCCGGGAGCAGCAGCCGCACCCTCCAAGTCGACTTCACCAGCAGCAGGCAGAAGGAGACAGAGACGGCCGGCCGCCACTAAGGACACGGATGCAGCAGCTGCCACTGTGGTGCTTCCTTTCCTCTCCAGGTGTGTTTTGTTGATTTGTTGGAAGATTGAAAGAGACTGAGGACACAGGTAGGAGGGGACGAAGAAGGCCGGCCGCTAATAAGGATACGGATGCAGCAGCTGCCACTGGCATGCTTCCTTTCCTCTCCAGGTGTTTTTTGTCAATATGCCATACTCATCCCCACGGACTGCTATGCTATGGGTTCCATTGCTCCTTTCAAGCAAACAGCCGCCTGCCTTTTCCAGGTGTCTTTTTTGTAAGAATGAGAGATTGCGTTTGTTCAACTTCCCTGCGACACAAAAGGGACTGACGTGTTTCAGCATTCCCTGCGGTGTTTCCTTACCTGTCTAGGTTCGCCGTACCGGCCGATGCTGCAGTCCCGTTGGACGGCATGTTTGCGCCGGGGGAAGGGGGCGGCTGGCTCCTGCGGATGCAGCCAGTGCTGCTGTCGTCCAGTGAGTTTGGCTTGGCTTGGGGTCCTTTTCCATCCTCCATCCCTCCCTTGTTCTCTCCTGTGCCTCTCTCCTGTGACAACGTAGACCTTCTGTGGCCTCCTCCCCCTCCTTTGGCTCCGTCTGTGCTCCTGTGCTCATCTCACTGCGTTACAAGCACGTGCTGCTACTATGAAAGGAGTATCATGCTCTTCCTCTATGTCTCGCTCACCCCCTCCACCCGTCTTACCATGTGCTCGTGTGTGCCTATCTGCCGACCCACGGCAGCTACTTCGGTGCCCTGCACTGCAAGCACATGCTCCCATGAACGGAGTATCCATCCCTTCTGTGCCTCCCCTTTCCTCCCCCCCCTCCCGTTCTCCCTTCGCCAACCTGTGTGCTCCTCATGTGGTGCGATCCCACCCCATGGCATGGCAGCTACTTTGGCGTCCTGCAAGCGTATGCTGCCATGAAAGAGGTGCACCCTCTTTCTCCTCCAGTCCAGTCCAGCCTCGTTTTGAGCAACCTTTGAGGCGTCTCAAACTGCCCTGCAAGCATATGCTGCCATGAAAGGGGTGCACCCTTCTATCTAGCCTCGTCTTGCTTTTCCCCGAACGCCCATTCTCCTCTCCGGATCCCATCGTTTCTCCTCTCCCTTAGTTTCTCATCCTCTCCTCCAATGCCCCTCCCCCCCCCTCCCTTCCTCAGTACTGCCAGCCAGGTCGCTACCAGCGCGTGAAACCTACCCCACCTTCCCCCCTGCCCCCTCCCTCCCCTCCCTTCCCTCCGGTAGTACTTTGAGCGGCAGCCCGTCAGCTGGAGCAACTGCTGCCAGTGCGCGTTCTGTCTCTCTTCGCGCAGCGCCACGTCAGCGCCGTCCTACTGGCCTCTGCCACGTGGCTGCTGGGAGAGCTCTCTGCCGCCCTGCCAGAGGTGAGGACTGTCCGATGATAATAATCCAGCTCAGAGATTTTATCGTGCATCAAAGGATCATATCGTATCATATCATATCGTCTGTGTCGTGAGACGCCCAGGACTCCTCCAGTCCAGTCCAGTCCAATCCAGTCCAGGGTCACCAGTTAGTGAGTTTGGGTCCCTTGTCGGTCCGACCGACGTGGCAGTTTAGTGTACCCTGTACTCAAAAACTACTCACCTGGATGTCAATTACGGGTGCATGGTGGTACAACCTTCATTAGGTATTCAGTTCAGTTTCCATGCTGGATGATGCCGGAGTGCTGCCTCAGGGCGGTTCAATGATCCGAATGATGCCTCAGGGCGCATTTGGGTAGATACCTCAACCAACTCTTACTTGGATAGGAAAGGGTGCATGTTCTGTGGAAGTGATTTCGGCTGTTTGTCCTCGGGCCGTCCACTTCCCTTCGTTCCCTCCCTTACCTTCACCGCCTTCGTATTGCAGTCGTGTTTGTTCTCTTCTCCAATTTCCCTCACATTCCCGTCAGTCAGTCTCTGCCACGCTCCTGTCTACCAAGCGAGCATGAAGGCCTTGGCAGCGGGGGACGTGGACAGGCAATCTTTGTTCCTTAACCTCACTTCCCCCCCCTCCGCCCTCCTCTCTGCCCCTTCTCCGTCAGTCTCTGCACGCCCCTGTGTACGGGGCGACCATGAAGGCCATGGCAGCGGGGGCTGTCAACAGTCAACCTTACTCTTCCTCCCCGCCCGTTTCCCTCCTCCCGTCCCCTCCCCCTCCCCGCCAGTCCCCTGCACGCCCCTGTGTACGGGGCGACCATGAAGGCCATGGCAGCGGGGGCTGTCAACAGTCAACCTTACTCTTCCTCCCCGCCCGTTTCCCTCCTCCCGTCCCCTCCCCCTCCCCGCCAGTCCCTGCACGCCCCTGTGTACGGGGCGACCATGAAGGCCATGGCAGCGGGGACGTGGACGGGCAGTCGTGGGCCGTGGTGCGCACTGCGGCCTCTCATGCCGTCTCCTACTTCATCCAGGTCAGCTACTTTCTTATCCAGGTCAGCTTCTTTGGTATCCAGGTCAGCTCCCTCTTCATCCAAGTCAGATCCTTTCTTATCCAGGTCCACTGGCCACGCATCCCTCGTCGTTATTCCCTTTGTTTCGTTCTGACGCGCCTCGAAGTCCTCATTTTACGTCCTCATTTTTTGTTCCCTGTACTGTACCTTGGTTACGACCTTTGTAAAAGTCAAAATCAGATCATAAATCACTAGAACGACATGGAGCCGATCAGACGGCTCCAGAACGACATGCAATGCAACCTTTCCTCCCTTCCCTTCCTCGCGTGTACCTCCATCCCTCCATCCCTCCATCCCTCTCTCATCCAGAATGACGTGGAGCCATCCGATTGGCTGGCGTTTCTTCAAGCCATAGTAGCAGCAACAAGGGCAGCAGAGGAGAGCGAGGCAGTGAGGGCTCTGGACCTGTTGGGAGTCAGTGGCGGTGGAGGGGGGGAGGGCGTGCACGTGCACCTGCCAGCCATTATTGATGCGGTGGCCAATGACACGTGTGCTGCTCTGCCACCCCAAGACCAGCCCTGGTCTCAGGTAGGAATCAGGTGGCTACAGTGCTGCAGAGCTGGTGCGGTTGCAGCAGGGAGAGTGGCGTCTGTCCCTTCGCGCCAGTGAGGGCTCTTGACTTGACCTGTTGGAGTCAGTGGCAGTGGAGGGGGGGAGGGCATGCACGTGCACGTGCACCTGCCAACTACTATTGACGCTGTGGCCAATGACATGTGCGTTGCCCTGCTGCCTCAAGACCAGCCGTGGTCGCAGGTACGAGTCCAACTGTCATGACTCATGGGTGTCACGGGATGGGAGCCCACCATTGAGAGTTATAGGTAGGCAGGTATGTACAGGCCGCAGAGGAGGGGGAGGCAGTGAGGGGCTCTTGACCTGTTGGAGACAGTGGCGGTGGAGGGGGGAAGGGTGACTTTTGAGTTGACTCAAAGGACAGTGGCGGTAGAGGGTGAAGGGCGTGCGCTGCGCTGCGGTGGAAGGGGGGGAAGGGGGAAGGGGGGGAGGGGGGAGGGGGGGGAGGGGGGGGGGGAAGGGGGGGGAGGGAGGGGAGGGGGAGGGGAGGGGGGAGGGGAGGGGAGGGGGGGAGGGGGGAGGGGGGGAGGGGGAGGGGGAAAAGGGGGAAGGGGGAAGGGGGGAGGGGGGGGGGGGAGGGGGAGGGGGGAAGGGGGGAGGGGGAGGGGGCAAGGGGGGAGGGGGAGGGGGGAGGTGGAGAGGGGGAAGGGGGAAGGGCGTGCGCATACCCACTTGCCAGCTGTAATCGACACTGTGGCGAATGACACGTGCGTTGCTCTGCCACCTCAAGACGAGCCCTGGTCGGAGGTACAAACGAATCAGTAACAGGCAGACACAGGGTCGCATGTGCAGACAGGTGATAGGTAGGTACGATACACCGACCCAGGTGGCATATGAGGGGAGGCAGTGAGGGCTCTGGACGTTCAGGAGTCAGCGGCTGGCAGTGAGGGCTCTGGACCATCTAGAGTCAGTGGCAGTGGAGGGGGGGAAGGGCGTGCAACCCGCTGCAGGAAGGGCCTGCCAGCTATTATCGCTGCAATGGCTAATGACACCTGATTTGCTCTGCCTCCTCTTTTTGAGGCGCCTCAAATATGGAGGCTGTTGACACCTGTTCTGCTCTGCCTCCTCTGCTTGAGGCACCCTCAGAAATAGAGGCTATTGATGCCTGTTTTGCTCTGCCTCCTCAAAACAGTTACGGTTTTCTCGTGTGTGGCCAGGGGGAAGTTTTGAGTCGACCCAAACAGCTGCCAGGGGAAGGGACCGCTGCCCTTTGATGGTCCACAGTCCACGCCCTCCCCCCCTCATTCCCCACCCTCCCTCCCCCCTGTTCCTCCATTCCTCCCTCAGCACGCATGGGCGCTCTTCTCTGCCCTGGTCTCTCTGGTCGAGTCGTGGGGCCGATGACGAGCTGCCAGGGGGAGGGCCTGCTGCCTTTTGATAGTCCTCTCCCTTCCCCCCATTCCCCCCCCATTCCCCCCCATTCCCCCCCATTCCCCCCCATTCCCCCCCATTCCCCCCATTCCCCCCCATTCCCCCCCATTCCCCCCATTCCCCCCCATTCCCCCCATTCCCCCCCATTCCCCGCCATTGCCCCCCATTCCCCCCCCATTTCCCCCCCATTCCCCCCCATCCCCCCCATTCCCCCCATTCCCCCCCATTCCCCGCCATTGCCCCCCCCCCCCTGTTCCTCCTTTCCTCACTCAGCGTGTGTGGGCGCTCTTCTCAGCGCTGGCGTCTCTGGTCGAGTCATGGGCCGATGACGAGCTGCCAGGGGGAGAGGACGAGGAGGAGGTGGAGGAAGGCGAGGAGAGGGAGGGGAGGGAGGGAGCAGGGACGGAGGAGCGGAATCGGAGGGGCGGTGGAAGTGGCAGCGTCTGTGGCGCGGGTGCTCAGAGTGGCATGGCTGAATGAGCCGGTGAGTGTTCAGTGAATTCTCCTGTCCTTTTTTCCACCATCACCTGATGCCATTGCTGCCATAAGGCAGTGCAGGTGGCACCATCTGTTGCTCGAGTGCTCAGAGTAGCATTAGCTGAAAGAGCCAGCGAGTGAGTTTTTGTGGTTAAGCTTTTTGTTGGATCGTGAACCGGTGAGTGGTTTTTCATGAGCGGTTAATGTACCACTGACTTCCAGGTTCTAACACAGGCGAAAGGTGCGCAAGGCGGCCAGGGTCACCGCCACCACTGGAACTTTCACATGCACTCCCGGTACTGGTGGTACCATTACTTTTATATCAGTCCCGGTACGTTTTGCACTCAAAAGTCACCTCACTCCCGGTACTGGTGCCAGTGCTTTTATCTAGTTGACTCAAAAGTTACCTCACTCCCGATACTGGTGCCGGTGCTTTTACCTAGTTGACTCAAAAGCCACCTCACTCCCGGTGCCGATGCCAGTATCAACAGGGGCTCTGCCAGGGTCACCTCTCCGCCACTGGAACTTTTGCATGCACTTCTGGTGCTCACACCGATACCGATACCGATACCGATACCGATACCGATACCGATACCGATACCAGTATCGGCAGGGGCTCCGCCAGGGTCACCACCGGCGCCGGCCCGTGCTCGGCATCCTCCTCACTCTCTCCGCCTCTTGCCCTCAAAGAAGCTGATCGCCTTCCTCGCTGTGCACTCTTCCTCTGCCTTCCTCCACTCCTCCCTCTTTCACCTTAGCTCCTTTCTCGTTGCTCTCAGACACCTCAGAACGTGCTCCTCAGAACTTGCTCCTCAGAACTTGCTCCTCAGAACGTGCTCCTCAGAACGTGCTCCTCAGAACGTGCTCCTCAGAACGTGCTCCTCAGAACTTGCTCCTCAGAACGTGCTCCTCAGAACGTGCTCCTCAGAACTTGCTCCTCAGAACGTGCTCCTCAGAACTTGCTCCTCAGAACGTGCTCCTCAGAACTTGCTCCTCAGAACTTGCTCCTCAGAACTTGCTCCTCAGAACGTGCTCCTCAGAACTTGCTCCTCAGAACTTGCTCCTCAGAACTTGCTCCTCAGAACTTGCTCCTCAGAACTTGCTCCTCAGAACGTGCTCCTCAGAACGTGCTCCTCAGAACGTGCTCCTCAGAACTTGCTCCTCAGAACGTGCTCCTCAGAACGTGCTCCTCAGAACTTGCTCCTCAGAACGTGCTCCTCAGAACTTGCTCCTCAGAACGTGCTCCTCAGAACGTGCTCCTCAGAACTTGCTCCTCAGAACTTGCTCCTCAGAACTTGCTCCTCAGAACTTGCTCCTCAGAACTTGCTCCTCAGAACTTGCTCCTCAGAACTTGCTCCTCAGAACTTGCTCCTCAGAACGTGCTCCTCAGAACTTGCTCCTCAGAACTTGCTCCTCAGAACGTGCTCCTCAGAACTTGCTCCTCAGAACTTGCTCCTCAGAACTTGCTCCTCAGAACGTGCTCCTCAGAACGTGCTCCTCAGAACGTGCTCCTCAGAACGTGCTCCTCAGAACGTGCTCCTCAGAATCTGCTCCTCAGAACTTGCTCCTCAGAACGTGCTCCTCAGAACGTGCTCCTCAGAACTTGCTCCTCAGAACTTGCTCCTCAGAACGTGCTCCTCAGAACTTGCTCCTCAGAACTTGCCTCCTCAGAACTTGCTCCTCAGAACGTGCTCCTCAGAACGTGCTCCTCAGAACGTGCTCCTCAGAACGTTGCTCCTCAAGAACGTGCTCCTCAGAACGTGCTCCTCAGAACTTGCTCCTCAGAACTTGCTCCTCAGAACGTGCTCCTCAGAACGTGCTCCTCAGAACTTGCTCCTCGAACGTCAGAACGTGCTCCTCAGAACTTGTCCTCAGAACTGCTCTCAGAACGTGCTCCTCAGAACTTGCTCCTCAGAACTTGCTCCTCAGAACGTGCTCCTCAGAACTTGCTCCTCAGAACGTGCTCCTCAGAACGTGCTCCTCAGAACTTGCTCCTCAGAACTTGCTCCTCAGAACGTTCCTCAGAACTTGCTCCTCAGAACGTGCTCCTCAGAACGTGCTCCTCAGAACTTGCTCCTCAGAACGTGCTCCTCAGAACGTGCTCCTCAGAACTTGCTCCTCAGAACGTGCTCCTCAGAACTTGCTCCTCAGAACTTGCTCCTCAGAACGTGCTCCTCAGAACGTGCTCCTCAGAACGTGCTCCTCAGAATCTGCTCCTCAGAACTTGCTCCTCAGAACGTGCTCCTCAGAACGTGCTCCTCAGAACTTGCTCCTCAGAACTTGCTCCTCAGAACTTGCTCCTCAGAACGTGCTCCTCAGAACGTGCTCCTCAGAACGTGCTCCTCAGAACTTGCTCCTCAGAACTTGCTCCTCAGAACGTGCTCCTCAGAATCTGCTCCTCAGAACTTGCTCCTCAGAACGTGCTCCTCAGAACTTGCTCCTCAGAACTTGCTCCTCAGAACTTGCTCCTCAGAACTTGCTCCTCAGAACGTGCTCCTCAGAACTTGCTCCTCAGAACGTGCTCCTCAGAACTTGCTCCTCAGAACGTGCTCCTCAGAACTTGCTCCTCAGAACGTGCTCCTCAGAACTTGCTCCTCAGAACTTGCTCCTCAGAACTTGCTCCTCAGAACGTGCTCCTCAGAACTTGCTCCTCAGAACGTGCTCCTCAGAACTTGCTCCTCAGAACGTGCTCCTCAGAACGTGCTCCTCAGAACTTGCTCCTCAGAACGTGCTCCTCAGAACTTGCTCCTCAGAACTTGCTCCTCAGAACGTGCTCCTCAGAACTTGCTCCTCAGAACGTGCTCCTCAGAACTTGCTCCTCAGAACGTGCTCCTCAGAACGTGCTCCTCAGAACTTGCTCCTCAGAACTTGCTCCTCAGAACTTGCTCCTCAGAACTTGCTCCTCAGAACGTGCTCCTCAGAATCTGCTCCTCAGAACTTGCTCCTCAGAACGTGCTCCTCAGAACTTGCTCCTCAGAACTTGCTCCTCAGAACTTGCTCCTCAGAACGTGCTCCTCAGAACTTGCTCCTCAGAACGTGCTCCTCAGAACTTGCTCCTCAGAACGTGCTCCTCAGAACTTGCTCCTCAGAACGTGCTCCTCAGAACGTGCTCCTCAGAACTTGCTCCTCAGAACGTGCTCCTCAGAACGTGCTCCTCAGAACGTGCTCCTCAGAACTTGCTCCTCAGAACGTGCTCCTCAGAACTTGCTCCTCAGAACTTGCTCCTCAGAACTTGCTCCTCAGAACTTGCTCCTCAGAACTTGCTCCTCAGAACTTGCTCCTCAGAACTTGCTCCTCAGAACTTGCTCCTCAGAACTTGCTCCTCAGAACTTGCTCCTCAGAACTTGCTCCTCAGAACGTGCTCCTCAGAACTTGCTCCTCAGAACTTGCTCCTCAGAACTTGCTCCTCAGAACGTGCTCCTCAGAACTTGCTCCTCAGAACTTGCTCCTCAGAACTTGCTCCTCAGAACGTGCTCCTCAGAACTTGCTCCTCAGAACTTGCTCCTCAGAACTTGCTCCTCAGAACTTGCTCCTCAGAACTTGCTCCTCAGAACTTGCTCCTCAGAACGTGCTCCTCAGAACGTGCTCCTCAGAACGTGCTCCTCAGAACGTGCTCCTCAGAACTTGCTCCTCAGAACTTGCTCCTCAGAACTTGCTCCTCAGAACTTGCTCCTCAGAACGTGCTCCTCAGAATCTGCTCCTCAGAACTTGCTCCTCTACGCTCCTCAGAATGTCAGAACGTGCTCCTCAGAACTGCTCCTCAGAACTTGCTCCTCAGAACTTGCTCCTCAGAACTTGCTCCTCAGAACTTGCTCCTCAGAACTTGCTCCTCAGAACGTGCTCCTCAGAACTTGCTCCTCAGAACGTGCTCCTCAGAACTTGCTCCTCAGAACGTGCTCCTCAGAACTTGCTCCTCAGAACGTGCTCCTCAGAACGTGCTCCTCAGAACGTGCTCCTCAGAACTTGCTCCTCAGAACGTGCTCCTCAGAACTTGCTCCTCAGAACGTGCTCCTCAGAACTTGCTCCTCAGAACTTGCTCCTCAGAACTTGCTCCTCAGAACTTGCTCCTCAGAACTTGCTCCTCAGAACTTGCTCCTCAGAACGTGCTCCTCAGAACGTGCTCCTCAGAACGTGCTCCTCAGAACGTGCTCCTCAGAACTTGCTCCTCAGAACTTGCTCCTCAGAACTTGCTCCTCAGAACTTGCTCCTCAGAACGTGCTCCTCAGAATTCTGCTCCTATCCTCAGAACTTGCGCTCCTCAGAACGTGCTCTCCTCAGAACTTGCTCCTCAGAACTTGCTCCTCAGAAACTTGCTCCTCAGAACGTGCTCCTCAGAACTTGCTCCTCAGAACGTGCTCCTCAGAACTTGCTCCTCAGAACGTGCTCCTCAGAAACTTGCTCCTCAGAACGTGCTCCTCAGAACGTGCTCCTCAGAACGTGGCTCCTCAGAACTTGCTCCTCAGAACGTGCTCCTCAGAACTTGCTCCTCAGAACTTGCTCCTCAGAACTTGCTCCTCAGAACTTGCTCCTCAGAACTTGCTCCTCAGAACGTGCTCCTCAGAATCTGCTCCTCAGAACTTGCTCCTCAGAACGTGCTCCTCAGAACTTGCTCCTCAGAACTTGCTCCTCAGAACTTGCTCCTCAGAACGTGCTCCTCAGAACTTGCTCCTCAGAACGTGCTCCTCAGAACTTGCTCCTCAGAACGTGCTCCTCAGAACTTGCTCCTCAGAACGTGCTCCTCAGAACGTGCTCCTCAGAACTTGCTCCTCAGAACTTGCTCCTCAGAACTTGCTCCTCAGAACTTGCTCCTCAGAACTTGCTCCTCAGAACTTGCTCCTCAGAACTTGCTCCTCAGAACTTGCTCCTCAGAACGTGCTCCTCAGAACTTGCTCCTCAGAACGTGCTCCTCAGAACTTGCTCCTCAGAACGTGCTCCTCAGAACGTGCTCCTCAGAACGTGCTCCTCAGAACTTGCTCCTCAGAACGTGCTCCTCAGAACTTGCTCCTCAGAACTTGCTCCTCAGAACTTGCTCCTCAGAACTTGCTCCTCAGAACTTGCTCCTCAGAACGTGCTCCTCAGAACTTGCTCCTCAGAACTTGCTCCTCAGAACTTGCTCCTCAGAACGTGCTCCTCAGAACTTGCTCCTCAGAACGTGCTCCTCAGAACTTGCTCCTCAGAACGTGCTCCTCAGAACTTGCTCCTCAGAACGTGCTCCTCAGAACGTGCTCCTCAGAACGTGCTCCTCAGAACTTGCTCCTCAGAACGTGCTCCTCAGGAAACTTGCTCCTCAGAACTTGCTCCTCAGAACTTGCTCCTCAGAACGTGCTCCTCAGAAGAGAACTTGCTCCTCAGAACGTGCTCCTCAGAACGTGCTCCTCAGAACTTGCTCCTCAGAACGTGCTCCTCAGAACTTGCTCCTCAGAACGTGCTCCTCAGAACGTGCTCCTCAGAACTTGCTCCTCAGAACTTGCTCCTCAGAACTTGCTCCTCAGAACTTGCTCCTCAGAACTTGCTCCTCAGAACTTGCTCCTCAGAACTTGCCTCCTCAGAACTTGCTCCTCAGAACGTGCTCCTCAGAACTTGCTCCTCAGAACGTGCTCCTCAGAACTTGCTCCTCAGAACGTGCTCCTCAGAACGTGCTCCTCAGAACGTGCTCCTCAGAACTTGCTCCTCAGAACGTGCTCCTCAGAACTTGCTCCTCAGAACTTGCTCCTCAGAACTTGCTCCTCAGAACTTGCTCCTCAGAACTTGCTCCTCAGAACGTGCTCCTCAGAATCTGCTCCTCAGAACTTGCTCCTCAGAACGTGCTCCTCAGAACTTGCTCCTCAGAACGTGCTCCTCAGAACTTGCTCCTCAGAACGTGCTCCTCAGAACGTGCTCCTCAGAACGTGCTCCTCAGAACTTGCTCCTCAGAACGTGCTCCTCAGAACTTGCTCCTCAGAACTTGCTCCTCAGAACTTGCTCCTCAGAACGTGCTCCTCAGAACTTGCTCCTCAGAACTTGCTCCTCAGAACGTGCTCCTCAGAACTTGCTCCTCAGAACTTGCTCCTCAGAACGTGCTCCTCAGAACTTGCTCCTCAGAACGTGCTCCTCAGAACTTGCTCCTCACCGCCTTTCAGCATTCCTCAGCAGCGCTTTCCTCACCTCTTCTACCTACCAGTATTCCGCACCTAACAGCCACTCACTTCCTTGTTCTCCCCCCCCCCCCATCAGGTCGATCCATCACTCGCAGCATCAGCACTGGCAGCTACAAGGAGCAAGGCAGCGAGGAGGGCAAGGAGCCACCCCCCCCCTCATGGTTCGACACCTCTCTGCTGCTCTCCTTCCTTCTCCGAACCCCCCGTTCCTGTTCTTCTCTCCCCTCCCTCCCCTCCCATCCCCTCCCCCTCCCCCTCCCCCCCACCTCAGGTAGATCCATCCCTCTTGAAGACCCAGCCATCAGTCGCACCAGCATCAGAGCAAGGGGAGGACAAGGAGCCGCCCCCCACCTCGTGGTTCGACGCCTCTCTGCTGCTCTCCTTCGTGCTCAAAGCCGCTGCCAACGTTCCCTCCTCATCCTCCTCCTCCGTCCCTGCTGCTACAACCGCTGCTGCTACAACCGCTGCTGCTGCTACAACCGCTGCTGCTACAGCTGGTGCTGCAGCAGCGGATGCAGTGGTGCTGGTGGGGCAGTGGCAGGTGGTGCCCCTGTTGGACAAGTGGGTGGAGCTGATTGCAGAGTGGACGGCTTGGGAGGAGGATGAGGACGAGGCGGTGTTCCAGACCATCGATTCTCTGCTTCTGTTGAACGTGAGTATGCTCTTCTCTTCTTGAGGCATTGCTGGACACGTGGGTGGAGAAAGTTGAGGTGCCTCAATCTAGACTTCTTGAGCCACTGGTTGACTCGTGGGTGGAGCTGATTGCTGAATGGACAGCATGAGAGCAGGATGAGCACGAGCAGTGTTTCAAGCCTTTGACGCTGTGCTGCCGCTACACGTGAATGGTATTCTCTTAGTATTCTCTGCTATTCTTTTAGTATTCTCTTAGTATTCTCTTCTTATTCTCTTAGTATTCTCTTAGTATTCTCTTCTTATTCTCTTAGTATTCTCTTAGTGTTCTCTTCTTATTCTCCTAGTATTCTCTTCTTATTCTCTTAGTATTCTCTTAGTATTCTCTTCCTTTGTCGTTGCTCAACAAGCGCATGCAAAACATAACATAGACAAGACTCTGGTGGGGCAGTGGAGGAAGCTCTGCTGGACAAGCGGGTGGATCTGATTGCTGAATGCGCCTTTCTTTTGTGCTCCTCAAGAAGATCAAACGTGTAGAAAAGTAGACTCGATGTGCATAGCTGGAAGATGCACAAGTTGGAGATGGTAAAGATATGTTCCAAGAGGAGTCCCAGAAAGTGTAAGACAAAAGGGTAAATAAAGATGACAAAGATATTGGGCTAAGTAGGCCCAGATTGTGGTGAAGAGAGAGATGGAGAAGTGTGGGCGACTTGGGCTGGTCCAGGTGAGGAGAATGGCACCCAAGAGACTTGGGGTGCCCAATTGGGTGCTCAAGTCGCCCACAGTCAAGGTGGGGACGTGAGGAACCCTCAAAGTGGGCCTGGAAGCGCCCCCACTAGTGGAACCGCGATTCCACAAGTTGGATTCGTGGTTCCACAAGCTGGAGCCGCGTTTTCATGGTTGAGAAACGTGGGTCCAGGTTGGAGCCGCGTCCCAAATGTTGGGATGCGTGGTGAGGTACCCCAATTCGGATTTTGGGGTGCCTAGCCTTTGATAAAATCACTTGGGGGGCACCCTATTCCTAATATAAGCTAACCACTAATGTCTACACCTAATATAATGTAACACATTACACATAATAGAGAAATGTACTAAGTTGACTACATCCCAGATAAAAGCCTAAAACAGATACTCAACAACACCCCCCCTTAGGGTGACACCAAGGGAGAGTCTCGGGAAGAAGAGGCAGGGCGTAGGCCAATGCAGGACCGGAGACGCTGAAAAGTGTCACGGGAAAGAGGCTTGGTACCGAGATCAGCAAGGTTGTCATGAGTAGGCACATAGTGCAGTGAGATATGGCCCTTGTGAACGTGATCACGGAGGAAATGATGTCGGATGTCAATGTGCTTGGCACGGGCATGGAAGACACCAGCGTCCTTGGCCAAGACAATGGCGCTTGTGTTGTCACAGATCAAAGGGGTGGGACCAGCGGGGGAAGTCCAAGGGAGGTGAGGAGAGTGCGGAGCCAAAGAGCTTCATGGGCTGCCGCACCAAGCGCATAGTATTCGGCCTCACAAGAGGACGTGGCCACCACACATTGCCTCTTGGATTGCCAGGAGATGAGGGAAGGACCAAGAAAAAAGAGATAGGTAGTGAGGGAACGGCGATCCTCACTTTCGGAGGCCCATGAAGCATCACAGTAGCCGATGAGGTGGAGGGAGGAGGGATTGCCACCAAGCAGTAAACCATGGGAAGATGTTCCCTTGAGGTAGCGGAGAGCACGTTTGGCAGCCAGCCAATGAGGGTCGGACCATGAGTGGAGGTGACGGGAGAGAAGGCCAGTGGAGTGGGCGATGTCAGGACGAGTAGCGACCATGGCGTACATGAGAGAGCCAACCAAGGAGGGATATGGGACGGTTTGAGATGGCGGTGAAGAGGGGTGGGAAGGGAGGAGGAGCTTAGAGTCCATGGGGGTATGGCTGGGGTTGGAATGGGAGAGCGAATAGGTGGATAGGAGCGCAGCAATAAATTTGGACTGGTGGGCATGGAGAGTGCGGGAAGAGCGGTCGCGGTCTAGGTGGAGGCCGAGGTAATAGGTGAGGGGGCCGAGGTCACGGAGTTTAAAGCGACTGGCCAGAGACGTCTTGAAGGTGGTAAGGGGTGCAAGAGTGGTAGATAGGATGATGAGGTCGTCCACGTAGACAAGGACGAAGAAGTGGGATGGATGAGGGAGGAGAGGTGAAGAGGAGGCGGTGATGAAGAGGCCAGGGTCAGCGTCGGAGGTGTGAAGGCCAAAGGAGAGAAGCTCCTCTTTCAGCTTTTTGTACCAGCAGCGGGGCGCTTGTTTGAGGTCATATAGGGGCTTGTGCAGCAAACAAACTTGAGGAGAGCCATCAGGAGCAGTGAGCTCGAAGCCGGGGGGTTGAGTCATGTAGATGAGCTCGTCAAGATCGCCGTTGAGAAAGGCATTGGAGATGTCGAGCTGATGCATCTCAAGATCAAGAGCGGCAGCAAGGGTGAGGAGCAAGCGGAGCGTGGCAAAGCGAATGGTAGGTGCAAAAGTCTCCGTGTAGTCGATGCCTTCACGTTGCTTGAAGCCTTTGACCACCAAGCGAGCCTTATAACGCTCAATGGACCCATTTGGGTTTTCTTTGACCTTGAACACCCACTTGCAAGGTATGGGGGTGCAGCCGGGTGGCGTGGGCACAATGCTGTAAGTGTTGTTGGCGAGGAGAGCAGCGATTTCGGCATCAGCAGCGGCTAGCCAGTGGGGAGCAGCAGGGCAATAACGGGCGGCTATGATGGTAGCGGGCTCGTAGTGGGAATGAAGGGCTATGTGTGCAAAATCGTGAAGGAAATGGGTGGACGCGCGATCTTCAGCAAGGATGGTTCGAGAGGAAGGATCGGGAAAGGTGAGGTGAAAGTCTTGGGCGTCTGGTGATGGAAGATAGGGAAAGGGAAGGGGTGAGGAAGAAGGTAGAGAGGCGGGCTGGAGGAAGGATGGAAGCGTGTAAGGCTGAAGGGATGGGGTGGGGAGGGTGGGGAAGGGAGATGCAGCGGGAGTGGAAGTGGGAGAGATAGCTCCGGGAGGTGGAGGAGGCGGGTGCGAGGTGGCAGGGGTGATGGAAGTGGTAGGCTGGGAAGACGGGTGAAGGGGAAAAGATATGGTGGTGGGAGTGGGGCGGAAGGTGGGGGTGGTGACGGTTGCGGAGAAGGAGGTGGTGAAGGGGATGTTTCAAGGAAAGTGACATCGCGGGAGTAGACCACGCGGCGAAGGGAAGGGACGTAAATGCGATATGCTTTGTAACCGTCAAGGACTCCGTAGCCAAGTAAGACGCCCGCGGCGCTACGGTCATGTAATTTAGAAGGCTGCTGAAGAGAAGGTAGAAGCACAGAAACGGAGCAGCCAAACACGCGAAAGTGCGTGACATCCGGCCGCTGACCGGTCCACAGCTCCATAGGGGTGACGGAACGAGGGAGCGAACGGGAAGGAGAGTGATTCCGAATGTAGGCAGCGGTGAGGGCCGCTTCTCCCCACCAACCACGAGGAAGGCCGCTATCATGTAGCATGCACCGCACCATGTCCAGGATGGTGCGGTTCAGCCGCTCCGCGACGCCATTTTGCTGCGGAGTATATGGGGCTGAAACCCGCCGGGTGATGCCATGCGAATCGAGGAAAGTCTGAAAAGCTTTGGAAAGATACTCCGGGGCACCATCTGATTGCAGCGCCTTGAGGCGCGTGTTACGTTGGCGTTCAACAGTAGCGAGATAGCGCTGAAAGGTGGAGAGGACGGCAGAGCGCGATTTGAGGAGGTAGATGGTGGTAAAGCGGCTGAAGTCGTCAATGAAGGTGAGGATATAGGTGGCGCCGCCAAAGGTGGTGCCAATGGGAAAGGGGCCAGCGACATCCGTGTGAACGAGGTCAAGCGGGGCAGAGGAGGAGGAGATGGAAGGTGGGAACGGTTGGCGAGTCTGCTTCCCACGAAGGCACGAAGTGCAATTGGAAGGGAGGGAACCCTGGAGTTGGAGACCGCTGACCATCCGTTCAGAGTGAAGTTGCTGCAAGCTGGGGCCGTTGAGATGCCCAAAGCGTCGATGCCAAAGGAGAGTAGCGGCAGCAGTACACGATGCTGGAACAAAGTGGAAACGGGGTCGACACCGTAGAAGCCGTAGCTTGCGGGGTTAAGGCAGCAGGGCTGAGAGAAATGAAAAACAACTTCATATCCTCGTAGGCAACAGCAAGAAGGGTGGACCCTTGAACAGTTGGGCTGGAGCATGAAGGGGAAAGTGGGTGGTGAGACCCTCTTCCTTGAGCTTGCGCACTGAGATGATGTTGTGAATGGTTTGAGGAATATAGAGGACATCGTGGAGGGTAACAGGATGCGTATGGTTCTCGTGATGAGCATAGAGGATGATATCACCAATGCCTTGGGCAAGATACTGTTCACCGCCGCCAAATCGAATGCCACTACCAGGGGACGGCCGGTGGAGGGAAGAGAATATATGAGGATTATTGCATAGATGGGATGAAGCGCCGGAGTCAAGGAGCCAGGAGGAGGGGGAGGAGGAATGGGAGCTGGTGAAGGCGGAGGCTAGAGGGCGCTGAAACATAATGGAGAAAAGGAAGAGCAGGAGGGAGAGGAGCACAAAGAGCGAGGGAAGGAATGGGAGCGACGGCAGCCAAGAGGCAGGGAGTAAGTGAGCGGTAGTGACATCAGCATAGCGAGGGTCAAGTGGAGAAGACATCAATGCCGTGGACAAAGGAGGAGTGGCAGGTGTCGGGGAAGTGGGGTCGTAGCGAGGAGAGGGGAGAATGGGCTGGGCAGAGTGGGCAGAATAAGGCAGAGGGGAGTGCGTGGATGCCTTGTTGGGCGAGCTGGATGTGGGAGAACGGAAGTTGAACTGCTGGAGCTGCTGTTGGTATGGCTGGTGGTGCTGCTGTTGGTGCAGGTGCGGCTGCTGCTGCTGCGGCGGCTGCTGCTGCTGCTGCGGCTGCTGCTATTGCTGTCGCCGTTTCTTCTTCTCGAGTTGTGGGCAGTTGGTGATGGCATGACCAGCGGCCTTGCAATAAGCACCATCAGCCGGGATTGAAGATTACTTGGCAGCACGGTCCCATTCAGCATCCACAAGGCGTCCCTCAAGCCACTCAAGGGTCATATCTTTGATTTCTCGGACAGAGCAAAGAGTCTCGGTAAGGGTGTCATAGGACCGGTGAAGACCGAGAAGGATAGAGGTGATAGTCACCCAAGAGGGAAGACTATATCCGCTGGTTTGCAGTTGCAGATCGAGGCCACGAACGTGGTCAAAGTAGGCATGGACGGACTGGCCGGGATCCATGCGGACAGAGAAGAGTTGTCGCAGCAGACCAAATTGAGCTTGATTGCCAGTTTTGGCAAACTTCTTGTTAAGAAGAGCCCACAACCCGGCAGCAGTCTCGGTTGGAGAAACAGACATGGAGAGCTGGGTTGGAAGTGTGGAGAGAAGGTACAGCAAGGCCCGCTGTTCTTGCTCAGCTGCTGCAATGGTAGGGGTAGTAGGGGGCCGACGAGCCTCGTTGGATGGAGTGGCCGGTGCGTCAGCCGTTGAAGAAGCACTAGGACCGGTGGACGAAGAGGTGATGGTGGAGTCGCCAAGGGCACCAACGATGCCGACGAGTTGAAAGGTTAGAACCACCATCCGCTTCCAGTGGTTGAAGTTGGAGCCATCGGGGAGGAGGGAGGGTAAAGTGAGTTGTCCCAAATGGCTGTCCACAGTGGCCATAGCCCCAAAAGAGGACGTCCACAAAAAAATTTACGCGATGGCCTTAGCTGGAAGTCAAAGAAAAGGTTGCCAAGGGTAGGAGGAACGTTATAGAAATATTTACGGTTGAAAAATCTACTCAGATGCAGATGGGCTGACCAATAGAGGCTCAGCTATAGCTCTGATTACCATGTAGAAAAGTAGACTCGATGTGCATAGCTGGAAGATGCACAAGTTGGAGATGGTAAAGATATGTTCCAAGAGGAGTCCCAGAAAGTGTAAGACAAAAGGGTAAATAAAGATGACAAAGATATTGGGCTAAGTAGGCCCAGATTGTGGTGAAGAGAGAGATGGAGAAGTGTGGGCGACTTGGGCTGGTCCAGGTGAGGAGAATGGCACCCAAGAGACTTGGGGTGCCCAATTGGGTGCTCAAGTCGCCCACAGTCAAGGTGGGGACGTGAGGAACCCTCAAAGTGGGCCTGGAAGCGCCCCCACTAGTGGAACCGCGATTCCACAAGTTGGATTCGTGGTTCCACAAGCTGGAGCCGCGTTTTCATGGTTGAGAAACGTGGGTCCAGGTTGGAGCCGCATCCCAAATGTTGGGATGCGTGGTGAGGTACCCCAATTCGGATTTTGGGGTGCCTAGCCTTTGATAAAATCACTTGGGGGGCACCCTATTCCTAATATAACCTAACCACTAATGTCTACACCTAATATAATGTAACACATTACACATAATAGAGAAATGTACTAAGTTGACTACATCCCAGATAAAAGCCTAAAACAGATACTCAACAACAAAACGGCTCTTGAGCATATCACTCATGCTCTCTCCCTCCCTTTGAGTCGACTCAAAAGCTTTCTTGTGTGCGCCTCAAGGAGGTCATATGGCTCTTGAGCATATCACTCATGCTCTCTCCCTCCCTTTGAGTCGACTCAAAAGCTTTCTTTCGTGCGCCTCAAGGAGGTCATACGGCTCTTGAGCATATCACTCATGCTCTCTCCCTCCCTCTCCCTTTCTTATGGGTGCCTGCTTCCCCTTCATTCATTCAAACCCTTTTCAACAGCCTTATGCCCCTCCCAGACTTCATTTGCAAGGCCCCTCCGCCGCCTCCTCTCCTGCCCGTGCTGCCGCCTGATTGTAGATTTTTTTTTACTATATATTGGTTTCCGTCACTTTCTTTTCCTGTCCTTTCCCTCTGCGCCTGCTGTTCCATGCAATTGAATGTTTGAACCCATACCATACCAGAGCCGGACGCCGCTGCCAGACTTCATTTCCAAGGCCCCTCCGCCGCCTCCTCTGCCACCCGTGCCGCCCCGCTCCATCCTCGAAGGCATCGCGTGCTTCGTCTCGTCTGCGCTCTCCGACGGCTCTCCTGCTGCCACGTGGCGCGCATCCAGGCACTCCCACATGCTGCTGAACGCTGCTGCCGTGGCGCTCAATGGGGGCCTGTTGCTGCTGCCCTGGCAGGGAGATTTGCAGAGGTGAGACAGAGATAAGGAGATGGCACACCACCCCACCCCACCCCACCCCACCCCACCCCACCCGACCACCCCACACTCCCACATGCTGCTGAATGCTGCTGCCGTGGCGCTGAATGGGCCCCCGTTGCCGCTGCCCTGGCTGGGAGGTTTGCTGAGGAAAAGAGAACGAGCGGACATCATTTTCACCTGCCCTCCCTCAGTTGCACCTTCCCCAGGCCCCCCTCAGTTGCACCTTCCCCAGGCCCCTCTCAGTTGCAGCTTCCCCAAACCCCCCTCACTCTCCCCCCTCCCCATCTACCTTATCTCCTCCCTCGTCCCGTTTCGAGGTACCCCAGCACCCTCCCTGTGCACCATCTAGCACGATTTTACTCACCATGTGTCCCACCTTCCGTCCCATCCCCCCTCCGGGAGGCCCGTCTTACTCGACTCCCCTCCTCCTCATCCGTCTCTTCTGTCCGCTACATTGCCAAGCCTCCCCGCCTCTCCCCCGTCTCCCCCCTCCTTGATTCTCGAGGTGCCTTAAACCCTTCCTTTCCACCGTCAGAATTCAGTTCTTTGCAGCGCAGCGCAGCGCACTCACACCACGTGTCCCACATTCTTCCTCCCTCCCACCAACCCCTCTCTCCTCCACCCCCCCCTTCCTTGGTAAGCCTCCCTCACTCACCTCTCCTCCTCTTCTCCCTCTTCCATCCCCATGGTCTGTTCCATTTGTGACTCACCATTTGCAGGGTGTTTCTTAGAATTCCCAAAAACACCCTTAATTTTGCAAGGTGTTATTGAGAATTCTCAAAAACACCCTCTTCGATCCCCATGGTCTGTCCCATTTGTGACTCACCATTTGCAGGGTGTTTTTGAGAATTCTAAAAAACACCCTCTTCGATGCCGTGTGTTTTCGATACTTCTAAAGAACACCCTCTTCGATCCCCATGGTCTGTCCCATTGTGACTCACCTTTTGCAGGGTGTTTTTGAGAATTCTAAAAAACACCCTCTTCAATCCCCATGGTCTGTCCCAATTGTGACTCACCATGTGTCCCACATCACATTCTCCTCTCTTCCCCTCACCCCATGGCAGGCCTCCCTGACTCGCCTCTCCTCCTCCCCCTCCCTCTCCACCATCCGCTACATCGCCAAGCCCCTCCTCCTCTCCCTCTTCTCCTCCCTCCTCGCCTCCCCCGCCTCCGTCTTCCCCCTCCTCCTCTCCCCCGCGCCTGCTGCTCCTGCTGGGGGGAAGGAGGCGGGGGAAGGAGAGGGGGAGAAGGGGGAGGAGGGGGAGGAGGGGGGGTTGATGCTGGGGGTGGTGGTACGGTGCGTGGAGAGCCTGCTAGCCTTGCACGCAGAGCCTGGGCTGGTCTTGGAATCAGAGCTGAAGCTCACAGGTGGGTGGTTGTTTAGTCAGCTCCTTACTTTGGAGCTGAGACTTCGACTACCCGGAGAAGGGGTTGATGCTGGGGGCGGTGGTGAGGTGCATGGACAGACTTCTACCCTTGCAGCAGAACCTGGGTTGCTCTTGGAGTCGGATCTCAAGTCCACAGGTGGGTGGTTGTTTAATCAACTCGATCTCAGACTCCCAAGTGGTGGGGGATTGATGCTGGGAGTGGTGGTGCGGGGTGTGGAGAGCCTTCTAGCCTTGCACGCGGAGCCGGGGCTGGTCTTGGAATCAGAGCTGAAGCTCACAGGTGCGTGGTCGTTTAATCAGCTTGTCACATTTTCCATGGTCAGAGCTGCCTTGCATGCAGAAGGAGAGAACACATGGTACGAGGGAACACATGGTACGAGGGAACACATGGTTCGAGGGAACACATGGTTCGAGGGAACACATGGTTCGAGGGAACACATGGTACGAGGGAACACATGGTACGAGGGAACACATGGTACGAGGGAACACATGGTACGAGGGAACACATGGTACGAGGGAACACATGGTACGAGGGAACACATGGTTTGAGGGAACACATGGTACGAGCGAACACATGGTACGAGGGAACACATGGTACGAGGGAACACATGGTACGAGGGAACACATGGTACGAGGGAACACATGGTACGAGGGAACACATGGTACGAGGGAACACATGGTTCGAGGGAACACATGGTACGAGGGAACACATGGTACGAGGGAACACATGGTACGAGGGAACACATGGTACGAGGGAACACATGGTTCGAGGGAACACATGGTACGAGGGAACACATGGTACGAGGGAACACATGGTACGAGGGAACACATGGTTTGAGGGAACACATGGTACGAGCGAACACATGGTACGAGGGAACACATGGTACGAGGGAACACATGGTACGAGGGAACACATGGTACGAGGGAACACATGGTACGAGGGAACACATGGTACGAGGGAACACATGGTTCGAGGGAACACATGGTACGAGGGAACACATGGTACGAGGGAACACATGGTACGAGGGAACACATGGTTCGAGGGAACACATGGTACGAGGGAACACATGGTACGAGGGAACACATGGTACGAGGGAACACATGGTTCGAGGGAACACATGGTACGAGGGAACACATGGTACGAGGGAACACATGGTACGAGGGAACACATGGTACGAGGGAACACATGGTACGAGGGAACACATGGTACGAGGGAACACATGGTTCGAGGGAACACATGGTTAGAGGGAACACATGGTTCGAGGGAACTTCTAGCCATATAAACGGAGTAGCAGCAGTGTTGAAAGAGGGTTGGCCCTTCCCCCCCCTTCCCTCGCCCCTGTCCCCCCTTCTCCATTGCCCGTTGCTGTTCTCGCCCTCTCATGCCTGGTGCAGCAGTCAGAAGCAGCAGCAAAGCAGACCAGGGCGTCCCTCCCAGCAGCGGTGCTGGCAGCAGCGATGGCAGAGATGGTGCGGCTGAAAGAGGTCAAGGAGCACAGCAGGCAAGCCAAACTCTCCCTTCCCCACTTCCGCCCCCCACCAACCCTTTTGCCCCTTTCAGTTCTCGCCCTGACTTGCCTGGTGCAGCAGTCGGCAGCAGCAGCAGCGCAGACAGGCGCGTCGCTCCCAGCAGTCGTGCTGGCAGCAGCAATGGCAGCGATGCTGCGGCTGAAAGCGGTGAAGGAGGAGGCGAGCAGCATGGAGGGGAGCGAGGAGGGGGAGATGGGGGATGACGATGACGAAGAAGAAGAAGAGGAGGAGGATGAGGAGGAGGAGGTGAGATAGGGGGTTGTTGCTTCTTGCATGCGTTCTCCGAAGTGGCGGGAGATAGAACTAAACCTCTATAACATGGATTGGACACCAAAAGATTTTTGGTTGCATCACACGTGCCACTCCCGTGCCTGGGAGGGATGCATGGCCACATTGAGGCATGTGCACCACACACGCCGCTCCCGTGTCTGGACAAGAATCTGTTGTGTTTCTCGTCCAGGCACGGGAATGGTGGGAGAATTCTCAAAAACAAAACACATCCGAATGCATCACACATGCCACTCCCGTGCCGGAGACGCATGCCCAAATTCAGGCATGTGCACCACACAGGCCACTCCCATGCCGGGACGAGAATCTCAGCGGCGCTGACCTGGAAGCAGAGCTGATGAGGCGCTATGCGTGTCCTTGGCCATTGCGCCTCGCGGGTGCTGCCTTCCATATATGCATGCTCACCCTTCTGCCCTCCCCCATCCTGTTTAGATCGACCTACACGGGGATCTCCATGTCCGCTGCTGCCCCTTGTGGGTGTTTCCTGCTCTTGCATGCACTTTCTTCTCCTCCTCCCCCATCGTACCCAGATCGACCTGGACTGGGATCTCGGCGACGCTGAGCTGGAGGCAGCGTTGATGAGGCAGTGCCCATGTGTGGCCAAGCACGGGCTCACTTACACTCGCTCATCTCTACACGGCCCGTTTCGCATATTGTCTCTTGGCTTGGCCTTGCCTCTCCCCCATCCAGATCGACCTGGACGGGGATCTCGATGATGCCGAGCTGGAGGCCGTGCTGATGAGGCAAGCACCTCGCCGTGACACGTGGTCACATCGCTCTACTTCTCCCCCTGCCCCAATCCAGATCGACCTAGATGGGGATCTTGACGATGCTGAGCTGGAGGCCGCGCTGATGAGGCGGTATGCGGAAGCGGCGACCATGATTGGCTCGATGGAGGAGGAGGAGGCTGACGTGGAGGACGAGTATGGGATCGAGCTCGAGCTAGGTGAGAATCGGGATGCTTTAAGGCTGGTAGGTCACTTGCTAGGGAGAATGGCATTGGCGGATGCTGACGTGGAGGCTGAGTACGGGGACGAGCTGGAGCTAGAGTATTAGAGATGGAGGTAGAGGAGAAGAGCTGGGTGGGGATATTTGGCTGCCAGAGCAGACAGAGCCTGAGCTAGCTACAGGACTAGGGGAGATTGGAGGAGGGGGCTGGCGTGGAGGATGAGTACAGGGAAGAGCTGGCGCTAGACTATTAGAGATGGAGGTAGACGAGAAGAGCTGCGTGGGCTAGGTTAGCTGCCAGACCGGGCAGAGCCTGAGCTACGTATTATTTGACTATGTGACGGCTATGTGATGTGAATATGTGACGGCTATGTGATGTGACTATGTGACGGCTATGTGACTATGAGACGGCTATGTTACAAGGGGAGATTGTATTGGAGGAGGCGGTTGGTGTGGAGGATGAATAAGGGGAACAGCTGAAGGCTGGCTAGAGTGCTTTGAGTCGGTGGTTTTTTAGTCGACGCAAAAATCACCTTCGGAGGCGGCTGGTGTGGATGATGAGTAAGGGAACAGGTGAAGGCCGTTAGAGTGCTTTGAATCGTCTCATAAGCTAAGTGAGAGTGGGACAAATGGCACTGATGCACGGAGTGGATGTGGAGGCATGTATGCACCAGACTGGACCGCTCTTGCGTGTGCTTTGCGGATCCTTGCAACTGAACTTTCAGCCCTTGCTCCTTCCCCCTTCCCCCTTCCCCCTTCCCCCTTCCCCCTTCCCCCTTCCCCCTTCCCCCTTCCCCTTTCCCCCTTCGCACCAGGTCTCACAGGTTTGCAGGACGAGCAGGCGGCGGTGAGGGCGTGTCTGCAGCAGCACTGGGCGGCTCTCGGCCCGCAGGTGGTCACTCTCAAGCCCTCACTCTCTTCTAACTTCGCTGAGGCCTTCCCTCCGGCCAAGCCGTTCCTTCTTTAGAGCTGCTTGCCAGGCTCTCCACTGCTAGAGCTGCTGCTAGGCTAGAAGGGGAGGGTAAGGAAGGGAAGGGAGGGAGCTATGTGGGGCCTCTGCTGCTAGAGCTGCTGCTATGTGTGGCGCATCTCCTGCCAGCACTGGGCTGCTCTTGGCCCTCAGGTGGCCACCCGCAAGCCCTCGCACTCTTCTGAGCCTTCCCTCCTGCCAAGCCGTTCCTGCTGTGAGGCACTTACTCCCTCCCGCTTTAAGGCATCTCAAGACAGCGGTGAGAGCTCGTCTGCAGCATAACCGGGCCGCTCTTAGCCCGCAGGTTGTCACGCTCAAGCCATCACCTGCTGAATTTTCTCAAGCCCTACCTCTGGTCAAGTCGTTAATGCTGAGAGACAATTAGGCTTAGGCCCTATTGCATTACTGCCTTGCATGCAAAGTTCCTGCTAACTTTTAGGGCAGTCTGAGAATCAGACAGGGTACGAAAGTTGTCTGACCATCATATGAGCTGTTTGGCTTGGTCTAAAATTTCAGATGAAGTATACAGCCTTATCTGTGTTTGCAGATGAAATTTGCCTCCTGAAAATTAAGCTGCTCATCCTCTAGGCTTTGACTTAGATGTCTTCCAGAGACAACACTAGATTCCTCCTACGACAGCAGCAGCTACGGGCTCTAGAAAGAAACATCCTACGAGCCACAGTTGTAGCCAACAAACATCCTACAGCAGCTACTCTATCACTACCAATGACTTAGGCTTGCTGCTAACATCCTACAAGCTCACTAGAGCTTCCAAGTTCCAACCAATATCGCTGCAGAACCAACTAGCATTAACCCTACCCTACTCAGACTCACTGCCACTGCTGCATCCTTGCTCATCCTCCTCACTATCAGACTCTAGCAAAATCGCTCTGCCCTTGCCCTTCATCTTCCATACCGGGCCTGCTGCACCATCCTCATCAAACATCCGCGCCGCCTCTGCTGCTGCAAGTGCCTCGGCCTGTCGTGCTGCTGCTGCTGCTACCTTCGCTGCTGTTCTTGCCGCCTTGAATGCCGCTGACCGCTTCTGCCTCTTCGCTGAACGTGAACCCTGCCCCATCACTACCTCCCTCGCGGGCCGCCTCTTCTTGACCCCACGCCACTTCGCCACCATGCCATCCCACTCCATGTCGTAGTCGAGGAGCGACATGGTCATCAGATCGCTGAGCTTCGCGTCACACAGGTTGCCGCGCAACCAACTCTTAATGACGTTCTGGCGGCTGAAGCCGCGCTCGGCACTCGACAGTGCTCAACGGCAGCACCGTCTTCCAAATGCTGACAATATTCGGGTAGGCCGTCTTCCAGTCGGGAGTGGAGAGCATGTTCTTCAAACTTGCATGAAAGTCGAGGTCATCCTGGTGAGTAGACATGATAGTGGTGAAGCTATTCAGCTCCTTTTTTGCCTTCCCCCAGTGGACACCTTCAGGACAGGGGACAGAAGAGCCACGGGAGAAAGGAGGGTGTTTAGTAAATGGTAGACAGGGTTGAAGTAAATACACATCATGAACAAGGCAGAGAAAGACTTGAGCCACATGCATGCTTAAATACGACAATCACCAGGCAGTGTGTCGGGAGCGGAGGAGTCGCGCTTCCAGAGGTTGCGGAGAGCCTGCAGCCACGCCACGAACTTCCGCTCCCGCTTTGCCGCCGTCCGGGGATAAAGACCCTGCTTGAACAGTCGCGTGCCGTTCAACGACGCCAGGTCAGAAAGTCGCGCCTGGAGCTTGCTGATAATGGACAGCACCACCGCCGTCGCCAGCTCCTACAGTGAGTCGATGTTCCCGCCTGTGTGTTGCCCTTCAATGTCGGCAGTCTGTAGCTCGTACGTGTGAGTCGTCGGGGTGCCGTTCGCGTCCACGCCGCTAATGGTGATGTCGGCTCCAGTAGCTACCAGGTTCAGGAATTCGAAGAGATCTCCTTCTGCGGGGCCGAAGCAGGTGCCGTAGTTGACATAACGAGCCCGCAGCGTCACGATGGTGTTGTCCACCATCCTAAGCACCTGGGTGACGTCGACCTGCGGAGGGGCGAGTACGGGATTAGAAACAGAGAATTATAAAATGCTGGAAACAGTTAAATGGTACCCGCACCTGCCGCTGCTGGAACTTCAGATTGAGGGCGTTGAGCTTCTTCAAAACGTCAGCAAGGAAATACAAGAGAAAATGGAACTTCAAGGTTACAACGAGTGCATACATAGCAGAATCATACTCCCTTAGGAGAAGCACTGCTGCAGGGAAAACCTCAACCAGACACTGGATGGCCTCGCCCCGAGACAACCAACGGATATTGTGAATCCCTTGCATCTCGAGGTTCGTCTCGGTGACCACCTCCTGCAGCTCTTTGAATCGGGAATGGACGACAATCGACCAGCCGAGAATGTCGGCCAAGGATCGTACAACTTTGTCAACCATCCCCAAGTCAGGGAACTCTGCTGCAGCATCCTTGGCAGCGAGAGCTTCCCTGCACACATCGCAAATGAAGCTGGTCAGAATCCGGGCAGAGAAAACCATAAGGCAAAACTGATGTGGGCCACAACTTACCTATGAGCAATACAGTGGCATGACACGAGGTGAGGAATACGAGTGCGAAGTCGTGCGACAAGCCCGTTTTGGGCTCCCGTCATCACACTCGCTCCATCAGTGCTTATGCCACATATGCGGTTGAGGTCGACGCCTTGTCCCTCCAGGTGTGTCAGCAGGACGGCTTGAAGCGATGCGGCATCGCACTTCTCGACCGTCAGGTGAGCGAAGAACTCAGTCACGACCGTCGTATCGCGCAGGAAAGTCAGATACACTATCATATGCTTGCCCCGCCGCCTGTCGGTGCTCTCATCAAGCTGGATGCCGAGAAATGGGCTCGCCTTGATGTGGGTCAGCTGCTTCGCGCGCAGGTAGCCGACCATGTTCTCTATGAGTTGGTTGAAGCCATACCTGCACACATAGAGGTAAAAGCACTGCTTAATAGCAAGACTTTCCGTGACTGACTCCGGAATACAAGCAACGGTGGCATATAGAAAGATCATGAGAACCCTGCACAAACAAGGCGGCCCGCAGGATTGACAACACTTACTCGCTTTGGTAGGTTCCACGTTCTTTCTCTGGCAGATCAGGAGTGCCTTGCTGCACCATGAACTGCACAAATGATACGAAGAGGAGAACTGGGGCGTCCGACTTGCAGATGAAGTGGACGATCGCCATCAGCCGCTTCAATCGCTTGGATTCCGCGTCGCCATTTTCAAACTCCACGATGGACCGCTACTTTGCCTTCTTGCCGTCAAGTTGAAGCTTGCGCGCCATCGCCGCCTCGTGCTTTTGGCTGTGCTGATGCTTCCGCATAGTCTGCTTTTGAATATTGATCCCGCCCTCTCCATTGCGCCCGTACTGGTAGTCGGGGTCGTCACCGTGCACCATGCAGACTGTGCACTTCATGCACGGACGCCCCTCGGAGGTTTCAGAGATGACGAGCCACGGAAAATGGCGCGTCCACTGCTCTTCCGCCTTTGCCTGAAGCTCTGCGACTGTTAAGGGAAACGGACCTTCGTCGTCCACGGTGTGGACGGCGCGGGATCAGTATGAGCCCGCTGCTCGCCAAGGCGTACGGAGGACGTGGAGGCAGATAAGGCAGGCCTACCGAAGGTAAGCTTGCGCTGCTGGTATCGCACCCTTCCAGGCTTGCGCACAGGAAGCACGGGCCCTCCCGAGATGCGAGCGGACGGGCCGACGGAAACGGCAGGTGCGGCATGCGGTGACGGGCTGGTAGAACGCCCTGGCTGGCTAGTAGGAGGCTCAGACCGGCTGCTAAGAGACCTTGACGGGCTGCTAGGACGCTCAGACGTGGGGGGCGCTGTACCCTCAGGCGCGAATGTGATCCACGGTTCTGTGTCTAGCAGAGGTAAAGGGGACGGTGGGGTGGATACAGTTGATGCGGCGTGTGCTGGTGCTGACGCTACAATGGTAGCACAACCAGTAAGAAGGTCGATGCCTGAAAGCCTGGGGAGCAAGGCTACTATATGCTCCTCGACGGGGGAATCTACCGCTGGCTTTGCGGAACCAGCGGCAGCAGCCATGAGACCTATTCGTCGAGCAGATACAAGACTACACTTGCGACATTGCTGAGAGGACGACTAGGAGGAACGAGGCAGGGGGGAGGCATCTCGTGTAGAAAAACTGTAACCAGAGGGTGACTGAACAGATATGGCGCCACGACGAGAGCCTTGCACTGCCGTTACGCAAGGACGCCTCGGCACCTTGCATGGGACGGTGCCTGATCTAGCACGAAACTCATCTCGCGCTGGCAGGCATCGAGGGTGGCTTCCCTACAGCGCAGGCAATGTGCTGGTAGTATGCTGCATGCAAATCATGCCTTAGTGTTGCCAGCAAGCCAGGTTTTGCACATATCGACGCATCGGTAACAGCATGTGACTCAGGCAGCTGTAAATCTGATAAGAAATGTACAGCGGTGATGAGAGGCCACGCGACGACTTTGTTGTGCATGCGACGGTTTCCTAGGACTGGATGGCACAGGTGGCCCAGTGCGCACATGGGCCGGTGGGAGGGTGGGGAACTGGGCAGATGTGTCGATATCAGACGGAAATATACACGCTATCTGAAAATTCAGACGACTGCCTACACCTAGTCTGAGAATTCATACAAATATATATAACCAAGATGGTCGTTCAGATGGAAAATTAATGGTTGTCAAAAAATCAGATGACACGGAAAATGTGAGTCAGATTCTCAGATGAACAGACGGATTTCGTCTGCTAACGGGAACCCTGCTTGCTTGGCATGGCTTGGCTCTCAGAGTAACGAAATTAACTACAATGGAGGGTACAGGGTGCGTTTGTACTAGTGGTTTTTTTGTTAGAATACGATAATGATTTACTAGAAAGAGAAACCTAGAACATATACCTGTTGGGTTGTACTCACTAGAAGCACACACCTAGTCTAGCCTATAACGTCTACATAGAACATATGTATAAGCTGACACACCCCTTAGGCTAGATAAGGGGTGAGCTAAGCAAGAAGCACACAGCTCAGGGTGGCACTACTAGTCCAACCACTGAGGCAGGGGTCCAGAGACCAGTCAGCAAGAGTACAAACAAGACTAAAGCAAGCCAGGGCGGCACTACTAGTCCAGCCACTGGAGGTAAGGCCACAAGGCCAGTCAGACAGATATAAATAGTAGAGAGTACACCATTAGGGTCCTAACAAGTGAGTAGCTACAGGAACAAGACCGAGCTGAACACAGTGCCGCTGATGATCTTTAGGCGCAAGCGCCTTAGTAAAGATATCAACTGTGTTGGCACCGGAGGCCAAGTGAACTACACGGGCCTGGCGATGCTGCTGTAGCTCGCGCAGGAGGAAGTACCGCAGCTGGATATGCTTCGCTCTGCCCTCAAGCCGAGGCTCCTGACACAGGAGAATCATGGCCCTGTTGTCAACATACAGGTCCAGGGCAGAGCTAGGCCGCTCACCTAAGTCTGTGAGCAAGAAGGTCAGCCAGCGGAGCTCCTGTGCCGCCATGGCACTGGCGTAGATCTCAGCCTCACAGCTGGACTGACCAACAGGCGACGAGCGAGTGGATCTCCAAGAGATAGCACCCGAACCAAGACTAAAAAAGTAGCCCTGAGACGACCTGAGAGTCTTAGAGTCGTCTGCCCAAGAAGCGTCTGTGTGCCCAGTAAGGACCACTGGCCTGCGTCCTCCTAGCACTAACCCCATGCCCAATGTACTTGCAAGATAACGCAAAACCCTCTCAGCGGCAGACCAGTGCTGAGGTCGGTGTCTGCCTGTAGCCACAAAGCGAGCCAGGATGCTGAGACGGTATGCGAGATCTGGGCGAGTGCAAGTCATCAGGTACATGAGGCAACCCACCAGCTCTGCGTAGGGACCATTGGGCTCTACTGGCTCCTGAGGAACGGGAGCGGAGAGCCCATGGTCTACAGGTAGAGGTGTGGGCTGTGCGGAGGAGAACTGAAGACCGAACCTCTGAAGGACCTGATGCACCAAGTGTGCTGCTCTGTCCCTAGAGATCTGCAGGCCAAGATAGCGACGCAGCTCTCCAAGGTCAGTGCAGGTGTGTCTCTTCAGCAGCTTGGCCTTCACAGAAGCCAGTGCATCCCTGTCAGTAGTAGCGAAGACCAGGTCGTCTACGTAGACAAGGATGTAGGACGGAGTCTAGCCGGAACGCACAAACAGCGAGGGGTCAGCAGAGGACGGAAAGAACTGCAGGTCTGCTAGCGTGGCACGCAGCGTATCCTGCCACTCGCGGGGAGCCTGACGCAGGCCGTAGACCGGGCGCCTGAGAAGCCACTGGGTCCCAGGGGGGAAGGTACCAGTGAAGCCCTGTGGTCGGCGCAGGTAGACCTGCTCGTGTAGGCTGCCCTGAAGAAAGGCAGTAGAGAAGTCAAGGGAGTGAAGCTCGTAGTCGCGCCGTGCTGCTACGTGTAGCAGCGCCCAAAGAGTGGTCATCTTCGGGGTCGGGGCGAAGGTCTGGAAGAAGTCAACCCCCTCGCGCTGACGGAAGCCTCTGGCCAAGTAGCGCGCCTTGAAGACAGGCGGCTCTCCAGGGGGGCGCTTCACCTTAAAGAGCCACCGACCATCGACTACGTTCACCCCAGGCAGGGGAACTGCGTCGACGTAAGTGCCGGTGCCATCTCCTGCTCCATGGCAGCTATCCACTGAGAGGCCCAAGGTCCCGAGGTGGCCTCAGCGTAGGTGCGAGGGGTCGGGATGTCGAAGGCGTCTGGGTCACCCTCAGGGACTAACAGCATGGAGCAGAGATGGGGAGCAGCCTCGGAAAGGAAAGCAAGCTCGTACTGCCTGTCCTCTAGAACGTCACTGCCAAGGGCAGGAGCACCCCTGACGGACGGAGGACGGGCAGGGTCAGGGACCAGAGCGGTAGCGTAGTCAAGGCGGCGGGTAGAGGCGAAGTCAGCGACAACCGCGTCAAGGCGCGAGACGGGAACAGAAGGGTCGGTAACAAGAGAGGCAAGAACGCGAGGGACAAGGGGACGAGCGGCACAGAGGTAGTCAGAGAACGGAGGCGGGGCAACAGCAAGCGACGAGGGAGGAGGTGACGGGAGGTGGGGAGGACGAGACGAGTGGGAACGGAGCAACATAGGGTGGGAGCGCAGGGCAGGAGAGACAGGACGAGCACGGGAGGGACGGAGAGACCAAACGTGGGACGGAGGTGTAGGGTCAGGAGACAAGGGAGGGGACACAGGAGGGGAACGAGGAGGAAGACGGGCCGGAGACAAGTTTGGCGGCGGGAACACAGGACCGTAGATAGGAAAGTCAGACAGCGGTGGGGGAGACACCGGCAGGCGGTCAGGGTAGGGAAGGCCGAGCAGGCGGAGAGCGGAGACCGGCGGCGACGGCTGCTGCGACGGCTGGGCCGCGACCCTCGGACCGGCAGGGGCAGGACAACCGCCGGCAGAACTCTCAATGGCAGCACCCCCAGAACCAACACCCCCAGAGCGAGAACCCCCTCCAGCAGCAGGGGCGCCCCCAGGGGCCGCAGGACGAACACCCTCCTCAACGCCAGCACCCCCAGAGGCCAAGAGCGGTGGCGGCAGCGGCGGCGGCGGTGACGGCGGCGGCGGCGGCAGAGTCGGCGACTGCGACAGTGGGGGCGGAGACACCGGTGAAGGGGGACGCGGCAAGGACGAGCCGGGGGTACCACCAGAGTCAGCAGACTCCTCAACGGGGACAACCGATGGAAGGGGAGCGACGTGAGAGACACCAGACGGGGCAGGACGAGGCAGGAGAGGAGCAAGGGCTACCGGGGGAGAGGGAGCAAGGAACAGGGGTGGGGCAACCAGGAGACCTCGGTGAGGGAAGCGGCGGTAGGAGACAGACTTGTCAAAGGTGACGTCACGAGAGTGGAGGAAGCGGTGAGACGGCGGGTGGTAGAAGAGTCATTCAGACGAGTCCAGGGGGAAACCGAGGAAGACACAGGGGACAGTGCGGGCAGTGAGCTTGTCCGTGCCAGAGGCACGAACGTGAGCAAGACAGCCCCAGACGTGGAACGCAGACGCCTCACCTGGGGACCCGGTCCAAAGGAGGGTCGGCGAAACCTGCGGCCGCTGGGAGCGTGGCCACAAGTTAAGCTGGTGAGCAGCGTAGCGAACAGCGAACGGCCACAGAAAATGGGGAGCATCAGCATGAATCATGGAGGTACGAGCAACCTCCATGACCAAGCCGATGCGGCGCTCAGCAACCCCATTCTGCTGTGGCGAGTCCGGCAAGGTGTACGACTGGGTGATGCCCTCCGCACGACAGAACTGTCCAAGCCGACCAGAGGCGAACTCGCCGCCACGGTCAGAGTGGAGACACAACACGGGGAGACCGCGGTGAAGACGCGCAGCCACAACCCACGGGAGAAGAACGTCGGGCACGTTGGCCTTCCGCTCCAAGGGAAACACCGTGGTGTAGCGCGTGTAGTCGTCGACGAGCACAAGGAAGTAGCGCTCACCACACGGTTAGGGGACGGGGGCAGGGCCCCAGACGTCGAGGTGCAGGGTCTGAAGGGGGGCTGTAGCAGGGCGCAGCGAGGAGGAGTGAGGAGCACGGCGGAGCCGGCCCTCGACGCAGGGCGTGCACGGGGGCGCAGTCGAGGGGGGAAGGGCAGGTAGCGGCACGGGGAGGCCAAAGACAAGACCGTGCTTGGACATGTGACGCAGACGAGGGAGAGCAGGGTGACCTAAGCGGTGGTGCCACAGTAGGGACGGGTGAGTGAGGGACCGACATGAGCAAGCTGCAGCAACCTGGGAGGACGCACCGACCGGGGGGGAAGCGGTGTCTAGGGTGAACAGACCGGACACCGGGTCCTGGGGGAATGTCGCAAGGGGGGAAACTGAGACTGCCTCGGAGCAGACAGCGAACCGCTCGTGCCCGGGGAACGTAGTGGTGACGCCGAGGTCCTGGAGACAGCCGACACCAACCAGGTTCCTCGAGAATGAGGGAACGTGGAGGCCTGTAAGGGAGCTCGAGGGAACTGCTGGACAGGGAAGGGAAGTGGAGCTGCGAGCGATGACAGGACCCACAGAGGGGTCAGCGAGAGCGACAACAGCAGGCGCAGAAAGTGGCGTGAGCGTGGAACGGTCGCGGAAGAAGCAGGCAGAAGCACTGGAGTCGAGAGTGAAGGACAGCGAAGCAGTGGCGGGGGCAGGGAACGGAGCCGGTGCAGAGACCAGGCTAGGCAAACTAGGCAGTCCTACGCCTGACGCAGCAAGGGAGGCTAAGCTACACAAGGGTGCAACACCTAAACTAGAGAACACAGGGTAATAAGATCCAGCAACACTAGAAGCGTCAGAATACAAGGCATGCAAAGCAGCACCTATCTGATCCATGTCTAACTCAAAGATTGGCACGCCCTGGCGAAGCAGGCTGTGCCAGTCGGGGAGGTCCGGGGCCGGGCCAAAGCGACGACGAAAGAGATCGTCGAGGCGGCGGAAAGAGCGGGCGGTCGGGTGCGGGCGACGGCACAGAGTGCCGCGGAGAGGCCCGGTCTGAAGCTGGTACTGGCAGGTCACAGCACCACAGCCGCCGGTAGACACCGAGCTGCGCGGGCCGCCACCATGGCCACTACCTACGGAGGTGCCGGGCCAACCAGGCAGGAGACGGGCCCACGGCTGCGGCGGCTGCTGCTGGGACGGCGGCTGCGGCTGGGACGGCGACTGCTGCTGGGGCTGCTCTTGCTGCGGAGGGGACTGCGTCTGCTCTTCCCCACCTGGGGTAGTCCTCTCAGGCGGACTACCGTCACCACCACCACTCCCACCACCCCCAGCACCACCACCCCGACCTCCCTGGCGGCCACGGCCACCGCGACCCGAGCGCTGCTGCGGGTGGACCACAGCAGCAGTCTCGGTAAGGGGGGTCGCGGAGGCGACCGCAGCAGAAACGTCAGTAAACGTGCACTGGGAGGGGGCACAGCCGTGAAAGATAGAGACTGCCGGCGCACCGCTCGACTGAGCGATAGTGCGCTGGCGAGTCTCGATCTCAGTGAGGGTGTCGACAAAGGCGGTCAGAGTGAGGTCACCTGGGTGCTGGCTAAGGAAGTGGTCGCGAGCACTAGCTAGGCGATCGGCAGGCGCATGGCGATAAAATAGAGCGTCATGCAGAAGGGTGGGGGGAGCGCAGTGAGTTGGGCAGCAGTGCTGGCATTGCGATAGCGGGTCTCTAGGGCACTCAAGTGAGTGGCAAAGTCTGCGACAGTAGGGAAGGCAGCAAGGTCTGGGAACAGCATCGGGACGAGCAAGCGGCCGGCAGAAGCGGATGCAGGTGTGGAATAGCGAGCAATAACGGCGTCTAAATAAGCTTTGGCCGTATCAACCGTAGCGAAACGCGAGCGCTCAGACACAGGGAGGACGTGACTAATGGCAACCTGAGCTACTGCATCGCGGGAGTCCCAGACCGCACAGGCAAGCGCAGCAGTAGAGAAGGTCTCACGGTCATCAGAGGAGGGGTCAACAGGGTGGGGAGCAGGGGCAGGGGGGCGGGGGAGCAAGCCATTGACATGGACAACCAAAGGGTGGCCATCCTGGCGCTGATCGGTAAGGTGGCGGCGGAGATCGGAGAGCCAGGCGGCGAAGTCAACCGTGTGGCCCTCAGCGTCCAGTCGGAGCACGAAGTCAGCCATCGTGCAGGGTCAGTGATACTGCTCCACAGCGATGCAGCAGCACTGCTCCACAGCTCCGCAGGAATACAGCGGCGCGGGGACACGGCGGGCGAGCAGAGGAGACCGGGCCCGAGGTGGCACGGCAGGCCGAGCAGGAAGGAGGAGGGGCCGAGCAGGCAGTAGGAGGGGCCGGGCTGGCGCTGGAAGTCGGAGAGGCGCAGCGGGGCCGGGCGGGCGCTAGGAGCCTGGCGGGTGCTAGGAGGGGCCGGGCGGGCGCTAGGAGGGGCCGAGCGTGCGCTAGGAGGTGCCGGGCGAGCGCTAGGAGGGGCCGGGCGGGCGCTAGGAGGTGCCGGGCGGGCGCTAGGAGGTGCCAGGCAGGCGCTAGGAGGGGCCAGGCGAGCGCGCCTGGGCCAGGAAGGCGCGACGGGGCTAGGAGAGCGCGGTGGGGCCAGGCGAGCGCGGTGGGGCCAGGCGGGCGCGGAGGGGCCAGGCGAGCGCGACGGGGCCTGGCGGGCGTGGAGGGGCTAGGCGAGCACGACAGGGCCAGGCGGGCACAATGGGGCCAGGCGGGCGCGACGGGGCCAGGCAGGCACGACGGGGCCAGGAAGGCGCAACGGGGCCAGGCGGGCGCGACGGGGCCAGGCAGGCGCGATGGGGCCAGGCGAGCGCGATGGGGCCAGGCAGGCGCGACGGGGCCAGGCAGGCGCGACGGGGCCAGGTGGGCGCGACGGGGCCAGGCAGGCGCGTTACGGGGCCTGGAGGGCGCGACGGGGGCCAGGAGGGTGATACGGGGCCTGGAGGGTGTGACGGTGGCCAAGAGGGCGCTACGGGGCCTGGAGGGCGCGACGGGGGCCAGGAGGGCGCTACGGGGCCTGGAGGGCGCGACGGGGGGCCAGGAGGGCGCTACAGGGCCTGGAGGGCGCGACGGGGGCCAGGAGGGCGCTACGGGGCCAGGAGGGCGCGACGGGGCCAGGACGGGCTAGGTAGGTAGGGGAGGGGCGAGCGGCTAGAGCGCGGGCGGAAGCGGGTGGGTGGACCTAACCTACTCGATAGAATACGATAATGATTTACTAGAAAGAGAAACCTATAACATATACCTGTTGGGTTGTACTCAGTAGAAGCACACACCTAGTCTAGCCTATAACTTCTACATTGAACATATGTATAAGCTGACATTTTTACCCTCTAAGAGCATGCACCTATCTAGCCTATAATAACATATGCATATATGTTTGACACACCCCCTAGGCTAGACAAGGGGCAGTGCCTGGCAAGAGACACGCAGCTCAGGGTGGCACTACTATTTGGGTCAAAAGACTAGTCAAAAGAGCACAAACTAGACAAGAGCAAACCAGGGCAGCACTACTAGCGCGGCCACTGGAACAGAAGCCACATGGCCAGTTTGAAAGATTATAATTTTTAACACGCTGTGTTTTTCAAAAATTGTGTATTGTGAAAGCGAAGCTGATTGTACTGAAGCGTTGGGCATGGTCGAAGCACGCTACTCGCCCTTCTCCAACTACAAATACGTGGGTTGGAGCTCATTTACCTCCACCCACGTCTCTCATTTTTCAAACGGCTCAGTCAACTTTCCCGCTCTAGCTTTTCTCCCGTTCAAGCTGGCTAAGACTAGAACTTAACCTCGCGGCGAGTCTCCCTCAACTCTTCTTTCCGATATTTTTAAGTTTCACCATTCCGTCATGGCTCCGACTACGAATAATCGCGGCGAGTCCAACGTCGTCACCGGCCACCCCAATTCCAAGTCTACTCGCCAAGCCCCAGAAATTGCGGGCGACCGGCGCAACAAGCGTCGGGCAAAAGAAGGGGCGGCTGCCCCAACTGGGGTTCACGTCCTGCTGGGAGGGGGCGAGGTCAACAATCAGCCAGCTGACGCGCCCCCGCCCCCTTCAGAGCCATGCGCGCAAGTGGCTGAGCAGGGCTAGCCACTCGCGCCTGACGCCGAGCAGCAGCACGCGCCAGCGCCGCAAGTGGTGGGTCCTTCTCACCAGTGCAAAAGGGGGCGCGCGGCTGCCTCATCTAACGTGCCACCCACCCCGACCTTGACCCCCTCGTTGACCCCTGCGCAGGTCAACACGCTGTTGACGCTGTTATAGCAGCAGGCGACGAGTGTTACGGCCGCCGAAACCGCTCAACCTGCTGCTTCTGAATCTGCTAAAAAAGAAACTGCAAAAACAGAAAATGCCACACGCGGAACCAAGACTCCACGCCTCGCCAAAGACGCCATCGCCAGCATCCCGCCTGCCCCGACGGCCGACAACGACAGTGACGACTCCGACAATGACGCGGGCACCCGACTTCGCGAATGCGCACACAGCGGTGACCCCTACGAATACGCGGTTACTGACAAGATGGTCACCCAAATGTGTGGTCGCCTACGTACCACGTTCGCTTGGTGGAGTTTCTGGTGCACTAGCAGTTTCATCCTCTCAGTCATTGCCAAAGGATACTGGATGCCATGGAAACTCGGGTCGCTGCCGGCCTTTTACGATCGCAACCATGCCGGCGCACGCATCCATGAAGCATTCACGCGTACGGCCATCCTTGAACTCACCGAGACTGGCGCGGCCATCCAAATTCCTGCAGCGAAACTGAGATGCATAAGCCCACTCAACGTGGTCGAGCAGAAAGACAAGTGTCGCCTTATTCTGGATCTCCAAAAAGTGAACGACGCACTAATCATCCCCAAATTTAATATGAGGGACTCAACCGTGTGGCGGACCTCGCTTGCCAAGGAGATTGGATGTTCTCCATCGACTTGAAATCAGGCTATCACCATGTTGACATCCATCCCTCGTGCTGGACGTTCCTCGGCTTAGAATTCGACGGGCGCATATATGCCTTCCGATCCTTGCCATTCGGCCTCGCCACAGCACCATTCGTCTTCACGCAACTCATCAAGCAATTAGCTCGGCGATGGCGGGAGCAGGGGGTCCGCGTGATACCCTACGTGGACGATATCCTCTTCCTGTGCTCGACCCAGGCACACGCTCAAGCCACGTGCCAACGGGTCGTTATCGATCTCAAGGCCGCCGGGCTCGTACTCAACTCAAAAAAGTCCAAGCTGATACCAACACAGCACCTTTGGTTCCTTGGCGTAGAACTCGACACACAGGCTGGCCGATTTTCCATCGGCGAGGAGCGACGAGCCACACTCAACGCCACCCTCCATGCCCTACTGCGCGCAAGCTCAGCCCAGCGGAAAGTCCCAGTCCGGCAATTGGCCCGAGTTATAGGCATGCTGACATCGATGGCCGTCGCACCCGGCACCACTACCCGAGCGTTCAGCCATGCCATGCTAGAAAAAATCAACAACGCGCCGACATGGACCAGCATGGTCCTCCTCTCCCCACCCGCCATTGAAGAGTTGAGATTCTGGATCCAAGAGTTCGACCGTTTCAACGATGCCCCATTCCATGTGCGGCACAGCTACGACGCAGTCATCCACGTAGACGCAAGTGCCCACAGCTAGGGTGCCACGCTGAACACATTCCCTGGAGCCCTCGTTTCTGATCTTGGCGTAACAGACAGGAAAGGAGATCAATAATGAAATCTGCGTTTCTGATTCTGATCCTACTTTGTATGAATTCGCCCTAAGACTCTTAGGTCCTCCGAGGGCTACTGCTTTAGCCTTGGTGCAGGTGCCATCTCGTGGACGCTCGTCGTCTGTGGAATCTCACTTGCTAGGCTCTTGATTGTGTACTCCTCTTTATATATATATTGAGAAAGCTTGCTTTCTTGTCCTTTGCGTGGCACGGGGACTCAGCGTCGCACGGGGACGTCCGATTAGCTGCTTCTTCAAACACATTCGGGATAGGCTCCAACTTGCGCCAAGCAACCGAAAGCGCGCTGACGAGCGACGCGCAGCGCAACGAAAACGAAAAAAAAAAAAAAAAAAAAAAAAAAAAAAAAAAAAAAAAAACGAAAATCAGATATGGCACGCAGCGAACAAAAAAACGAATTATGTTTGTGCTTCTGCTGGCTTCGAAAATCCCTTGCTCGTGATTGGAGCGCGCACTTCCCTGTCTGGTTCGGCGTGACGAGGATTTTACAATTGTCGAAGTGATATTTTTGTGTTGAAAGGGGTGTACACGTAGGATCATGCGAAACATCCAGGTCGCACACGAAACTCACTTGCGATCGTTTTCTAGGATTGTTGATCTGCGCGTAGCAAAACGGCAGGATCAGGAACATTATTGATTCTGATCCCACTTCATAGGAATTCGCCCTTAGCGTCGTTTGCCCACGAAGCGTCTGTCTGCCCTGTAAGGACCACTGTCCTGCGTCCTCCTAGCATTAGCTCCATGCCCAATGTACTTGCTAGATAACGCAAAACCCTCTTAGCGGTCGACCAATGCTGTGGTCGGTGTCTGCCTATGGCCACAAAGTGAGCCAGGATAATCGAATAACGGATATAGGCGCACTTGCACTCCATAAGCGCATTGGGCTAAATAAAGGGATGCACATATATCCGGGGGATTACGGTATTTATCGACGGGGTGGATGACAGGAAACTATTTTGACCTGGAAGGTGCAAAAAAAATCCACTGCTCACATTAGTGCCCCGAAAAATGAAACCAAAAGTAAAGGGTTGCTGCGCAAACCAAAAAAGACCTAAGGGGAATGCAATTCAAGTACTAGTTTTATCCCAATTTCAATACAGTGCGCAGTGGAGCTCGATTATGTGAGGTCAAATGGGTGTAGTTCAGTCAGCAGGACATCAAACCCTCCGAAAACCTTGCACGAACATTGTTAGAATCGCACGCTTCCACCAGCCATCACCAATCACACGCCATCCCTGCCTAGAGAATGCGGCTCGAGCAGATCTGCCCTGCCCCGCTGGACAGACCTGCCCCAACTGAAAGCATCGTGCCTTTCCTGGGCTCGTGATGAAGGTTGGGTGCTCCACCTCGTGACTGCTCCTACGCTAATTCAACTTAGCTCGTCCAGCAAGTTTTCCACCTTCCAGCCCTCCAGAGGAGGTCAACCCCATCCACCTCAATTTCCTTCACGCTCTGCCACTCAAATTAGGTCATAGTCCAAGGTCGCAGGCCTACTTCTCGCCTATACCCCGGCAAAACGAATTTTCTCGTCTACTTGCGTGGTAATCTATCTCGTCGCGAGCCCGCAAGCCATCTCAAACAGTTGGGTACGCGCAGCGATTCTCGTATTACCAGAGGCGGGCTCTCGTAGACGAGCCGCCGTGAACCCGTTCACCGCGCACTTCACGCACAGATGGGTTTCGCAAAGCGGAACCCCCAGCAGCAGAACTTGCGGCAAATGCGGCGCCAATGCCGGCAGCAGCGCTGGGACTCCGCAGTGCTGGTAGGTCAGTTTCCAGGCACTGGCCGAGAAAGACGGCCCGCTGTTCGTGTTATCGCGGATACTAGGGGAGTCATGCCTCCAGCGCGCTCGTCTCCAGCGAGTAACGCCGTTGAATCGACGGTGCACCTGTCGGAGATGCTAAGGGCGAAAGCCGCGAAGCCAGCGCGGCACGCCGCGGACAGATTGCCGCAACGGCAAGAGCGGATGCAGCAGCAGGGGGGGCGACGGAAGCAGCCGCAGCAGCAGCAGCAGCGGGAGAAACAGCAGGCAGTGTGGCAGAAACACGAGAACAAGCTGTTGAACAGCGAGATAGAAATAATTCGCAAGAATGCCACTGGCAGCCAAGAACCTCCTGAAAGCGCCGCGGCAGGGGCACTCCCCCCCCTCCCCCCGCTCCCCCCGTTCCTCCCCGTGGACTGTCTTTCCCGCGCGCTCGCGCTTCTCTCCCATCGCGCCATCGCCGCCGACCATCTCCGCCGCGCCGGCCAGGCGTGCCGCGAATGGCGCCGCGCTTACCGCCACGCCGTGCAGCACCTGTCGCTCGCCTTCGACCCGCTGCTGCTGCGCTGGCGGCCCGTGCTTCGCGGCGCCGAGAGCGCCGGCGCATCGGACGGCGATAGGAGCGCCGGCGGCGGCGGAGGCGGAGGCGGAGAGCACGGCTCCAGTGTGGCGGCGCAAACCCGAAACCCGAAACCTCACGAGCACAGTGTGGAAACCCCGTTGACTGGCAGCAGCTGCTTCGAATGTGACCGGTGGGACCCGTCTTCCTCCGCGCTGTGGTTGCTTGACGACCCGTCCGTATGGCAGCAGACAAATCGTTCTAGTAACTCCGACTTGTGTGACCATGACCAGTTCACAACGCCATCTCCTCCTCCGCCTCCTCCCCCTCCGCCTCCTCCCCCTCCACCTCTCAGCGCCCCCAGCAGCCGGCGGCTGGCGCGGCGGGTGCTGCAGCTGGAGGGGGAGGAGGGGCACGCATGCCACCCGACGAGGGAGGAGCTGAGATGTGGTTACCACTGTATGGACGAGCACGGCCAGTGGCTGCATGGCAATGGCAATAGCAGCTGCTGGCGCGCTGACATGCCGTCCACGCAGCAGGTGCAGGAGCTGCTGCTGCAGTTTCCTGATCTCGCCTCTGTGTGCCTGCCCCTGGGTGGCGTGGGTTCGGGTGCTGATGACGTGGCTGTGGGCCCGGGTGACGTCAGGATGGCGCTGGAGGCGGTGGCAGGGCTGGGAGCTCTGAGAAGCTGCCACGTACAGGCTGACGTGGCGGATTGGGTGGCGGAGGGGGGAGAGGGGTGGTGGCCGCGTGATAAGGAGGAGGAAGAGAAGGAGAGAGAGGAGGAGCAAGAGGAGGAGAGAGCACGAGAGCTAGAGAGATGGCAGTTTGAAGAGGGGGGTATAGTTGTGAAGGTTCCGGCTAAGGAGCTGGTCAAAAGGAGGGGGAGAGCGATCAGACGGGCGAGGAAGGAAGCGAGAAGGGCGCAGGAGCAGCAGCAGCGGGGGAAGGAAATGAGCCGCGCTATTGAGCAAGGGCTCCTAGACATAGTATCTAGGTGCAAGAGGCTCCAGTCACTGCATTTGCAGGGCGAAGACTTGGCCTCGTTTCTAAACCTCTCCCCCTGGTTCTTTGACCACTGCCGCCACATCCGCTCTCTCTCCCTCCCTCTCTCACACCTCCCTCACTCCCTCCTCTCCCTCCGCCGCCTCGCCTCTCTCAATCTCTCCCTTGGCGGTTGTAACGGGGGTAACCGCGCCGACTGCCTGCCAGTGGTCCTCCAGTCAGGGTCGCCCTTCAGTGCACTCACCTCACTACAGGAACTCCGGATAAGGCTCGGGGCTACCGAGGGTGAGGTTCGCCTGTCTCCGGACCTGTTTCTCGGGCTCGGGCCGCGGCTACAGAAGCTAACTCTGCTGCACACGCCGACATGTGACAGTAATGAGAGTGAGGGGCGCGGGGACGGTGCCTATAAGGAGGTGGTATCTGTGATAATGCCGGTGTCTGCCTGGCGCCTGTTTCAGGTGCAGGAGCTGGAGACATCCTTTAGAGTGCCGTTTGATGATGACGAGGAGGAGTACGAGGAGGGGGCTGGGTTGTGGAGCCGCTACCGGGGTCTGGAAGAGGTTGGGTCGGAGGAAAGCCACGAGCCTGAAGGATCGGCAGAGGCACCAACCGCAGGAGCAGCAGCGGCAGGAGTAGCACCAGCGGGGGCAGCAGCAGCCGCAGCAGCAGCAGGAGCAGGCGGGGCGATACGGGGCCTAGGCTCATTACCCCTCCTCTCCTCCCTCACCCTCCGCTCCTCCCCCGGCCTCCCCCCATCCATCCGCCACCTGCGCCTCCTCACCCGCCTCATCGCGCCCAAGGCCTTCTCCGACGCCTCAGGCGCCCTCCCCCTCCTCCCCAACCTTCAAGTCCTTGAGGTGATGGCTGATAAGACTGCAGCCGGTGCTCCTTTCTCAAAATCCTTGCGCCGGTTACACCTGCGTTACAATCAGTGCAGTTTGCTGCATGCCGCTGGGCGGGCAAGAGCCTCTCTGGAATACCTAGAAGTAACTGCAGTGGGCAGGGGGGGTGGGAGTCGGGGGTTTATGGGGACTTGGTTCCAACAACTAGCCCGCACCACACGGACCCGGCATGGAGGGGCGAGGGAGACCAGTTCTCGTTCCCGAAGCTTAAAGAGATGGTTTTAACTAAGTGCTGGGGGGGAGCGCTTCAGGTTGACATGGGTGCGCTCCCGAGCCTGACGCACCTCTCAGTGTTCTGGTCCGTGCGCCTGCATGGGATCGACCAAGGGTGGTACTCCAACCTCCAGTTCTTGCACCTGTACCAGCCGCTCCCAGACTATCACTGGGAGGGGAATCCCCATGGGGAATATGGCTCGCAGAATCTGTTCGCCCACCTGCCGAAGCTCCGCACGCTCGTGGTTGACAACTGCTGCCAGAAGGGCGGCAGGGAGATGCTCTCGTCCCTGTCAGCGCTGACTCAGCTGCACACGCTCCGCCTCTCAGTGATTCGGCAGAACATCTGGAAAGTCCGTTTTCACGCCGAGTTCCCATCCTGGGCGTGGGGCACAGCGCTGGAGGAATACTTCTGGAACAAGAAAGATGAAGAGTACTTTGAAGAGCCAATCATTGCCTTCCCAGCTTCCCTCCGAGTGCTGCAAATCAGCAAGTGTGACCTGCCCTTCCTCCCTCCCTCCCTGGCCGCCTGCACTGTGCTGACTGACCTGACTTTGCACCACTGGACCGACCTTCAGGTGCTGCCTTCCTTCCTCTCCTCCTCTGGGGGACTAGAGAGGCTCAGGGTGACTGGGTGCGGGGGAAGGAAGAAGCCGTGTGCGCCAGCGTGCTTACTCCCCTTTTTGAAGGATAGGAACTGGTTTCATTCTGCGGAGTGTGGCGGCTGCCAAGAGCTGCATACGCATGAGCCACACTGGTACTATTAGGGCGTGTTCCTATAAGTTGGATCCAGCAAAGTTGGATCCTAAGTCGTGCATTACTGAACCGAACCGCACTGAAATGTGCATTTCATCACTTGTACATGCGATGGATCCAACTTCACCGGATCCAGCTTTGTAGAAATACGCCCTTAGTTTGTTGAAACAGATCCAGATTAGTTGCGATTTTTTAACAAACTAAGGGATTTGCAATTTTCGGCACCTTAATTCAACAAACTAAGGGCGTACCGTATTCTCCCGGATATAGTACCCTAGGGAGCTAATAAAAATTCATGAAAATTTGGGGTGGGTGGAATTAAAGGCAAAAAATATATAATACCATGGTTCTATGGAGCGTGCATATGTGTTTTTCAATTCCAAAATAGTTGTGCATGTTACACCATTTTGTTTTGTGTCGCATGTCAACATCTCGTGTCCTCATCGCGTACCCTACAGTGTGGCCCTTCTGCTTGCCACATCGTCAGCTTAACTAGTCAAGTCAAGGACGAGGCTGGCAAATCAGCCAATCAACGAGTGCTGCAGGCCTCGTCCTTATAGCCTCCAATCAGTGGGCGGCAGCGGAGGTTTGTTTTGGCGGGAGGGCGCGAGAGTCGAGAATGAAGAATTTGGATTTTGAGGTTTCGACTTTTTTTTTTCCCGTTCCGACACATTCGGGTTGACCACCAGCTCGTTTCCCCCACTCGCCCTCACGTTTACGCACGCAACTATGTACGGCAAAATCTGTTGTTCCCAGTCGAAATAAGGATTCTAAGTGGCGGGGGGTGTTCAATTGTTATCAAGCCCAAAAGTAGGGTGGTAACTAGATCCAGTTTAATTAAACACCCATACCCGCTCAAGCCACCCATGGGAGCTTAATTCCGGCGGGTACTGTATCCGGGAGAATACGGTATTTCTACAAAGCTGGATCCAGTGAAGTTGGAACAACGTATTTCTTATAAGGTGCCGAAAGAAAAAAGCTGCATATGAGTTAGGTGGTGTCAAACATATGTGTGTATGTTTAGTAGACTACATAGGGCCATGCCATAGAGAGTACAACCCATTAGCTATATACCCCTGTACGCTCCCATTCTAGAAAACGATTCTAACTCTCAGATGGTATCATGAGTAGGTTAGGTCCCCCCCACCCGACTTCCGCCTTAGGTCCTAGCCGCCCCGCTGGCCCCACTGCCCCGTCGCCTAGCTGGCCCGTTGGCCCCGTCTCCTAGCGCCTGCTGGCCCCGCGGCCCCGTTCCCTAAGGCCTAGACACACGTAGCCTTGTCGCCCCGCCACCTAGCGCCTAGCCGCCCCGCTGGCCCCGCGGCCCCGTCACCTCGCCTAGCCGCCGTGCTCGCCCCGCGGCCCGTCACCTAGTGCCTAGCCGCCCCGCTGGCCCCGCGGCCCCGTCACCTAGCGCCTAGCCGCCCGTGGCCCCGCGGCCCCGTCACCTAGCACCTACCCGCCCCGCTGGCCCCGCGGCCCCGTCACCTAGCGGCTAGCCGCCCCGCTGGCCCCGCGACCCCATCACCTAGCGCCTCCCCGCCCGTGGCCCCGTCGTCTCGTCACCTGGCGCCTAGCCGTCCCCGTGGCCCTGTTGACTCGTCGCCTTGCGCCTAGCCGTCCTGCTGGCCCCGCGGCCTCGTCGCCCCAAGCGTAGCCGCCCCGTCGGCCGGTCGCCTAGCCGCCCGTCGCCTAGCTGCCCCGCGGCCTCATCACCCCGCTGCTCTGCAGCCCCGTCGCCCAGCCGCCCCGCGGCCCCGTCGCCTAGCCGCCCCGTTGGCCAGTCGCCTAGCCGCCCCGTCGCCTAGCCGCCCCGCGGACTCGTCGCCCGCTGCTCCGCGGCCCCGTCGCCCAGCCGTCCCGTGGCCCCGTCGCCCAGCTGCTCAGCCGCCCCCTCCCCCACCCTTGGCCGTGTTTTCCGGTCCCCGCTCGCTAAACCGGCCCTCTCCACCGTCCTGAACAGCGCCCCACCGTGCTGCACCGCTCAGCACTACGCGGCACCGCACTACACCGCGCCCCACCGCACTTCGCCGCACTGCACCGCGCCCCACCGTACTGCACCGCGCCCCACCGCATTGCACCGCTCTGCACCGTGCGGCGCTGCACTGCACCGCGTTCCACCGCACTGCACCGTACAGCACTGCTCTCCATTGCTCCTCGTCGCTCCGTCCCGCCCTTCACCACCTGTTCGCGGCTGCAGCGGCCATAATGACGGACTCGGTGCTGCGCTTTGATGCGGAGGGTCAGCTGGTTGAGTTCGACGCGTGGCCCGTCGACCTCCGCCGTCACCTCAGTGGTCAGCGGCAGGATGGCCACTCCCTGGCCGTCCACATTGACGGTACGCTCCCCTGCCCTGACCCCCCTGTTGCTCTCCCCGCTGACCCCACGTCTGCTGACCGTGAGTCCGCCGCCGCTGCTGCCCTTGCCCATGCTGTCTGGCTGTCACGTGACGCTGTCCTTCAGCTTGTGATTAGCCATGCCCTCCCCCTGTCTGAGTGCCCCCCCTTTAAGTCGGCCAGGACTGCACAGGAGTTCCTAGAGGCTGTTGTCGAGCGTTATTCCACCCCGTCCTCTGATCTCGCGTCTTTCTCCACCGTCGCTGACCTGGCCACGCACCTGCGCACGCTCGACGCGAGCTGGCCCACTGCCTGCACTGAGGCCCAGCTTAGTGTGTTTCAGTCCCCTATCTGCTCTATCCTTTACGTGCTTGCCACCCGCCTCCCTGACCGCCTGGCTACTGCCCGCGACCATTTTCTGAGTCTGCACCCCGCTGACCTCACCCTCCCGGACTTTGTCGACACCCTGTCTGCCATAGAGACCCGTTAGCGCTCTACCCCCCAGTCTAGCAAGAGCAAAACCCTGCCGACGGTTCTGCGGCTGTCACTGAGACAGCCTCTGCTGCTGAGACCGCTGCCGCGGTGGCCACATCGCAGTCCCGTTATGGTAAGGCCCGCCGCCCCAAGGCTGGGCGCGGCAATGGTAGTGGAGGAGGGGGTGGAGGTGGTGGTGGAGGTGGTTCTTCCGCTGGTGGTAGTACCAATGAGGCGGCTGGGGCTGGTGCCTCGGAGCAGCAGCCCCAGCGAGAGCAGCAACAGGCGCCACAGCTTGACCAGTAGCAGCAGCAGCAGTCGCAGCGGAGGGTCGGCCGCCTCCCGTCTGGATGGCCTAGCGCCAGTGGTGGTGGTGGTCGCGGAGGTCGTGCGCGTAGCTCATCGTCGGGTGGTGGTGCGAGTGACGGGCACTACCAGCTCCAGACCGGTCCTCGCCGCGGCCTCATGTGCAGTAAGATCGGTCATACCCCCACTCACTGTTTCAGTTGCCCGGACGACCTGTTTCGTCTCCGCTTCGGCCCCGCGCCGGACCTCCCCGACTGGCACAGTCTGCTCCGCCGTGGTGTTAGGATCTTTGATATGGACATGGATGAGATTAGCTCTGCATTGTATGCGTTGTATGTCGATGACTCTAGTGTGACTGGTTCCTATTACCCTGTGTTGCCTAGTGTAGGTGTGCCCAGTGTGCCTAGTTTAGGCTCCCCTGCTGCGTCAGGCGTAGGACACATTGCTTTGATTAGCCTTGGCTCCACTCTACCTCCTCTGCCCCCAGCCGCCACTGCCGCGCTCTCCTTCACTCTCGACTCTGGCGCACTTCGGTGTTTCTTTCGGGACCACACTATGCTTGCGCCGATTGCCGCCCCTGCTGCAGCCACCCTTGCAGACCCTTCCTCAGGTCCGGTAGTCGCCCGTAGTTCCACCACCCTCCCCTGTCTGGCGGTTCCTTCGGGCTCACTTACAGGCCTGCACATCCCCTCGTTCTCTCGGAACTTAGTTGGCGTCGGCTGCCTTCTGGACCTCGGCGTCACCACTACGTTCCCTGGTCACGAGAGGTACACTGCCCCCCTCACCACGTTCCCCCGGGACCCGGTGTCTAGCCTGTTCACGCGGACACCGCATCTCCCCCAGTTGGGACGCCTCTCCAGGTGGCAGCGTCTACCCAGATAGCTGCGGCTTGCTCGTGTCGGTCGCTTACTCACCCGTCCCTTCTGTGGCACCACCGCCTAGGTCACCCCATCATCTCTCGTCTCCGTCACATGTCCTAGCACGGTCTTGTCTTAGGTTTCCCTGCGTCATTCCCTGCGCTTCCCTCCTCGGCAGCGCCTCCGTATACCCCCTGCATTGAGGGCCGGCTCTGCCGTGCCCCTCACTCCTCCTCGTTCCCCCCCAGCACTGCACTACTGCAGACCCTCCACATGGACGTTTGGGGCCCCGCTCCCGTCCATGGCCCGCGTCGTGAGCGCTACTTCCTAGTGCTTGTCGATGACTACACTCGCTACCCCACCGTGTTTCCCCTGGAGAGGAAGGCCGACGTGCCTGACGTTCTTATCCCGTGGATTGTCTCTACGCATGTGCGCCGAGGTCTCCCTGTATTGCGTCTTCACTCTGATCGTGGTGGCGAGTTCGCCTTTGGCTGCCTTGGTCGATTCTGTCGAGCGGAGGGCATCACCCAGACGTACACCCTTCCGGACTCCCCGCAGCAGAATAGGGTCACTGAGCGATGCATTGGTTTGGTTATAGAGGTTGCTCGTACCTCCATGATCCATGTCAGTGCACCCCATTTTCTGTGGCCGTTCGCCGTTCGCTACGCCGCCCACCAGCTTAATCTATGGCCGCACCCTCAACGGCCGCAGGTTTTGCCGAACCTCCTCTGGACCGGGTCTCCTGGTGACACGTCTGCTGCCTTTCTCACGTTCGTGCCTTTGGCACGGACAAGCTTACAGCCCGCACCGTCCCCTGTGTCTTCCTCGGTTTCCCCCTCGACTCGTCTGACTGGCACTTCTACCACCCACCATCTCACTATTTCTTTCACTCTCGCGACGTCACCTTTGACGAGTCCGTCTCCTTCTACCACCGATTTCCACACTGTGCTCCCCCGGTTACTCCCCCCTAGTTTCTGGTCCCCCCTCCCCCGGTCGCCTCTGCTCCTCCCCCTAGCTGCCCTGCCCCTTCTGGTGTGTCTCACGTCACCCCCCTCTCGTCGGTTGTCCCTGCCAAGGAGTCTGCTTACTCTCGCGGCTCGGGGGATTCCCTTCCACCGCCTATCCCCACCCCGGTCTCTCCTCCCCTGTCGTCGACGTTGCTGTCGCAACCGCAACCGCAGCCGCCTCCGCAGCTGCCGTCCCCGCCGCAGCCGCAGCCGCCGTCGTCACCACCACTGGGGTTTGTACATTCCGAGGGTGCTGGGGAGCGTGCCGGAGCGAGTACTGGAGCAATGGAATAGCATTCGTGACCAGGGACTGCACAATCGACGCATCTTCTGACTAGTGTCGACAACGATTGATTTATTTTGACGAAGACATCTTCGTTAAAAATGGATCGACATCATCACCGCGAGATCTTCACCCATGAAAAACAATGGAGCTGCGTGAAGACATGTTCTCCATCCATGAGACACTTCATCTCATAAATTTGATCGACAACCTAAGGGATTGCAGAGAAGTAGCCGTTTTCTCTTCCAATATTCCCAACATCAAGTTGCTGCGAAGGAGCAGACTTCGCACGCAACGACGACGCAGTGCACCCGTCTCGTCAAGGCCAGCGAGACACTTCTTCGTAACAGGAGCTGATCGATTTGCCTTCATCAAGTATCTTAGTCATCCGAAGTGATTGGTTGGAGCAATCTCAACATCAACCTCACGAGGTGACACACCAATCATGTGTCGCGATTCCAGGTGTTAATGACATACATGGAAAAACATTCCGTACATGTCACGATGCTTGACAGATCGAGGAGTAATTAACCTCGAATCCGGCAAGTACTCGTTCACTAGCAACCCTACGACATACGCACTGGAGGCGATTCTACCAGAAGCCGAAGCGTTACAAGCATCAGCGTAACTTCGACGATACAGGAGAATGCCAAGCAACACGAGGTGTCAACACATGAGGGAGATGCGAACTACTACAACACAATCACGCGCTCTACCGACCGTACATCGGAGGCACGGATGAGCATACCAGGAATTGCTACCCGTGGATACATTAAGGGGAGAAGCAATTCCTCAAATGAAACAATCACCGGCAGCAATGGAGCAACACATGTCTACTAATGTGCATGTGTTCCTGGTAGTTACGCCTGTTACACCCATCACGGACACTCTACCGGGAAGTGGGAGTTGATGGATTCTCCTTCAACCACTTCGAGTTGAGAGAATTCTCTGCAACACCTGCCGCCGTCGCCATCATTGCAACCGCCGCCGCCGCCGCAGCAGAAGACTCGACGCAATAGTCATATCCAAACCCTGATGGATGATTCTCCGCTCAATGGAGATAATGCTGGATTATATTCCAGTGGATCGTAAAGTCCTGGTCAGGCACAACATTGATTTCCAGCTAGTGGGAAGGAGATACCACAATGCGAGGGAACAAGATGGCAATGCCATATACCCTCAAGAGCGGAAGATATTTGCTCTTATGAGGATGGGAGGACAATGGTACTCTACCGGTATACAAGTCATAAAACCTGCGTCACAACCAATCCATCACCATCACCAACTCCACGGAAGCAGATAGGCGTAGAATGGAGCGCTCACGCCACTCTGGATAGTGGACTCTGCGTATCTCCAACAACACCCCTGTTTGCCGAAATGGAGCAGACTTCAATACTGATGCTGAGTAGCTGAGACATCTTCAACATCAATGCTACTTCAAGGACAGTAACAGAATGAGACAACACATGATGGCACCAAAAGACCTATCCCAATTATTGCGCCCATACACCGATGCCTACCGATGGCCTCCATGCTAAACTGGAAGTGCATAAGGTCATATTGGATTGGCTGTCAGCAATGCTCATTTGGAAATGGGAGAGGATTATTTGGGAACAGCCCTAACATTCCCAGATGTCCTAACCCATCACCGTGGGATATCTATGCAGCAGAGATTCCTTGCTTGAGCAACCACCAAGGGAAATTGCTTTGGCGCCGATTCTGGAAGTTACCAGATCCGCGTTTATGGTACCAACCCGTTGCATGGTTCTGAACACAAGGAATACGCTGAGCAGCACTTGGTTCTAGAAGTATAAAAGCACCGTGTAGTCATGGATAGTGCAACATTGAGCAAACCTCATTCGATCCTGTGACACGCGTTCTCACCCATGCGTCTCGTGCTCCTCCGCTCCTCTCGTCTCCTCCTCCGTCGTCGCTCGCTGTGGCCCCGCCTCCGTTCTCTAACTTCCTCCGTGTCGCGCGTTCCCTTGTTCCTCGTGTCCTTGCCTCTCTTGTTACCGACTCGTCTGTTCGTGTCTCGAGTTTGTCGGCCCTTGTTGCTGCTGTCACTGACTTCGCCGCTACCCGCCGCCTTGACTACGCCACTGCTGTGGTCTCTGATACTGCCTGCCCTCCGTCCGTAAGGGGTCTGGCTGCCCTTGGCAGTGATGTCCTAGAGGACAGACAGTACGAGGTTGCTTTCCTGTCAGAGGCCGCTCCCCATCTCTGTTCCATGCTGCTAGTCCCAGAGGGTGACCCAGACGCCCTTGACATCCCGACCCCTCACACCTACGCTGAGACCAACTCGGGACCCTGTGCCTCTCAGTGGATAGCTGCCATGGAGCAGGAGATGGCATCTTGGAGATCCACCGGTACCTTTGTCGACGCAGTTCCCCCACCTGAGGTGAACATAGTCGATGGCCGATGGCTCTTCAAGGAAAAGTGCCCTCATGGAGAGCCGCCTGTCTTCAAGGCACGCTACGTTGTTCATGGCTATAGTCAGCATGAGGGAGTTGAATTCTTTCAGACCTTCGCCCCGACCCCGAAGATGACTACTCTTCGGGCACTGCTACATGTAGCAGCACAGCGTAACTACGAGCTCCACTCCCTCGACTTCTCCACAACTTTCCTCCAGGGCAGTCTACACGAGCAGGTCTACTTGCGCCGCCCCCAGGGCTTCTCCGGTACCTTTCCCCCTGGTACCAAGTGGCTCCTCCAGCGCCCCGTCTACGGCCTTCGCCAGGCGCCCCGTGAGTGGCATGACATGCTGAGTTGCTGACCTGCAGTTCTTCTCGTCGTCTGCAGACCCCTCGCTCTTCGTCCGTTTCAGCCAGACTCCGTTCTACATCCTTGTTTACGTAGATGATCTGGTCTTTTGCTATTGCAGACAGAGACGCGCTGGCCTCTGTGAAGGCCGAGCTGCTGAGGAGACACACCTGCACTGACCTAGGAAAGCTGCACCGCTACCTTGGCTTGCAGATCTCTACGGACAGAGCCGCGCGCACCATCACTCTCACACAGTCACACTTGGTGCGTCGGGTCCTTTAGAGGTTCAGCCTTCAGTTTTCTTCCGCACAGCCCACCCCTCTGCCAATAGACCACAGACTCTCTGCTCCAGGCCCGGAGGAGGCTGTATAGCCTAGTGGTTCTTATGCAGAGTTGGTGGGTTGCCTCATGTACCTGATGACTTGCACCCGTCTAGATCTCGCATACCCTCTTAGCATCCTGGCTCGCTTTGTGCCCACAGGCAGACACCGACCACAACACTGGTCGGCTGCTAAGAGCGTTTTGCGTTATCTAGAAAGTACATCGGGCATGGGGCTAGTGCTAGGAGGACACAAGCCAGTTGTCCTTACATGGCACACAGACGCTTTGTGGGCAGATGATGCTGAGACGCTCAGGTCCTCCCAGGGCTACTGATTTAGCCTTGGCGAAGGTGCCATCTCTTGGAGGTCCACACGCTCGTCGTCTGTTGCCTAGTCTAGCTGTGGGGCTGAGATCTACGCCGGTGCCCTGGCGGCACAGGAGCTCTGCTGGCTGAATTTCTTGCTCACAAACGTACAGTAGGTGAGCGGCCTAGCTCTGCCCCGGTCCTGTACGCTGACAACAGGGCCATAATCCTCCTGTGTCAGGAGCCCAGACTCGAGGGCAGATCGAAGCACATCCAGTTAAGGTACTTCCTCCTGCGCGAGCTACAGCAGCGTCGCCAGGCCCGCGTAGTACACTTGGCCTCATGTGCCAACACAGCTGATATCTTTACAAATGCGCTTGCGCCTAAAGATCATCAGCGGCACTACGTACAGCTCGGTCTCATTCCTGTAGCACCTCATTTGCTAGGACCTTGATTGTGTGGAACTCTTTGTATATTATCCTGACTGGCCTTGTGGCTTTCTCCCAGTAGCTGGACTAGTAGTGCCACCCTGGTCTTGATCTTGTCTTGTTTGTACTCTTTTGACTGGTCTTTAGATCCCTGCCTCAGAGGTTGGACTAGTAGTGCCGCCTTGAGTTGCTTGTCTCTGACCAGGCACTGCCCCTATCTAGTCTAGGGGGTGTTTCAAACATATGTGCCTATGTTTAGTAGACTACATAGGGCCATGCCATAGAGAGTACAACCCATTAGCTATATACCCTTGTATGCTCCCATTCTAGAAAAGATTTTTACTCCGAGAAGGTGGTTGAGGGATTTGCGGCTGTTGACGCAACGTGGGTTGTGTGTGGGTGTTTCTGGCTGATATTGGCATTCCTCCTGCTTCTCCTCAGCATGTTACCTTACGCTCTGCACTAACTAGTTCAGTTCGAGTTCCGATGCACAACAGCGCATGCACCAGGCCTATATTTGGTTTTTTACTACTCTGATTTTCACGAGTGACTCCTGGCCTACCGTAATCCCCCGAATATAACACCTCGGGTATACTACAAAATTCATGCTAAAAAGGTGGGGTGGGTGCTCTATTTCGCGTTTAGGCTATAGCACCCTGGTGTTATATTTGAGGATGAAAAAATTTAAAGGTGTATTGGGTTCTCTGTAGATTCAGCAATCCAACCGCAAATTTTGGGCTCGATCAGGCTTCAAATGTGCGTGATCTGAAAGTTGGAAGTGCGCCAAAGGGTTAAGCCCGTTACAGTGAGCCATGCAGCTAGAAAATAGTAGAGGACCACAGCACGAAACTCTCTCACGCGCGGGACACCTCTGCTGCCACTTGGCGACGTTGCGTTGCCTCGGGCGACACGTTGAACGTGTCGCCCGCCAATGCCGTGGCGCTCAGGCAAGGGGGCCTCAGCAGAGGTATTTCTAGGTGAACCTTTGCGAACATGCCTCTGTCTCTACCCATTTCTCTCTCAACCTGTTTCCCCAAACGCATGACGAACGTTGGAATCAGCGTTCTCTTCAGCCGTAGAGCAGCTAAAAATGCTAGCTCCTCTAGCCATGTTACGCATACCGCAGGTTCTCCTTCTAGCCGTGCAGCACCAGTAGTGCAACCGACCGCTACGGGGTGGTTGCGCCATGGCTACGTAACGGCGGGCGATGATACTTACGACGGCATGCCGGAGCTTGGCGGTGACGAGGCGGCATCCGGTGACGAGAACAATGAGGACGCGGACGACGAGGAAGAGTACGTCGACGAGGCAGCAGCAGCTGCTGCCACGGTAGCAAAGGCAGCAGATCCATTCGAGGACGAGGATCCGTGGGCTATGCCCAACGTCGCGGTTCCATCCTTCCCGTCGTCCAGCGAGCCGTCGACCAAGCCTGAGTCTGTCAATCATGATGGGAGACCACCATCGCCTCATGCCAGGCTGTCGGGCAACAAGCGGTGATCCATCAGCGCGCGCGAGAAGCTGATGTGGATATCCATGTTTGACACGCTTCCAGCTCCGTCACAGCAGATGGTTGCATGCATGGCAAAGGTGCAGCTGGTCATGATCCACAAGTGGCGGAAGGCACACGAGCAGCTGAATGGAGCGGCGCCTAGTTGGAAGCGTCTTCGCGGAGCCGGCCGGAAATCCTGTGGGCCGTCTTCTGCCGCTATCTCTGCGCGCGGCGACGTGGTCTCCCTGTGTCAGTGGGGCTGCTCCAGTCTTGGAGCCGCGACTGGATGCGCGACCAGTTCCCGACCGTTGACTGGAGGGCGTCGTCGCGGTGGTCGTTTCGTTTCCGCCGTCGATGGGGCCTCACCATGCGGGTTAAGACGAAGATGGGGCAGAAGCTTCCCGCTGGTAAGCCCCCCCGCCCCTCACTCATGTCTAGTGTTGCATACCCTTTGCACTCTAGCTGAGTCTTAAGACGGCTGCTGTGTCTCTTCCTCCTCTCTTGCTTGTCAGCTAGCGCACCCAAATGCGAGTGCTTCTGGCAGTTTGTTCGCCAGATGACGGTCAAGCGGCAGATCGCGCCCGATAACGTGATTAACGCGGATCAAACTCCGCTGTATCTCGAGATGCCGCTCGAGCGGACCCTCAAGCTTCCCAACACCCGCACCGTCCACGTCCGTACCACGGGGTACGAGAAGGAACGGGTGACCGTGATGCTTGCATGCACGGCCACTGGAGAGAAACTGCCGGCCTATGTCGTGTTCAAGCGGAAGAGCCCGCCAAACTGCTACACTCCCGCGGGTATGTTCTGTCCCATGATACGCGTCCATGAATTCGACATGGTCCTTAAAAACCAGCGTCAAAATGTCTTGGCAGACAACTAAATACGTGCAAACAACCCCCCTGCCCCCCTCCCCTCATTCAAACATGGTGGTGCGCGCCCAGCCAAAGGGCTGGATGGACGAGCGCCTCGTCCAGGACTGGACGAGGAAGGTCATGGTGCCCTTCCTGTCGCAGCCGCGCGGCCTCGCTCCTTGTGCTGGACTCGTACAAGGGGCACTTGACTTCGACAGTGTGGGCTACCTTCTCCCTCTTCAAGCTCTTCTCCGCAGTTATCTTCGGTGGCTGCACACCCTACGTGCAGCCACTAGACATCAGCATCAACAAGAGATTTAAAGCGGGGGTTCGTTCACAGTACACCAAGTGGTTTGTCGAGGAGGGCATCAACTCCACCACGAAGGCCGGTACGTGTTGTTTGTGCTCTTCCCCTCCTACCATGTGCGCTTGTTCCGTGTTGGCTCACTCTTTGAACTCTACTAACCTGCATGTTTATGTTGTGCCTTTCAGAGAATCTCAAAAAATCGCCTCCCGAAGTCATCCTGAAGTGGATCTCCTGTGCCTGGGCGGCCGTCCCTGAGTCAGTCATCACCAAGGCATTCAAGACCTGTGGCATATCAAATGCCACAGATGGGATTGAGGATCATCTGATCCTCGCTCACATGCGGGACGGCAATGAAGTGGAGGTGCTGAAGGAGGTTGTTCCTGAAGACTCCCCAAACCCCCCTGAGCCGACTGCCGCTGTGCCAGCCTCGGAGCCCCGCAGCATTCCAGAGGTGGTCTCGGAGCCTTGAGACGAGGATGCCTGCTCGGAGGACTTCTCAGGATGCGACTCCGACGAGGAGAGTAATGGTGAGGCCGAGGTGGAGGGAGAGGAAGAGGATGGGGAGGAGGAGCTGCCTTGGGAAGATGAGCTGTAGGACCCTGGCACCAAGCATGGAGGCTGTGGAGGAAGACTCAGCATAGGGGATGCATTCAGTAGACTGTTGGGTGCATTGGTGGCTTAGCAGGGTTTAGGGTTTAGGGCATGAATGCATCCTTTTGTAGTTGGAAAATCAAGCTTGAAGTTGACTATGGGAAAAAACAAAACATAGGCAAAACTAACAGGTGGGGTGCTCTCTTGGAACCCTAAAAATGGGGGTGTATAATTACGGATTCTTCAATAGTATACCCTCCCCGGATACAACACCAGGGGGTGCTTAATTCCGGCGAGTGTTATATCCGGGGGATTACAGTAACTCTGATTTTCAGAGTGCCTCATGCCTCGAACTCTGATTTGTCAGGGTTTTTTACACATTTTCAAATAAAAACTCTGACACTGTACCGAATGCCGCAGGATATACGCCCCACATTTCGCACCATAGCGCATTTATCCGGGTAACCTCTACTGAATCTGCAAGTTTATCAAGAATTCTTGCCGAAATCTGCCTTGTACAGTTAAGTTTCGGTTGGAAACTGGGATCCGTCGGGTTCTCTGAAAAGAATCAGGGCGAGTTCTGCGCTTGGGACAAGCCCCGAGGCATAACTTCGGGGCATCAGTCGTACGGGGGAGTTTGCTCCAGCCCCAAAGTTGATTCATCCTGTCCGTATAACTGATGCCCTCAAGTTCTGCCTCAGGCTTGCCTCGAGAACGGAACGCGCCCCCATTGCAGACTCTGTTTCGCAGCACCTCTCAGTCAGCAGCGCAGCTCGCGCTGGCAGGCATTTCGGGTGGGAAACTGCAACAAACAGCCAATCCTGGCTGACCTGGCAGAATCTTCTACAGCTGACGATGCTGGATATGTTTGAAATTTTCCGCTAATGAAGAGAGCAAAGTACATGCCAGTGATTGCCTCGCGCAAGTGCTATACAACATACATTCGCAGTGTGTTGACAGCAGTGGCGGTGTTTGCGCCGCCTGGTGTTTACAACACACCAGAGTGTCAAACATATGTGTGTATGTTTAGTAGACTACACAGGGTCATGCCATAGAGAGTACAACCCACTAGCTATATACCCCTGTATAGTCTCATTCTAGCCAACAATTCTAACTTTGAGATGGTATCATGAGTAGGTTAGGTCCCCCCCGCCCACCCGCGCTTCCGCCTTAGGTCCTAGCCTGCCCCGTAGCCTAGCGCCTCGCCGGCCCACTGGCCCTGCTGCCCCGTTGCCTAGCCGGCCCGTCAGCCCCGTCTCCTAGCGTCTGCTGGCCCCTCGGCCCCATTCCCTAGCGCCTAGCCGCCCCGCTGGTCCCGCGGCCCCATCACCTAGCGCCTAGCCACCCGTGGCCTTGTTGCCCCGACACCTAGCGCCTAGCCGCCCCGCTGGCCTTGCGGCCCCGTCACACGCGCCTAGCCATCCAGCTGGCCCCGCGGCCACATCGCCCCTAGCATAGCCGCCCTGCCACCCCGTCGCCTAGCCACACCGTGGCCTAGCCGCCCCGTGGCCTAGCCGCCCCGTGGCCTAGCCGCCCCATTGCCTTGCCGCCCTGTCGCCTAGCCGCCCAGTGGCCCCATCCCCCAGGCGCCCCGCGGCCTCGTCGTCCAACCGCCCTGCGGCCTCGTCGCCCCGCAGCTCCGCGGCCCTATCGCCCAGCCACCCGCGGCCTCGTCGCCTTGCTGCTTCGTGGCCCCGTTGCCCAGCCGCCACGCAACCCGTCGCCCCGCTGCTCCGCGGCCCCGTCGCCCAGCCGCCCCGCGGTTTCGTCGCCCATCCGCCCCGCGGTCCTGTCTCCCAACTGCTAAGCCGCCGTGTTTCCCCGTCCCCGCCCGCTTAACCGGCCCTCTCCACCGTCCTGCACCGTGCCCGACCGTGCTGCACCGCTCAGCCCCACACTACACCGCACCCCACCACACTGCACCGTGCCCCACCTCACTGCACCGCACTGCACCGCTCTGCACCGTGTGGTACCGCATTGCACGGTGCCCCACCGTACTTCACCACACTGCACTGTACAGCACTCCTCCCCACTGCTCCTCGTCGCTCCGTCCCGCTCTTCACCGCCTTATCGCGGCTGCAGCGGCCTTAATGACGGACTTGATGCTGTGCTTTGACGCGGAGAGTCAACCAGTTGAGTTGGACTCATGGCTCGTCGACCTCCACCGTCACCTCAGTGGTCAGCGGCAGGATAGCCACTCCCTAGCCGTCCACATTGACGGTACACTCCCCTGCCCTGACCCCCCTGTTGCTCTCCCCGCTGACCCCATGTGTGCTGACCGTGAGTCCGCCGCCGCTATTGCCCTTGCCTGTGCTGTCTGGCTGTCGCGTGATGCTATCGCTCAGCTCACGATTAGCCATGCCCTTCCCTGTCTGAGCGCCCCCGCTTTAAGTCGATCAGGACTGCGCAGGAGTTCCTAGAGGCTATTGTCGAGCGTTATTCCACCCCATCCTCTTCCTCTGCTGACCGCCTGATCCTTCCCATGCTCTTCCCTGATCTCGCGTCTTTCCCCACTGTTGCTGACCTGGCCACGCACCTGCGCACGCTCGACGCTAGCTGGTGCGCTGCCAGCTCCAAACCGGTCCTCGCCGTGGCTTCGTGTGCGGTAAGACCGGTCATACCCTTACTCGCTGTTTCAGTCGACTGGACAACCTGTTTTGTCTCCACTTCGGCCCCGCGCCGGACCTCCCCGACTGGCACAGTCCGCTCCACCGTGGTGCTAGAATCTTTGATATGGACATGGATGAGATTAGCTCTGCATTGTATGTACTGTATGTCGATGACTCTAGTGTGACTGGTTCCTATTACCCCTTTCTGCCTAGTGTATGTGCGTCCAGTGTGCCTCGGTTAGGCTCCCCTGCTGCGTAAGGCGTAGGACCCTTTGCTTTGTTTAGCCTTGGCTCCACCCTAGCTTCTCCGCCTCCAGCCGCCACTGCCGCGCTCTCCTCCACTCTCGACTCTGGTGCATCTCAGTGTTTCTTTCGGGACCACACTATGCTTACGTCGCTTGCTGTCCCTGCCGCAACTACCCTTGCAGACCCTTCCTCAAGTCCGGTAGTCGCCCGTAGTTCCACCACTCTCCCCTGTCTGGCAGTTCCTTCGGGCTCTCTTACAGGCCTGCACATCCTCTCGTTCTCTCGGAATCTAGTTAATGTCGGCTCTCTTCAGGACCTCGGCGTCACCACTACGCTCCCTAGTCACGAGAGGTACGCTGTCTGTACCGTGGCCACCACTGGTGCCCCCCTCACCACGTTCCCCGGGACCCGGTGTCTGGCCTGTTCACACTGGGACGCCCCCCTTGGTGGCAGCGTCTACCCAGGTTGTTGCGGCTTGCTCGTGTCGGTCGCTTACTCACCCATCGCTTCTGTGGCACCACCGCCTAGGTCACCCCGCCCTCACACGTCTCTGTCACATGTCTCAGCACAGTCTTGTCTTAGGTCTCCCTGCGTCGTTCCCTGTGCTCCCCTCCTCGGCAGCGCTTCCGTGCACCCCCTGTGTTGAGGGCCGGCTCCGCCATGCCCCTCACTCCTCCTCGTTCCCCCCCACCACCGCACCATTACAGACCCTCCACATGGACGTCTTGGGCCCCGCCCCCGTCCATGGGCTGCGTCGTGAGCGCTACTTCCTAGTGCTTGTCGACGACTACACTCGCTACACCACCATGTTTCCCCTAGAGTGGAAGGCCGACATGCCGGACGTTCTTATCCCGTGGCTTGTCTCTACGTGTGTGCACCAAGGCTGAGATCTACGCTGGTGCCATGGCGGCACAGGAGCTCAATTGGCTGAGTTTCTTGCTCACAGACTTAAGTGAGTGGCCTAGCTCTGTCCCGGTCCTCCTGTATCAGGAGCACAGACTCGAGGGCAGAGCGAAGCACATCCAGTTGCGGTACTTCCTTCTGCGCGAGCTACAGCAGCGTCGCCAGGCCCGCGTAGTACACTTGGCCTCATGTGCCAACACAGCTGATATCTTTACGAAGGCGTTTGCGCCTAAAGATCATCAGCGGCACTGCGTACAGCTCGGTCTCATTCCTGTAGCACCTCATTTGCTAGGACCTTGATTGTGTATAACTCTTTATATATTGTCGTGACTGGCCTTGTGGCTTTCTCGCAGTGGCGGGACTAGTAGTGCCACCCTGTAGCTATATACCCCTGTATACTCTCATTCTAGCCAACAATTCTAACTTTGAGACAGAGTACTCGCGTAACTAATGGAAGGGGCTGGTCAAACAACAATGATCACTGTTGGGTTGGGTAAGGGTTGGGTGTGGGAGGGAGGAATGTGTCTGGGTTGCGGGGGTTGAGAGGGATGTGACTGGTTGCATAGGACATCGCCAAAATTTTATAGGTTGGGAGGGGTATGGGAGGGGTGTGACTGGTAGTGGAGGATTTCGCCAATATATTCCAGGTTGCAGGGGGCATGAGATGGGTGTGAGTGAGTGAGTGGTTGCGGAGGACCTAGCCAAATTTATACATGTTGCGGGGCGTATGAGAGGGGTGTGTGTGGGTGAGTGACTGGTTGCGAGGACTTAGCCAAAATTATCCTTGTTGCGGTTGCCATGAGAGGCGTGTGACTGGTAACCGGAGGACTTAGCCGAATACAGGGAGTACATGAAGAATTATGGGGTATACCCCCTATTGAAAATCCATCAGGGTGGTACATGGGCCAACTCTGATAAATCAGAGAAAATCTATACTTTCAAAAATTTATCCAGGACTATCAGAGTGGAAAAAAAAAACTCTGATTTTCGGAGAATCATAGTGATTTACTCTGATAAAATAAGCCCTGGCATGCACCTTCAGCTTCATTCTTTGACACATACGGTGGTACCGATACCATGTCCTGGCCAGTGGCTAGGGGCCTGGCCAGCCTACTGCTAAATTATGTAGGTTTTATATAATTGTAGGCTTGGTAGATGTTACTGAAACCTACTGTAGAGGGTACAACCCCCTCCTTGTATCCCTCTCTCTTCTAATCTCAAACACTTTTTCTCTCGTAACTTTTGGTCCCTTCCTAAACCCTCTCACCTACTTTTATGGCCGCCTAGCTGTTCTAGTTCTGATATGGTACCAGAGCAGGTTGCCCCTCACGGGCCTGCTCCCCACGCTTTCGCCGCGTACTCGCTCTTCTTTCGTCCCTTCCGTGCCGCCAAGGCGGCCGTGCCGAGCTGCCATGGCGGCTCCGTGGTGCTGCCGTCGCAGCCCCGACGAGCTGCCGTGCCGAGCTGCCATGCTGTGGCGACGTCGTCGTGCTGCCGTGACAGTGTCGACGTGCCCCCGCGGCATCGACGCCGCGCTGTGGTGGCGTCGTCATGCTTCTGTGGCGGTATCGACGGGCGGCAGCGGGCCACACGTCGCTTTAGGCGCCGCCAGCTCGCTCGCACATCAGCCAGCACCGTGGAAGCCACGGCGCCTTGCTGACGCAACGCCACATCCCCTGCACCACCCCTAGTTCCAGCCGCAGATGCTGAGTTCCCGGTCGTCGTCGGGCCGTGCCATGCCGCCGGGCATCGCGAGTTTCGCCGTCGCCGCCGCCGTCGCTGCCGCCGTCGTCAACGCTGCCGCTGCCACCGCCGTGCCACCGTCGCCGCTGCCCGTCCTTGTATCCCTCTCGAACACTTTTTCTCTCGTAACTTTTGGTCCCTTCCTAAACCCTCACGCCTACTGTCAAACATATCCTTGTATATTGTTATAGACTACACAGGGTTGTGCCTTAGAGAGTACAGCCCACTAGGTTATATTCCCTTGTATGCCATGGTTCTAGTCATTCGTTAACTTTGATATGGTATCATGAGTAGGTTAGGTCCCCCTCGCCCACCAGCGCTTCCGCCATAGGTCCTAGCTGCCCCGTCGCCCTCCCGCTGGTGCTGGCCCGTCCCCTAGTAGCCCCCGTCACCTAGCGCCTAGCTGGCCCCGTCTCCCAGCCGGCCCCGTCGCCTAGCTGGCCCCGTCGCCTAGCCGGCCCCATCGCCTAGCTGGCCCCATCGCCTCACCAGCCCCATCACCTAGCCAGCCCTTTCGCCTAGCCGGCCCCGTCGCCTAGTCGGCCTCGTAGCACAGCCGGCCACGTCGCCTAGTCGGCCCCGTCGCCTAGCCGGCCCCGTCGCCTAGCCGGCCCCGTCGCCTAGCCGGTCCCGTAGCCAAGCCGGCCCCGTTGCCTAGCCGGCCCCGTCGCCTAGCCGGCCCCGTCGCCTAGTCAGCCCTGTCGCCTATCCGGCCCCGTCGCCTAGCCGGCCCCTTCGCCCTTCCGGCCCCGTTGCTTAGTCGGCCTCGTCGCCCAGCCGGCCCCGTCGCCTAGCAGGCCCTGTCCCCCTACCGGCCCGGTTGCCTAGTTGGCCCCGTCGCCCAACCGGCCCCGTCGCTTAGCCAGCCCCGTCGCCCAGCCAACCCCGTCGCCCAGCAGGCCCCATCGCCTCGCCGCCCGCGGCCCCGTCTCCCAGCCGCCCCACGGCCCCGTCTTCCAGCCACCTCGCGGCCCCTGTTGACCAGCCGCCCTGCGGCCTCGCCGCCCAGCCTCCTCGCAGCCCCGTCCCTCAGTTGCCCCATCGGCTCCCACCTAGCTTCATCGGCCCTTTCCACCGCATTGCACCGCACTGCCCCGCATTGCCCCGCACTGCTCCGCACTGCACCGCACTGCACCGCACTTCACTGCACGCTACCGTACTGCACCTCACTCTACCGCATTCTACTGCACTGCACCGCAACCAACAGCTTCCCGCTACACTTTGTCGCTCAGTACAGCCCACTACTGCCTTTCTGCTGCTACTGCGACCATGATGGCGGACTCGGTGCTGCGCTTTGACGCGGAGGGTCAGCCGGTTGAGTTCGATATGTAGCTCGTCAACCTCTGCCGTCACCTCACTAGTCAGCGGCAGGACGGCCACTCCCTAGCCATCCACATCGACGGTACGCTCCCCTGCCCTGACCCCCCAGCTGCTCTACCCGCTGACCCCACCGTGAGTCCGCCGCCGCTGCTGCCCTTGCCCGTGCTGTCTGGTTGTTGCGTGACGCTGTCGCATAGCTCGCGATTAGTCATGCCATCCCCCTCTCTGAGCGCCCCCGCTTTAGGTTGCTCAGGACTGCGCAGGAGTTCCTAGAGGCTGTTATCGCGCGCTATTCCACCCCGCCCTCTGCCTCCGTCGGTCGCCTGATCCTGCCCATGCTCTTTCCTGATCTCGCGTCTTTCTCCACTGTCGCTGACCTAGCCGCCCACTTGCGCACGCTAGACGTGACCTGGCGCGCTGCCTGCACTGAGGCCCAGCTTAGTGTGTTTCAGCCCCCCATCTGCTCTACCCTCTACCTGCTTGACACTCGCCTCCCTGACCGCCTTGCTACCGCCCGCGATCACTTTCTTAGTCTCCACCCCGCTGACCTCACCCTTACTGACTTTGTCGACACCCTGTCTGCCATAGAGACCCGGCGTCGGGTGGTGGTCCGAGTGACGGGCGCTGCTAGTACCAGCTCCAGACCGGTCCTCGCCGCGGCTTCGTGTGCGGTAAGATCGGCCATTCCCCCACTCGTTGTTTTAGTCGCCTAGATGACCTATTTCGTCTCTGCTTCGGCCTGGCGCTAGACCTCCATGATCCATGCCGGTGCACCCCATTTTATGTGGCCGTTCGCTATTCGCTACGCCACTCACCAGCTTAACCTATGGCCGCACCCTCAGCAGCCGCAGGTTTCGCCGACCCTCCTCTTGACTGGATCCCCTAGTGACGTGTCTGCGTTCCACGTCTCGGGCTGCCCTGCTCACGTTCGTGCCTTTGGCACGGACAAGCTCACTGCCCGCACAGTCCCCAGTGTCTTCCTACGTTTCCCCCTTGACTCGTCTGACTGGCAATTCTACCACCCGCCTTCTCACTGTTTCTTTCACTCTCGCGATGTCACTTTTGACGAGCTCGTCTCCTTCTAACACCGCTTTCCCCACTGTGGTCCCACGGTCACTCCCCCCCAGTTCCTGGTTCCCCCCCCTCCACCGGTAGCCCCTGCTCCTCCCCCTCCATGCCCTGCCCCGTCTGGTATGTCTCACGTCACCCCCCTTCCGTCGGTTGTCCCTGCCAAGGAGTTTGCTCACTCTCACGGCTCGGCGGAGTCCCTTCCCCCGCATGTCCCCACCCTGGTCTCCCCTCCCCTATCACCGCCGTTCCTGTCACAGCCGCATCAGCCTCCGCAGCTGCCGTCGCCGCCGCAACCGCATCCGCCGTCGTCACCGCAGCTGAGGTTTGTGAATTCTCTGGGTGCTGGGGTGCGTGCTGGAGCGGGTGCTAGAGCGGGTTCCCGTTCTCGGGGTGCTCGCGTGGAGCTTCTCGAACGGAGTCATGCTGTCGTTGGAGGTTCTGGTATTGGATTCGGGCAGCAGTCGCAGCAGTCGCCGCCGGTGTCCGCTCTTCGCCTCCTCTGTCTTCCTTCCCCTGACCGCCTGCCGGTGCCTCCTCCGTCACCGCGGCCTCCTCCTCCGCCGGTCTCTGGCCCAGTGTTTCCTCCCCCGGAATCTTCACCGGCTCATCTCCCTCCCCGTTCTCCTCTTCTGTCCCCTCCCCTCTCTCCTGACCCGACTCCTCCGTCTCATGTCTGGTCTTGTCGTCCGTCTCGTGCTCGTCCTACCTCCCCTGTTCAGCGATCTCACCCTATGTTGCTTCGCTCCCATGCGTCTCGTGCTCCTCCGCTCCTCCCGTCTCCTCCTCCATCGTTGCTTGCTGTGGCCCCGCCCCCGTTTTCGGACTTCCTCCGTGCTGCGCGTCCCCTTGTTCCTCGTGTCCTTGCCTCTCTTGTTACCGACTCGTCCGTTCCTGTCTCGAGTCTGTCGGCTCTTGTCGCTGCTGTCACTGACTTCGCCGCTACCCACCGCCTTGACAATTCTACCGCTCTGGTCTCTGGCCCTGCCTGCCCTCCAGCCGTCAAGGGTGTGGCTGCTCTTGGCAGTGGCGTCCTATAGGACAGGCAGTTTGAGCTCGCTTTCCTGTCTGAGGCCGCTCCCCATCTCTGTTCCATGCTGCTAGTCCCTGAGGGTGACCAAGACGCCCTTGACATCCCGACGCCTCGCACCTACACTGAGGCCACCTCGGGACCCTGGGCCTCTCAGTGGATAGCTGCCATGGAGCAGGAGATGGCATCTTCGAGATCCACCGGTACCTTCGTCGACGCAGTTCCCCCACCTGGGGTGAACGTAGTCGATGGCCGGTGGCTCTTCAAGGTGAAGCGCCCTCCTGGAGAGCCGCCTGTCTTCAAGGCGCGCTACGTTGCTCGAGGCTTCAGCCAGTGTGAGGGGGTGAACTTCTTTCAGACCTTTGCCCTGAACCCGAAGATGACTACTCTTCGGGCACTTCTACACGTAGCAGCACAGCGTGACTACGAGCTGCACTCCCTCGACTTCTCCACAGCTTTCCTCCAGGGCAGTCTGCACGAGTAGGTCTATCTACGCCGCCCCCAGGGCTTCTCCGGTACCTTCCCCTCTGGCACCGAATGGCTCCTCCGGAGCCCCGTCTACGGCTTGCAACAGGCGCCCCGTGAGTGGCACGACACGCTGCGTGCTACACTTGTTGACTTGCTGTTCTTCCCTTCGTCTGCAGACCCCTCGCTCTTTGTCCGTTCCGGCCAGACTCCGGTCTACATCCTTGTCTACGTAGATGATCTTGTCTTTGCTACTGCAGACAGAGACGTGCTGGCCGCCATGAAGGTTGAGCTGCTGAGGAGACACACCTGCACTGACCTAGGAGAGCTGCGCCGCTACCTTGGCTTGCAGATCTCCACGGACAGAGCGGCGCGCGCCGTCACTCTCTCACAGTCACACTTGGTGCGCCAATTCCTTCAGAGGTTCGGCCTTCAGTTCTCTTCCTCACAACCCACCCCTCTACCTGTAGACCACAGACTCTCTGCCCTAGTCCCAGAGGAGGCTCTTGAGCCTAGTGGTCCCTACGCAGAGCTGGTGGGTTGCCTCATGTACCTGATGACTTGCACTCGTCCACATCTCGCATACCCTCTCAGCATTCTGTCTCGCTTTGTGGCCCCAGGCAGACACCGACCACAGCACTGGTCGGCAGCTAAGAGGGTTTTGCGTTATCTAGCAAGCAGGCTAGTGCTAGGAGGACGGAGACCAGTGGTTCTTACCGGGCACACAGACTCTTCTTGGCAGACAACGCCGAGACTCTCAGGTCCTCACAGGGCTACTCCTTTAGCCTTGGTGGAGGTGCCATCTCGTGGAGGTCCACCCGCTCCTCGTCTGTTGCCCAGTCTAGTAGTGAGGCTGAGATCTACGCAGGTGCCATGGCGGCACAGGAGCTCCGCTGGCTGACCTTCTTGCTCACCAACTTGGGTGAGCAGCCTAGCTCTGCCCCGGTTCTGTACGCTGACAATAGGGCAATGATCCTCCTGTATCAGGAGCCACAACCAGGGCAGAGCGAAGCACATCCAGATGCGGTACTTCCTCCTGTGCGAGCTGCAGCAGCGTCGCCCAGCCCGCAAGTGAGATTCTACAGGAACTAGCCCTAGCTGCAAGCAGTGCCGCTAATGATCTTTAGGCGCAAGTGCCTTAGTAAAGATATCAGCTGTGTTGGCACCGGAGGCCAAGTGTACTACGCGGACCGGGCGACGCTGCTGTAGCTCGCGCAGGAGGAAGTACAAAAGCTGAATGTGCTTCGCTTTGCCCTCAAGTTGAGGCTCCTGACACAGGAGGAACATGGCCCTGATGTCAGCGTACAGGGTCGGGGCAGAAATAGGCCGCTCACCTAAGTCGGCGAGCAAGAAGGTCAGCCAGCGGAACTCCTGTGCCGCCATGGCACTAGCGTAGATCTCAGCCTCACAGCTAGACTGGGCAAGAGACGAGGAGCGAGTGGACCTCCACGAGATGGCACCAGAACCAAGGCTAAAACAGTAGCCCTGGGAGGACCTGAGGGTCTCAGCATCGTCTGCCCAAGAAGCGTCTTTGTGCCCAGTAAGGACCACTGGCCTACGTCCTCCCAGCACTAGCCCCATGCCCGATGTACATGCAAGATAAAGCAAAACCCTCTTAGCGGCCGACCAGTGCTGTGGTCTAGATGAGCTAGGATCCTGAGAGGGTATGCGAGATCTAGATGAGTGCAAATCATCAGTTACATAAGGCAACCCACCAGCTCTGTGTAAGGACCACTGGGCTATGCTGACTCCTCTAGAACTGGAGCTGAGAGCCTGTGATCTACTGGCAGAGGTGTGGGCTATGCGGAGGAGAACTGAAGACCGAACCTCTGAAGGACCTGGCGCACCAAGTGTGACTGTGTGAGAGTGCTGGTGCGTGCTGCTCTGTCCCTGGAGATCTTCAGGCCAAGGTAGCAACGCAGCTCTCCTAGGTCAGTACAAGTGTGTCTCCTCAGCCGCCCGGCCTTCACGGAGGCCAGTGCATCTTTGTTTGCAGTAGCGAAGACCAGTTCATCTACGTAGACAAGAATGTAGGACGGAGTTTGGCCGGCACGAACGACGAGCGAAGGGTCTGCAACGGACCGAAAGAACTGCAGGTCAACTAGGGTAGCATGCAGCGTGTCATGCCAGTCATGGGGCGCCTGTCGCAGGCCGTAGACCGGGCACTGGAGGAGCCACTGGGTCCCAGGAGGGAAGGTACCGGTGAAGCCCTGAGGACGGCGCAGGTAGACCCGCTCGTGTAGGCTGCCCTGAAGAAAAGCTGTGGAGAAGTCGAGGGAGTGAAGCTCGTAGTCACGCTGAGCTCCTACGTGTAGCAGCGCCCAAAGAGTGGTCATCTTCGGGGTCGGGGCGAAGGTCTGAAAGAATTCCACCCCCTCTCGCTAACTGAAGCCTCTTGCCACGTAGCGTGCCTTGAAGACAGGCGGCTCTCCAGGGGGGCGCTTCACCTTGAAAAGCCACCAGCCATCGACTACGTTCACTCCAGGTGGGGGAACTGCGTCGACGTAGGTGCCGGTGGATCTCCAAGATGCCATCTCCTGCTCCATGGCAGCTATCCACTGAAAGGCCCATGGTCCCAAGGTGGCCTTAGCGCAGGTGCGAGGGGTCGCGATGTCAAAGGCGTCTTGGTCACCCTCACGGACTAGCAGCATGGAACACAGATGGGGAGCAGCCTCGGAGAGGAAAGCAAGCTCGTACTGCCTGTCCTCTAGGACGTCATTGCCAAGGGTAGCAGCACCCCCAACGGACGGAGGACAGACAAGGTCAGAGACCAAAGCAGTGGCATAGTCAAGGCGGTGGGAAGAGGCAAAGTTAGCGACAGCAGCGACAAAAGCGTCAAGACGCGAGAGAGGAACAGAAGGGTCGGTAACAAGGGAGGCAAGGATGCGAGGAACAAGAGGACGAGCAGCAAGAAGGTAGTTAGACAGAAGGGGAGGAGCGACAGCAAGCGACGACGGAGGAGGCGAAGGCAGGAGGGCAGGACGAGACGCGTGGGAATGAAGCAGCATGGGGTGTGAGCGCTGAACAGGAGAGACAGGACGAGCACGAGAGGGACGGCGAGACCAGACGTGAGATGAAGGCGTCCGGTCAGGAGACAGAGGAGGAGAAACAAGAGGAAAACGAGGTGGGAAACGGGCCGGGGACGAGTCCGGCGGAGGAAACACAGGACCGTGGACGGGAAGAGGAGGAGAAGCCCGTTCCTGTCATGGCTTGTCAAGCCATGACAGGAACCCCAGGACTAGCACCCTCCTCAACGCCAGCACCTCTAGAGTCCATGAACGGCTGCAGCTGCTGCGACTGCGGCGGCGGCTGCCGCGACGGTGGCGGCTGCTGCAGCGGCGACGTCGACGAGGAAGGAGGAGACACATGGGGAAGGACAGGCGGCACAAACTGTGCCGCGGGGCCACCAGAGTCAGACGACTCCTCAACCGGGGCAACCGACGGGAGGGGAGTGACGTGAGACACACCAGACGGAGCAGGACGGGGAGGGAGGGGAGCAGGGGCGACCGGGGGAGTGGGAACCAGAAACAGTTGGGGGAAACCGGGAGACATCAGTGGGGAAAGCGGTGGTAAAAGGAGACAGACTCATCGAAAGTGGCGCCGCGGGAGTGAAAGAAGCGGTGAGATGGCGGGTAGTAAAATTGCCAGCCAGACGAGTCAAGGGGGAAACTGAGGAAGACACAGGGGACTGTACGGGCAGTGACCTTGTCCGTGCCAGAGGCACGAACGTGAGCGAGGCAGACATTAAACGCAGATGCGTCACCAAGGAACCTGGTCCATAAAAGGGTCGGCGAAACCTGCGGCCGCTAGGAGCGCGGCCATAGGTTAAGCTGGTGAGCGGCGTAGCAAACAGCGAACGGTCACAGAAAATGGGGTGCACCGGCATGAATCATGGAGGTATGAGCCACCTCCATAACCAAACCGATGCGTCGCTCAGCGACCGCATTCTGCTGCGGGAAGTCCGGTAGGGTGTACGTCTGGGTGATGCCCTCCGCACGTCAGAACTGACCAAGCCGACCTGTGGCGAACTCGCCGCCACGGTCGGAGTGAAGACACAGCATGGGGAGACCACGGTGGAGGCGCGCAGCTACTAGCCACGGGATAAGAACGTCAGGCACGTCGGCCTTCCGCTCTAGGGGAAACACCGTGGTGTAGCGCGTGAAGTCGTCAACGAGCACGAGAAAGTAGCGCTCGCGACGCGGTCCAGGGACGGGGGCTGGGCCCCAGACGTCCACGTGCAGGGTCTAGAGGACACCAGTGGCAGGGCGAAGCGAGGAAGAGTGAGGAGCATAGCGCGGCTGTCCCTCGACGCAGGGCATGCACGGCAGCGCAGGCGTGGGAGGGAGGGTAGGGAGCGATGCAGGGAGGCCTAGGACGAGACCGTACTGAGACATGTGATGCAGACGCGGGAGCGTGAGGTGACCTAGACGGTGATGCCACAGAAGCGACGGGTGAGTGAGCGACCGACAAGCCGCAGCAACCTGGGTAGGCGCAGAACCCGGGGAGGACGCGGCCACCGGGGGGGGAGCAGTGTCCAGCGTAAACAGGCCAGACACCGGGGCCCGGGGAAACGTCGCATGGGGGGCACCTGAGGCGGTCTCGGTACAGACAGCGTACCACTCGTGACCAGGGAACGTAGTGGTGACGCCGAGGTCCTGAAGACAGCCGACACCAACTAAGTTCCTGGAGAACGAAGGGATGTGCAGGCCTGTAAGGGAAACCGAGGGAAGCGCTGGTCAGGGAAGGGTAGTGCAGCTCCGAGCAACCACAGGACCAGAGGAGGGGTCAGCAAGGGCGATAGCGGCAAGCGCGGCAAGCGGCGTGAGGGTGGTGTGGTCGCGGAAGAAGCAGGCTGACGCACCGGGGTCTAGTGTGAAGGACAGTGAAGATAAAGGAGGAGCAAGTGTAGAGCTTAGGCTAGATAAGGCATGCGGTCCTATGCCTGACGCAGCAGTGGAGTGTGGACTACACATAGGAGCTACGCCTAAGCTAGAGAACACAGGGTAATAAGATCCGGAAACACTCGAAGCGTCAGCATACAGAGAATGCAGGGCAGAACTAATCTGATCCATGTCTAAGTCAAACACAAGCACACCATGGCACAGTAGACTGGGCCAGTCAGGGAGGTCCGGGGCTGGACCAAAGTGGCGACGGAAGATGTCGTCGAGGCGGCGGAAGCAGCGGGCGGTCAGGTGCGGGCGCTGGCACACAATGCCACGAAGGGGCCCGGTTTGGAGTTGGTACTGGCAGCTCACAGAACTGAAGCCGCCGGTGGACGCCGAGCTGCGAGAGCCACCACCACGGCCACCACCTCCAGGGGGTCCTGGCCACCCCGGCGGGAGGCGAGCGCAGGGCTGCTGCTGCTGCTGCTGTGGCGGCTGCTGATGCGGCTGCGACTGCTCCTGCTGCTCCTGGACACCGGCTCCAGCCCCCTCGTCAGAACCACTATCCCCGCCACCACCACTAGGGCCACCACCACGTCCTCCCTTGGGGCCACGGCAGCTCCGGTGCTGGCGTGCTGCAGGAAAACAGCAGCTGCTGTCTCAGTGGCAGGGGCAGTCGTGGCAACTGCGGCTGAGACGTCAGCGTACGTGCACTGGGAGGGAGCACAGCCCTGAAAGATAGGGACAGCCGCGACACCGCTCGACTGAGCAATAGTGCGTTGGCGAGTCTCTATCTCAGACAGAGCAGTGACAAAGGCGGTCAGGGTGAGGTCGGCAGGGTGTTGACTAAGGAAGTGGTCGGGGGCAGTGGCTAAGCGGTCAGGCAGGCACATGGCAATGAGGTACAGGGTAGCGCAGAACGGTGGGGGGAAGGCAGTGAGCTGGGCGGCAGTGCTAGCAGCGTGGTAGCTAGTCTCTAGCGCACGGAGGTGAGTAGGGAGGTCGGCTATAGTGGGGAAAGTGGAAAGATCAGGGAAAAGCATGGGTAGGATCAGGCGGTCAGCAGAGGCGGAAGCAGGTGTGGAGTAACGCTCAACAACTGCAGCGAGAGAGTCCTTGGCGTTCGCGACAGCGGTAAAGCGCGGACGCTCAGACAGGGGAAGGGCATGGCTAATGGCAAGCTGCGCTACAGTGTCACGAGAATCCCAGATAGCGCGAGCGAGTGCAGCAGCATCAAAGGCCTCACTCTCAGCAATGGTGGGGTCAGCAGGGAGGGGATCAGGTGCAGGGGGACGGGGAAGCAAGCCATCAACATGCACAGCCAGGGAGTGTCCATCCTAGCGCTGACCTGTGAGGTGCCGGCGGAGATCAACGAGCCAGGCGGTGAAGTCAATCACGTGCCCCTCAGCGTCCAAGCGAAGAACGGCGTCCGCCATCGCACAGTGTGTTAGCAACACAGCGGCTTGGTGGCATAGCGGCACAGCGACACGGCAGCTCTGCGGCTCGGCGGCTCAGCGGCTCGACGGCACGGCGGCTCAGGTTCACGGTGGCGCAGCGGCTCGACTGCACGGCGGCACAGCGACACGGCGGCTCAGCGGCTCAGCGGAAGGGCGCTCCAACGGGGGAAAACAGGGCAGGCAGCCGAGGAGGGCCGGAGGCGTGCCGGGCCGATGGGACGAGAAGGGCCGGCGGAGCGGTAGGGGCCAGGAGAGCGCGTCAGGAGCCGGGGAGGTGACAGGTGGGCGGACGACTAGGAGAGATATGGCTCAGGGGGCGAGCTACAACAAGAGAGGCTAGCAAGGGCGTGAGGAGCCAGCTAGTGCGCGAGGGGCTGACGAGGGCGCTAGGGGCCAGCTAGGTGCAAGGGGCCAGCGAAGGCGCGAGAGGCTGGCTCGGGCGCAAGGGGGGGGGGGGCGGCGAAGGCGCGAGGGGCCAGTGAGGGCGCGAGGGGCCGGCTCGGGCGCAAGGGGCCGGCGAAGGCGCAAGGGCCAGCTTGGGCACGAGGGGCCAGCAAGGGCGCGAGGGGCCAGCATGGGCGCGAGGGGCCAGCGTGGGCGTGAGGGGCCAGCGTGGGCGCGAGGGACCAGCTAGGGAGCAAGGGGACAGCTAGGGCGCAAGGGGCCAGCTAGGGCGTGAGGGGCCCGCTAAGGCGCGAGGGGCCGGCTAGGGCGCGAGGGGCCGGTAGGGGCGTGGGGGGGGCGACTACAGCGCGAGGGACCGGCTACGGCGCGTGGGGCCAGCGAGGGCGCGGAGGGCTGGAGACGGCGCGAGGGGCCGACGAGGGCGCTAGGGACGCGCTAAGGCGCGAGGAGCCGGCGACGGCGCGAGGGGCCAACTAGGGCGCGAGGGGCCGACTAGGGCGCGAGTGACCCGCTAAGGTGAGAGGGGCCCGCTAGGGCGCGAGGAGCAGGGCTCCCGTTATCAAACCAAATCGGTCTGATGGTCTGAAAATCAGACCGGGTTTTTATGTTTCATCTGATTTTTTGACGAGCCAAATATATTCGTCTGATCGTTCAGACAAGTTATAAGAATTCGTCTGAAACATCAGACTAGGTGTACACTTTCATCTGATTTATCAGACCGGCCGTTTTTTTCCGTCTGATACCGACAAATCCGCCCTTCTAGCAGCAGGGCCACTAGTCCACATGCCACTAGGCCACTGCCAGCCACCCTGTCCCATGTGCACCGCAGCACGCGCATTCAATTCTACCCCGAGCGCGGCAGCGAAACAGTCCAGCGCACATAAATTTTCAGCTTGCTGACGCTAGCTGCTGCCACGCCACTGTCTTGTTATGTGCACCGTCGCTGCCAGCTAGGTTCCAAGCAAGCAGCGCTGGGCAGCAATGTGCCAGCGCATTTCCCGATGAAACCGCAAGCCACCCTCGTCGTGCACGACGAGGGTTTCGTATTGAATCTGCAACCCCAAGCCGCTCTTCTTCGAGCCGCCATGGTGAACAATCAGCCCACAGAAGCCACCAATCTCAGACCACCACGTCTCAGAGAACCACTCCCTGCAGCCATGAGTGCTCTCTTTGGTGTCCTCGTCCTTCCCTCGTCCTAGTGCTTCATTCTTGGCTGGCTCTCCCACCTAGTTCTTGCTCATATCGTGTGTCTCATCTTATGGCCTTAGAGGAGGTTAATGCTAACCCTCCTAAAGATGCCGCACCATCGACGGTTACGGGGCTAGACCTGCTTCGGTCCCGACCCGCGCCACCTCCCCTTAGCACTGAGCCGCATCAGAGGCGTATGCCCGTCGAGCCTACTCTGCCTGTCAAACCCGCACCGCCTCCTTCCGCTACTCGACATACGACTAGTCGTCGAGAGGCTATTCCTAGTACGAGTAACAAGCATGCGTTGAGTTCTCCACCCTCGGCTCGCTCTCCCGCCGCTAGTCCGCCACCCGCAGCATGTGCACGATCGCGTAGCCCGTCTCCTGCCGCCCGCTCGCCCGTGCTTAGTCCTCCCCCTACAGTGGCTCCTCTGAGCCCACTGCCTCCGTTGGACACGGAGCCATGGATCATCTTTGGTGCTGAAGGCTCCGAGCTCAACTCTGCTACTAGGCCTTCCCGTCCGTCATCACCTACAAGGCAAACCGTTTCTGCCGTCCTTCCGCCACGCGTCTCTGGAGGGCCCGTCTTGCCCGCCCGCAAGTCTGACAAGGCGAAGTACATCCAGCGCAAACTCAGCTTCGGTCGGCATGCCTGTGCCTCGACTGCGGCTAATCCTATCCAGCTCGGCAGCAGCAGCGGCGATCCTGGTCCCAGCTCCCCGAATAATGACGACGACGGGCCATTCTTCTTGACGATGGAGGAGCTCCAACTCAAAGCGAGGGAGCAGTGGTTACGCCACTTTCCATGGTTGGTGATTTCCGAGACTAAGGAGGGTCGCCCCTGCATGAAGTGCAGCGTCTGCATGGCGTTTGGCGACGACCCCGACTATCAGTACGGCCGCAACGGTGAGGGTGGCATCGACATTCAGAAGCAAACAATGCGTAAGCATCATCACAGTCTGAAGCATGAGGCTGCCGTGGCAAAGAAACTGCAGCGCGACGGGAAGATGAAGAAGCAGAAGTCGATCGTCGACTTCGAGAACGGTGACAATGAGGCTCGACGACTGAAGCGGCTCATGGCCATCGTGCTTTTTGTTTGCAAGTCGGATGCACCTATCGTTCTGTTCGTTTCCCTTGTCCAGTTCATGGCAGAACAGGGGACACCTGATCTGCCCTTGAAGGAACGAGGAACCTACCAGAGCGAGTAAGTGTCCCACGTTTTTAAGGCGAAGCCCTCCTCATCCGAGTTCCTCATTTGCCGTTTATGATATTTGTTTGAACTTACTGTCTCTATTTGCGTTACTCCTTCCGTATGCCCTCCGGTGTTACCCGAATGGCAGGTATGGCTTCATCCAGCTCGTCGAGAACCTAGTGGCTTACCTGCGGGCGAAGCAGATGGTCCATATCAAGGCGAGCCCCTTTCTTGGGATCCAACTCGACGAAAGTACGGACCGGCGCCGAGGGAAGCACATGATCGTTTACCTTACCTTCCTGCGCGGTACGGAGGTCGCCACGGAGTTCTTCGCGCACCTCACGGTGGAGAAGTGCGATGCCGCCTCCCTGCAAGCCGTGCTTCTGACTCACCTGGAGTCATGTGGGGTCGACCTCAATAAGATCTGTGGGATCAGCACCGACGGCGCCAGCGTGATGACGGGAGCGCAGTTGGGCCTTGTCGCCCGTCTTCGCACTCGGATTCCGCATCTAGTATCATGGCATTGCATTGCTCATAGGTAGCCATTCGCACTCCACCCGTCTCTTATCATGCTGTTTCTCCGCGCTTTGTTAATCATCCCTCCGTGGCCATGCATGCAGGGAGGCCCTAGCCGCTAAGGACGCAGCAGCGGACTTTCCTGATCTAGGTGTGGTCGACAAGGTGGTCCGCTCCTTAGCGGATATCCTTGGCCGTTCGATCGTCGTCCACAACCGCTTCAAGCAGCTGCAGGAGGTGGTGACCGAGACCAACCTCGAGATGCAGGGGATCCATCAGATCCGCTGGCTTTCTCGGGGTGAAGCCATTCAGCGGCTGGTCGAGGTCTTCCCAGCTGCTATCCTCTTGCTGCGGGAGTATGATAGTCAGATGTATGCTGTTGTCACTAGCCTGAAGTTCCACTTCCTTCTGTACTTCCTGGCTGACATCCTCGCGGAGCTCAACGCGTTGAATCTGAAGTTCCAGCGTCGACAGGTACGTCCTTCTTAGCATGATTTCTGTTTACATGTCCGAGTACTTTATAATGTTTGCTTTCTCTTTGTTTGCACCCCTCCCCCAGGTCGACGTGACGCAAGTTCTTAGGATGGTGGACAACACCATCCTCATCCTGCGCAGCCGGTACGTCACCTACGACTCGCAGTTTGGCCCGACCTCGGGCGACTTCTTCGAGTTTCTGCAACTTCACGCTGGCGGCAAGGACGTTACTATCTCGGGCACAGATGCAAACGGCACTCCTCTCATCCACACGTACAAGCTTCATGAGCGACCGATCGAAGGCCAACAAAGCGGAGGGGACATGGAGTCACTCCAGAAGCTGGGAACTGCTGTAGTGTTGGCAATGATCGGCCATCTGCGCGGCCGATTCCACGACTTGTCCTCCCTCAACGGCACTCGCCTCTACAAGCAGAGTTTGTATCCTCGAACCGCGTTCAGGCGCGAGCGTAAGTTCATGGAGTGGCTGTTGTCTCTGCGCAACCTGTGGAAGCGCGACCCCACAGCCCCTGACACCCTGCCCGGTAAGGCCGCTCCCTTGTCATCGCGTCTATAAGTGGCTGCTCTCTCGCGTGTATAACCCTGCTCTCCATTGTTGCCCATTCCTGACTTCTGTTTACCCACCCTTCCGCCGACCCCTCCCCCGCCCTCAGGCGTCCATTGGGGCAAGGCCAGGAAGGAACTCACCAGCTTCACCACGATCATGTCAACGCACCATGACGACCTCGACTTCCACGCTGCCCTACAGCACATGCTCTCAAGCAACGACTGGAAGATGGCCTACCCCAACATTGTCCTTGTGTGGATTGCTGTCACCGTGCTGCCTCTGAGCACGGTGGAGTGCGAGCGCGGCTTCAGCCGACAGAATGTGATTAAGAGCTGGCTTCGCGGGAACCTCTGCGATGCGCGCCTGAGCGACCTGATGACCATCTCGCTGCTGGAGTACGAGATGGAGTGGGAGGAACTGGTGACCATGTGGCGCGGGGGAGTCAAGAAGCGGCGCCCTGCCAAAGAAGTTGTGATGGCACAGGGCTCGAGGCCGACGAAGAAGCCGAAGAGGTCCGATGCAGTAAAAGCGGCAAAGGCAGCAGCGAAGGCAGCAGCAGCAGCAGCTCGAGAGGCAGAGGCATTGGCTGCTGTGGAAGCAGCACGTGTGTTTGAGGAGGATGCTGCAGCTGGCCCTGTGTGGAGGAGGAAGGGCAAGGGGAAGATGATTGCCGTTGAATCTGACTCTGAGGAAGAGGAGGAGGCCCCTGTGGACAGCGACACCGACTCTGACTGAAGGCATCACCATGAGTACCAAGCAGCCTCAGCAGCAGTAGCAGGCAGCCTCAGCAGCAATAGCAGGCAGCCTCAGCAGCAACAGCAGCAGCAGTAGCGGCATTAGCAGGAGTAGCAGCAAAATAAGTGCTCTTAGGAGTAGTATTGGAAATATCTCAGCCCAACAAGTAGTTTGTGAGCTTAGTTGAGCTCACCTCACCTCTGCAATAGGCTGTTGTTGATTATTCCTGATGGTAGTAGCTGATGATTATTCATTGTATGGTAGGAGCTGCAGTAGTCTAACTTTTGACGTCGTGTTGTATGTTGGTAAGTTGGTAGTATTGATGAGCTGTGATAAAATCAGGATGCAAAACCGTCTGAATTCTCAGACACGTCCTTGCATTTCGTCTGAATCGTAAGACAGGCAAAATAAATCCGTCTGACGGTCAGACGAAGCTCTAAGAACCCGTCTGATTTTCAGACTGCCCTAAAAACTAGCAGGAGCCCTGGCGAGGAGCCAGCGCGGGTGCGAGGGGCGGGCGAGGGCGCTAGGGGCAGCGAGGGCGCGAGGGGCTAGCGAGGCGCGGTAGGCTAGGGCGCGGGGCGGAAGTGGGTGGGTGGACCTACCTACTCATGATACCATGTCAGCTAGAAAGAATGATGGAATACAAGTGGTACAAGGGGGGATATATGTGTTCTGGTTGTACCCTCTAACAACATACAACTATCTTGCATATAACTTCTATATAGCAACATATGTATAAGTTGACATCCTGATGGGGGCACCCTGAGCCAACAGCCCCTCAAAATCCAATCTGAAGCCCTGTTATAGACTACACAGGGTTGTGCCTTAGAGAGTACAACCCACTAGGTTATATTCCGTTGTATGCCATGGTTCTAGTCATTCGTTAACTTTGATAGAAACCGGCATATCACAAGGATGTAGACGAGCGGATGTAGACGAGCAGATGGAAACGAGCAGATGGAGACGAGCAGATGCAGGTACGGTACCCGTAGGTGCAAGGCAGCCGTCCTCTCCTGCGTACCCATGGCTTGCTTCCAACTCTGCACTGCTCTCCACACACACAAGCTCCTACCTTTCATTGTCGTTATTGTAAAAGTAATGCCTCAAATATACTGCCAGAGTTACCTACAATGGTCATCCCTTGGAAAGAAGCAACCGGATCCATAGACATCGGCATTGCCGCATGGGCCATCCATCCATCCACCCATACCTCCTACATGGGTATGGTAAAGTCAACTTGAGGCTGCTCTCCCTCCTCCTGGTCAACCTCCAAACAGGGAACCTCCAACCTACACACACAACCAACATCCTCATTGTAGAAACCACCCTTGGCAAGCAGCTGGATCCACAGACTGTTGGCTAAAACTGGTAATTCCTCCCTTCCTGCACTCCCCAGGCTTCAGCTTCAGCCTTTTCTCCTCCACCTCCTGCTACTCACACCCCCCATCCTCCCCCCTTTCACACACACCCCATCCTCGTTACAAGAATCATCCTCTAGAATCACCTCCATAAGCAGCTGGATCCACAGACGTGTCACGTGGGCATTCCTCCCCGCCTGCACGCCCCTAGCTTCACCTTGAGACTACTCTCCTCCACCTCCAATTCCAAATGCGGCACCTGCTCCTCACACCCCCTAACCACCCAATATCCTCATCATAAGAATCACTCTCTATAAGCAGCCGGGTCCATAGACATGGCCATGCCTCCCCTCCTGCACGCCCCAGCTTCACTTTAAGACTACTGTCCTCCACCTCCTCCTCCTCCAAATGCGGCACCTGCTCCTCACATGGCCCCATCCCCCTCCTTTGAAACCCGCCCTTCATCCTCGTTACAAAAATCACTCTCTATAAGCAGCCGGGTCCATAGACATGGCCATTCCCCCCCGCCTGCAAGCCCCCAGCTTCACCTTGAGACTGCTCCCCTCCACCTCCTCCTCCTCTAAATGCGGCACCTGCTCCTCACACGGCCCCTTGCGCCTGCACGCAGGCTGAGGCCCCTTCCCCGCCTTCTCCCCCCCAGGCAACCACGCCGGCCCGTAGATAAAGTCCCCTGAGGGGAAGACAGGGGGAGGCTGGCGGAAGGGGGGGCGCGGACGGGGAGGGGGAGCGGGGGAATCGGGAGAGGTGGCTTTAGAGGAAGAAGCGGCAGCGGCGGCTGCGGCTGCGGCTGCAGTTTCGGGCGTAATTTCGAGTTTTCCCGGGCCGCTAGAGGGTGGGAAGGGCCCAGGGGAAACCCGCCGGAAAATAGAGTCCAGCTTGACTCCCATGCGGGTTAAAGCGGAGTGTAGCCGGTTCTGAGGGCACAGCACCTCTGTTACAAGCGCGTAACCACCTCGCATGAAGATCCGGTACAGGTCCTTCCCAGCCTTATCTGTTTCTACCAGCCAGGTTCGGATGTCATAAGCTCGGAAAGGGAAGCAGTGCAGTGCCGAGGCTTCCGCCCCCTCCACGTCTATACTCGCGAAATCAACAGTGTGGATCGCATGCTCATCCAGGATCTCCTCCAACGGACGGCATCGGGCGTAGCCTCGTGGAACAGGAGCCGTTGGATTGAATTCGATCTCATTGTCGTCCGCAGAGGCGTCTGCCGCCCCCTCCCCCCCTGCTGCCGCCACTGTCTGATCCTCCTTATTAACCTTCCCGTACATCCCGCCTTGAAAGTCCATTCTAAGAGTCGCATTTCGGTCCAGTACGCAAGCCGGAACTACAGTGCACGTCCGATTATACTGCCCATACTGGTGGTAGTACTTAGGGTTTGGCTCCACGCACAGCCCTCGCCAGCCTAAACACCGGTCAAAGAAGTAAGTGTTACTAAAGTGCTCCGGGTGGCTGGACCCTATGTCCACATACACGCCTGATCCGTACGGAATGTGCCGGAAATAGTTGTGGAATAGTAGCCAGTCCTGGTGCGCCTGGGAGAAGGACCGTCCTAGCGACCCCGGCCCGCCTTCCGCTATCGCGATGCATCGGTCGACTATTTCCGGAGCGGCGAATTCGCGTATAGCGGGGATGAGGTGGGTCGTCGGGAAGTGGTACGACGGGAGGAGGCGCGGAGGGGAGAAGAGCAGGGGCCCGACGAGAAAGGTTCCGAGAAGGACTCCTAGGGCGACGCCGGCGGAGAGGAGGGTCGTGGGGTTGGCTTTAGCAGCGGCGAGTAGCTCCCCGCGGCGCCGCCAGAGTTTAAGAAGCGGCGCGACTATTAAGAGACGGAGCCGCGCGGGGAGGTCTGGTGGGGGGGAAGAGAGGGGTGGGGGAGAGATGGGGAGGTAGAGAAGGGGAGGTTTGGATCAAGGGGTGAGTGGGACGCGAGGGAGGAGGGTGGGGGGGAGGGGACGTGAGGGGTGGGAGGTTGAGGGAATAAGGAATGTCGGAAGAGGAAAAGGGGTTAAGGTCGGTATGGAACGGTAAGTTCAGAAAAGTGACAGCGCGGAGGAACGACTACGCGAGGATGGTCGCTCGGCACATAGCTTAAAATCGGAAGCCGCGGCGAATGGCATTTCCAGCGTAGAACCCACGCGACAGAATGGCACCACTACGACCTAGTGGCCAAAATCAACCCCCCTCCCCCGCCCCTTCAAATTCATTTGCGAAAATGGCCGTTTCTCAGCGTAGCGAAACAGAAATGGAAACCCAGGAGCGGCGATACAGCAGGGATCCGAGTGGACAGAGCAGCGAGCACGGACGACTGGAGGCTGACAGGGAATAGAGACTTGCCTGCTAGTGGCGACGCCATGGTTGTGAGAAGAAAACCTAACTGCAAAGAGGACCGGAATAAATTTGTTCATCAATTATGATTTGTTACAGTCCTGGACATCCTGCTATAGCTCAGTTGGTAGAGCGGAGGACTGTAGTCGAGCAATCCTTAGGTCACTGGTTCGAATCCGGTTGGCGGGACTCAAACAATGTTGTTTTGCAGATGGTGCTCCAACTTGCGTGATTGCAGGAGTTGATTTGCACACGACTACAGATTTTGCCTGGGCGTTTTGCTCGTCTAGTGAACTGGGACGAACACCAACGTAGATGGGAGCACAATTTTGCCTTGGCGTCTAGCTCTTCTGCTAAACCGTGACGAGCAATCGCGTAGACGGCAGCTTGTGCCGAATCACGCTACCGCCTCATGCCCGAAAAGCCCCTTCACCAGCAAATCGTGTCGACGTCGTTTCACCAACTTGTACCAAGGCTGTCCTGAGCCTCTGGCTCACAAGCAGTGTAGCAGGCGAGATGGGTACGCCTGTTGTAATGGATGGGGGTCGACGAGACGAAAACGCAGATTCTGAGATTTATTTGCCTTTTTATTTTACAATTCGTTTTTTTGCTACGACGTTGGCACATGGAGTTGCATTTTTGCCTCGCATCTCCGTGGGAGGCTTGGACCCTCGCCTGATGCTCCATAGTCCGCCAATCAATTGTCGTCTTCTGCTCGTCCCTCTCAGAGTAACCGAATAATTAGAATGAAGGCATACAAGAGAATATATGGTTAGGTGTTGTACTCTCTAAGAGCACAAATCTTTCTAGCCTATAACTGTTACATATACAAATATGTATAAGTTGACACCCCCTAGGCTAGACAAGGGGCAATGCCAAGCGAGAGACATGCAGCTCATGGCGGCACTACTAGTCCAGCCACTGGAACAAGAGCCCCAAGGCCAGTCAAAATAATATAAGGAGTAGTACACAATCAGGGTCCTAGCAAGTGAGGAGCTGCTGGAACTAGACCAAGCTCTACACAGTGCCGCTGATGATCTTTAGGCGCAAGCATCTTTGGGCGGACCTAACCTAGCTGATGCGATCTCAGAGTAATCGAATTACTAGAATGAAGGCACACAAGGGAATATATGGTTGGGTGTTGTACTCTCTAAGAGCACGAACCCTTCTAGTCTATAACTGCTACATATACAAATATGTATAAGTTGACAATCCCCCCTATGCAGCTCAGCCTACTCCACTGCTAGCCACTCCTTCGTTCGTAGCCTCTTTGCATAATATGTACTGTAGTCTCAGCCCAAACTCTTCTTTGTGAGTCTTTGCTAGCTCCCCCTTTCGCATCTCTATCAGATTCTCTGCTACAACGTGGCATCCCCTCCGTGCCTTTTGTAGGACAATGTAGTAGAGCAATCAGCAATGCAGCAATCCGACATGGAATTTTATGACTCGGTGTCGGAAGGGGAAGAAGGAGAGGAAGAAATGGGTAACGAGGAACCTGCTGCGGTGGAACGAGTCCACCTCTGGACGGAGGAGGAGGATTCCTCAGATGAGGAGGAAGAAGATGATGATGACGAAGGAGAGGCGGCAGAGGAGGAGGTGGCAGCGAGCACAGTACAGTCTACTCATCGATGCCTAATTTTGGACTGACGTACAGACAAGGATTAAGCACGCAGAGACCCCTTTTCAAAAGATGATACGGAGAGGCCAGGAGGTCGTTGCTGAAAAGGATCTGCAAATGACCATGCCAAGTATGATGAAAGCGTTTATGAACATAATGGGCTGCCTCGGCTGAGTAGAGCTATCGAGCAACCAAGCCGAAGGTGGACATCCACGAGACAAGGGAGTTCCTACCGTGAAGCCACGCGAGCTAAACCAGAAAACAGATCGAGTGAGCGTCCAAGCCTTGTGCACCCTCCCTTGTGTCCTAATGCAGGTGACGCTGATCTCGACGACCCACGTTTATCTGCATTGCTTGAGTTTGCGTAGCGTTTTCCCCCCTTGCAGTGAGGTTGAGATCAACATCAAGGATTTCTCAGCGACGTCTACACCCCCAAAGAGCAGAAGAAGCTGCACCATAACATTCTACCAAAGGATGCACGTATGGAGTGATGTCGTTCAATGACGGCGTCGTCGCAGTCTCTGTGGAGGGTGCTAGGGTGAAGGTTATGATTCGCACGGCGCACCAAATGCTGGATAGGGAGCGCAGTATTCGAAAGATCCGCTTTTCCAATATCTTCGTCCGTCATGTGAGAAGCAACACCTCGGTAAAGGGGCTAGGGGACGTTCTAGTCCTTGTTGTGGTCTCTCGCTGAACAAAGTCGAATGTGGACGGCAAGTTGAGCCACCTGTTTATGGCATGGTACCTCGACTAGCAGCAACGTGGTATGAGTTTTGTGTTTCAATGGATCCATTGGCTGTATGAGCTGATCCATATGCGCTACCCCATTGAGGAGGATAATGTTAGGATCATTCCACCTCTCAACCTCAGCTGTCCTCTGACTTGGATGCAGAGCCACCCATTCTTCACCTTGAAGGAAAATCACTAGCCTGAGATGCTATATGTGACGCACAACGGATAGGCTGATTGGGCGATTAAGAGTGCAGAGTTGTTGCTTAGCAAGTGACACGCATTTTTCGAAGCTGTGTCGCACAGATTCCGAGAAATGACCGTCGCTCCAATTATGTGATTGCCGCTCTTAAAGCCTGGCCGACAGGTTGCACATTGGCACTGTTGAGGTACGTGGGCTGGCAGAATGCGATTGGCTAACGAGATAGAAAGGGGGCAAAATGTTTTTGGGAAACTTTGCCTTCGTCCAGTTTGTCAATGGCCCAGGAGCCCCATGGGCTACAGAACCTGGCATAGGTGTCAGGTTTGAGCCCAATCGACTGGCAGGGGATTCACGTTGGCCTCTCTGCCATGTTGTAAGGGTGTACTCAAACTTACATTTCTTTGCAAACAACCCCCTCGTTCGTTTTGTTTGGGCAAGTTGGAAAATAAACCGAAGCCCAACTTCTCCTCTCGTCAATTTTGCACTTGCGCAACCATTAATGATTTTTCCGCTCGCTCGAAACCGCTCGAAATCCAAACTCGAAACGAGTAATTACATTTTGTGCAAACACGTTGTTCCTTCACCTCGATACTTGGCAGGGATGCAAACCTGCCCAGTTTGTCAAATCAGAGAGTTGAGGGGCTGGAATATCGTCAACCACTACTGCATGTTGATGGGTTACATGTCATCGAGATGCGGCACCTTGAGAAAAAGAGAGTTGCAACCTGCCAGTCGGTCAAGCTATAGTAAGTTTTCGTGGTTCTCGTCAAGCTGGTATTTGGAACGTTCCATTTCTTATGCCTTTTGACCAACCATCACCAGATGGAGGACTAGAACAAGGAATTCCGTACACATGTCATCCACATTGCAGGGAAGACTTTTCCAGATAACCTGAAACGGGTCGGATGAAGGGTTTTGGCTGAGGACATGGCAATGATGTGAATTCATCCATCACCAGGTGGAGGACTAGAACAAGGAATTACAGTGGCAGAAACAATTGTCCACATGTTTAGCATATCTTTACATTTTGACGAGCTGTACGCTACAAACATTAAGCCTTAATTCATGGTGGCCATACACGTAGAGAGCACCAGTCAGAGCACTCACTCGAATCTCCTAAAACCAGAGTAGTATATTTCATGGTCCTTCAAGATGACAACATTTAATAACAGCACATCCGGACAATTTTTACCGGGGACAGGCAGCAAACTAGTTACTAGCAAAACTAGTACCTAGTCAACCGACACTTGGCCTTGATCACCACCTACACCCTCCTAGGCATGTTATCTACGAGGTTAGTGCAAAACTTTATAGGGATCTTCTCGCACTCTTCCTGGACCCACGCTTTTGCATAAGGGGGTGAGCACTAGGAAAATCGTGAAGTATTTGAACGTATGCAAAAGTACTGTGCACGATTTCATGTTGAAAGTTATCTCTAAGACTAGCCATGCTGAGGTGTGGCCAAAGATGCCATTACTCGATTCGTCTCGTCTTATCATGGATCGTCTTCATCGTACCGTTGTAGGTAAACATTATGAGCAGAGTGGCGAAAAATTGCGTATCTGCCACGAAACTTAGGGTAACATAGCACGGTTGACAGTGCATCCTTGCACTATTGGAATCACGCTAGGATCCGTAGGTTTCTGAGCGGTGCAGCAGTCGAAGTAGTCATGACTGGTGGGGAAAAATATCTGGGTTCAGGTCTGGTGAGGAAGAGGGTCACTCCACCATAACATACTCGTGTTCTCTAAGCCATTCTAAGCCATGTGTCCCGCCTAGGCTTGGAATGGCTTGGAGAGCATGAGTTTATAGCACTGGAGTGACCCTCTTCCTCACCAGACCTGAACCCGGATATTTTTATCCACCAGTCACGACTACTTCGACTGCTGCACCGCTCAGAGACCTACGGATCCTAGCGTGATTCCAATAGTGCAAGGATGCACTGTCAACCGTGCTATGTTACCCTAAGTTTCGTGGCAGATACGCAATTTTTCGCCACTCTGCTCATAATGTTTACCTACAACGGTACGATGAAGACGATCCATGATAAGACAAGACAAATCGAGTAATGGCATCTTTGGCCACACCTCAGCATGGCTAGTCTTAGAGAGAACATTCAACATGAAATCGTGCACAGTACTCTTGCATACGTTCAAATACTTCGCGATTTTCCTAGTGCTCACCCCCTTATGCAAAAGCGTGGGTCCAGGAAGAGTACGAGAAGATCCCTGTAAAGGTTTGCACTAACCTCGTAGATAACATGCCTAGGAGGGTGTAGGTGGTGATCAAGGCCAAGTGTCGGTTGACTAGGTACTAGTTTTGCTAGTAACTAGTTTGCTGCCTGTCCTCAGTACAAATTGTCCGGATGTGCTGTTATTAAATGTTGTCGTCTTGAAGGACCATGAAATATACTACTCTGGTTTTAGGAGATTTTAGTGAGTGCTCTAACTGCTGCTCTCTACGTGTATGGCCACCATGAATTAAGGCTTAATGTTTATAGCATACAGCTCGTCAAAATGTAAAGATATGCTAAACATGTGGACAATTGTTTCCGCCACTGTATGTACACACGTCATCCACATTGCAGGGACGACTTTTCCAGATAACCTGAAACGGGTCGGACGAAGGGTTTTGGCTGAAGTCATGGCAATGATGTGGATCCATTGTAAAATTCACCCTTCTAAGGGCCATAAACTGCCCTGCGATTGTCTACGAAACCCTTATGTCAATATCTCCCCCCTTTGTGCAAGGAGGCATCGTTCCAGCAGTGGGCACTCAAAGTCGCAAACATGAACACATATGGTAGATGGATCTAGAAGAACCCATCAATGTTGAGAGATGTTGTGAGTGAATGTCTCTGTTTTTCCGTACATGCATGCCCTTCACTTGCTGACCACTGATGTGGCTTTTCTGCAGGATGCGATTTCATGACTAACAAGGGAGCACAAGATTTATCTAACGGAATGTTGCAAAGGCATGTTGCATGGAGAGGCTAGGAAGCAACATATTGAGAATGAAAAACTGGAGGTGGAGATTGCGAGGATGAAGTCCGACCTCACTTACGCCTTGGAGGAGAAGCAGAAGATGACAGAGGAATGCGATCGGGTGAAGACCGATTTCGACACGCTAAAAAAGTCATCGGGTGGCCAAAGTTCAGAGTCTTCTACAGTGGCAGGGGGGGGGGGGGGTGGGCCCATCGGCTAAACAATCACCAGAGCAAGCCTATTTGATGTGATCGTACGGCCATGGTGAGACTACTTGACTATGAAGGAGGGCATGGAATTACTGGTTACGACCAGCCAACTTATGGATGGCAAGTGTTCTCGTGGCGTTTCTGGCTTGCATACAGTGGTTCTTTTGTCAATACGACCACTTTGCAGAAGGGAGGGTATTGGAAAAGAAAGATGTTGATAGTAACAAGATGATGCGATGGATGAAGAATTTGATGGATGCAGTGCTGTAATTCAAAGTAGATGAGACTACTGAGTTGACGGCATACACGATTACTGTTGTCGACCAGTTTCAGTCAAAGTTCCCATTCAATACTCTTGTGGACAGCCTAATTCTCAGGGAGAATCTTGGCGACAGCCGGCGAAGAGGGCTCGTCGCTCGTATGGGGAAGTCGACAGTTGCAGGATGGACACAATCCGTCAAAAGGTTGCGTTCTGGGGTATGGAAGAGGGTTTGCGCAACAACCGCTGAGCAGAGAAATTCGTTGGGCTGGAAGAATGGCCGGGGATCGAAGGGGCAGAAAATTCCAGGGTCAGGGCTACTCAAGGGAGGAGTAAGACCCATTGAGGCCATATGTTGACCACTTTATGATTTATCCGCTTGCGACTCCTCGTGTTCTGACATGGATTCATTGTGTCTCTTTTTGATTACTGTAAGCGCAGGTCTCAAAACCCCTCAGGCCTGAAATTTAGGACTTGATTGGGGGTAATTTCCCCATGGACCAAAGACTTCGGTTTTGATCGGGGGGGGTTTGATGCTCGTGCGTTAACACAGTCGAGTAGAGATGTTCTACTGCACGGTAAAAAAATGACAAGTACATAGAACAGACAATCATTTAAACAACTGGCTGACAATAGCCACTAGGCACAGTGTTGTACGTTTACCACCGAAAAAAATATATAATTTGAGTAGAAGTATATTTGCAGAAACATAAGACGCAAAAGAGTAGTTATCGATTTGGAAAGAAGAATAAATTTTTGAAACGACCTCCTCAGCATCTGCAGAGTCATTCACCTTCTTATGTCCCTTGTGTTGCTTCTGCATCACAATCAACAACTCACAATTGTTCTTCTCAAGGGCCATACATGCTCCACAGCACCAGTGCATGCGCCACCACCTTGACAACACACTTTGCATACTCTTTATATTTTTTTGCCTTCAGGCAACGGGAAGGAACTGGGACAAAATTTGCCTTCCACTCGTCGCAATCGTGCTTCTCGCCCTTGAGTTTGTGCATCACCACAATCCTTGTTCTAGTAGCGATGGTAGAGAGGTCAGCCATGTTGTTATCTGAATGCGCAAACTTCGCAGCTTCTGCAGCCTCCTTTTGCCGACCCACCTCATCGAGACCTTTGCATGCAGCCCACAGGGTGGAGACTATGGTCGCCATGGCAGAGGTTTACACGATGGGGTCCACTCCATCGGGCACGCTCGTTACCAATTGTCTGACGTATCCTGCAGCTGTGGTGAGCACATCGCATAGAACAATCTCCCATATGTATACTTCTTGGATGAGATTGTTGGTCTTCTTCAAGGCCTTCTTGAAGTTGCATAATGGATGAGAGAGAGAGGGGGGGGAAGGGGGGGGGAGAGGGGAGCTGCCGTCTTTGGCAGAATCCTTGTGCCATCACCAGGTGCATGGGATGGTTTGGGGGGAAGCGAGGGAGGGGGTTGGAGGGGAGAGGACATACGAAATGGGGAGTTGAAGGAATGGGGAATGACGGGAGTGGAAAGGGGGTCAAGTCATTCTGGAATGGTACAGTAAGTTCAAAAAACAGATGATGCACAAGAGGAAACTAAAGATTGGAAGCCGCGGCGAGTATCATTTCAGCGTAGAACCCACTAAAAAGAATGGCATCACTAGGACCTAGTGGCCAAAATCCCTCCCCCCCCCCGCTCCTCCTCCCACCAAACGATAATTTCTCAACCAATCGGAACAGAAATGAAAATGCAGAACGGGCGACACAACAGGGAACTAGGTAGACAAAGTAGAGAGCAAGGACGGGAGCCTGACTAGGAATAGACACCAGGGTTTATGTTAGGGTTTTTAACAGCTCTGGGGCTCAGGGCTCCCTTCAAACTTCACCCTGAAAACCCAGGGTTCGAATCTGCTGTGCCCTATTTTTTCAGGGCCAGCTGAAGAAATGCTCATAGGGCGCACATTTCCAAGGATTCTTCTTGAGGTTGTTCCACGCTCCGCGGCTCATCGGAGTCACGCGTGTTCTAGGGGTGTGTGGGAAGTACTCCTTCCCAACTAGTAATCGGGTAGCCGGGTCCTACGAAGAGTGACGGGTGTTAGGAGAGTGGGAGAAACTTGTGCTCTAAGGGGGGGGAGGGGAGGGGGGGGGGGCATCGAGAAGGGGAGGGTGTGTGTAATGGGAAAAATCAGGGTCACAAAATAATATACTCGGAGTTTCCCGGATTCGGTTGGGGCTGGGTTAAAAATAACTCGGAGAAAATTAGGGCTGGTCTGAAAACTACCTTAGAATTTCAGTCAAATCAGGAAAAATGCCCTTATAGAGATGTGCCTGGAGGTGGCGGTATTGTAATAATAATATATACAAATTCTACAAAGACATCCTGCTATAGCTCAGTTGGTAGAGCGGAGGACTGTAGTAAAGCAATCCTTAGGTCACTGGTTCGAATCCGGTTGGCGGGATTTAATTTTTGCGCGGTGCTTCAGTTTGCGGGTATTTAGTGCATGGCTCAATAGCTAGTTTTGGCCTGGAGGGTGCAAGGATATTTTTGTTCCCTTATCGGGCTATACTGCATCGCATGTGCCCGTCTTCTCGGAAGACAAGGCTCGGTCCGGTTCCGACATCATTTTGAGGCCGGCTCATGAATCGGACAAAAATGGAGGAGTTCATGGCTCAGATGCAGGCGATGTAGACCTAGTTGGCGAGTCTGAACTGTGAACTGGAATGTCTACGTGGAGAAAACTTAGAGCTTTGCCAGGCATGAGGTGAAGTGCGCAGGAGTCGCCCACAGTCTCAGATAATGGCATCAAGACATAAGCCAAGGAAGCGGCGAGCGAAACAGTGGTGGACGAGTTTGCGAGGGAACTTGAACAAGGGGATACGCGCACTATGATAGTGAAGAGAGACAACGGCCAAGGGTTTAGAGAGTGGGGGAATGAGAGAGGGGGTGGCATAAGGAAAGGGGGATGGCAGAATAAGAGATAGAGGGTGGATGCATGGGGAAGCGAGAGGGTGGCTGATAGAGAGAGAGAGCATGAGGTAGAATGAGAGAGTGGGTAGCATGGGGGGAGAACAGGTGGTGGAAGGAGAGAGAAAGGGATGTGTAATATAAGGGGGTGTTGTTCGCCGGCCCCAGTTCGCGCCGGCCCCGGTCCCGCCGGCCCATGTTCCTGCCGCCCCAGCTCGCCGTGCCGTTGTGCTGCCGTGCCGCTGGGCCGCCGTTTCGCTGTGTTGCCGCCAGCCGTTGCGGCCGTGGTGATGGGGGACGTTGTGCTCCGCCTGGACGCGGAGGATCGTGCGGTCGATTTCGAGGCGTGGCTCGCCGACCTCTGCCGCCAGCTGAAGGGTCAGCGCCAGGAAGGCCAGTCCCTGGCCGTCCACGTCGACGGTAAGCTCCCCCACGCCCGCTGAGCGTGAGGCCTTCGCAGCCGCTGAGCTCGCCCGCTCTGTCTGGGAGTCGCGCGACGCAGTTGCTCAGCTTGCTATCAGTCACGCCCTCCCCCAGTACAGCGTCCCCGCTTTCAGATGGTAGAGACTGCGCATGACTACTTAGATGCAGTCATCGTGAGCTATTCCTTTCCTTCCTCCACCTCTGCCAGCCGTCTCCTGCTCCCCCTGCTCTTTCCTCATCTTGCGTCCTTCCACACTGTCCCTGATCTTGCCACTCACCTGTGCGTGCTTGAGAATAGCTACCGTGCTACTAGCACTGAGGCCCAGCTCACTATACTGCCTCCCCCCCTCAGCGCTACCCTGTACTTTCTTGCCACGCGCCTTCCCGACCGCCTAGCCACTGCCCGCGACAACTTCCTTGGTCTCCACCTCGCTGACCTCACCCTTACCGAGTTCGTCGCCACCCTGTCCATGATAGAGACCCGCCAGCGCGCTATTACTCAGTCTAACGGTACTGAAGAGTCCCAGTCGTCCGGGATTGTGCCCCCTCCCAGTGCACTTTTTCTGACGTTTCTACCGATGTCGCTGAGACAGCCCCTGCTGCTGAGACCACCGCGGCGGCCTCAGCGCAGCCTTGTTCGGGTAGGGGCCGTCGCCCAAAGGGGGGGCGTGGCGGAGGGAGGGGTGGTGGGGGTGGCGACGGGTGGTGGAGGTGGCGTGGGTGCTGGTGGTGCAGACGAGGGGAACAGGGCTGATGCCCCGATGCAGCAGTAGGACTAGCAGTCGCAGTAGCAGCAGTCGCAGCAGCGGCAGCACCAGCAACAGTAGCAGTTGTGGGGACCTCCGCCGCTGTGGTGGCCTGGTGTTTTTGGTGGTGGTGGTCGCGGTGGCGGAGCGCGTTGCTCGGCATTAGGTGGTGTAGGTGTGTCCACTGTCTGTCGTCTAGGCTCCCCTGTTGTGTCAGGTGAGGATCCCTTGCTTTGTTTAGCATAGGCTCCACGCTAGCACCCCCGCCGACTGCCGCTACCGCCACGCTCTTCTTCAAGCTCGACTCTGGTGCGTCTGCCTGTTTCTTTCGCGACCACACTATACTCATGCCGCTTGCCGCCCTTGCCACTGTAGCACTAGCTGACCCCTCCTCAGGACTGGCGGTCTCACGTAGCTCCACCACCCTTCCCTGTCCGGTGGTTCCCTCGGGCTCCCTTATGGGCTTGCACATCCCCTCGTTCTCCAGGAACCTAGTTGGTGTTGGCTGTCTTCAGGACTCAGCGTCACTACTACGTTCCCTGGAGACGAGCCGTACGCAGTCTATACCGAGGCTGCCACTGGTGCCTCGTCACCACGTTCCCCCAGGACCCGGTGTCTGACCTGCTCACGCTCGACACCACGTCCCTGCCCGGTGGGAGCGTCCCCCCAGGTGGCCGAGCCTATTCAGGTCGTTGCGGCTTGCTCGTGTCAGTCGCTCACTCACCCGTCCCTGTTGTGGCACCACCACCTAGGCCACCCTGCACTCCCACGTCTGCGTCACATGTCCCAGCACGATCTTGTCTTTGGTCTCCCTACATCGCTCCTTGCCCTCCCTCCCTCGGCCGCGCCTCCGTGCACGCCCTGCATCGAGGGTCGGCTGCGCCGTGCTCCTCACTCCTCCTGGTTTCCTCCCACCACTGCGCCACTCCAGACCCTGCACTTGGATGTTTAGGGCCCAACCCTTGTCCTCGGGCCGTGTCGGGAGCGTTACTTTCTGGTGATCGTCGTCGACTACACGCGCTACACCATGGTGTTTCCCCTGGAGTGGAAGGCCGACGTGCTTGACGTTCTTATCTCGTGGGTCGTAGATGCGCGAGTCCACCGTGGCCTAACGGTGCTTCATCTCCACTCCGACCGTGTCGGTGAGTTCGTCTCCAGTCGGCTTGGCCAGTTCTGTCATGAGGAGGGCATCACCCAGTCGTACACCCTGCCGGACTCCCCGTAGCAGAATGGGGCCACTGAGCGACGCATCGGTCTGGTCATGGAGGTGGCTCGTACCTCCATGATCCATGCCCATCCACCCCATTTTCTGTGGCCGTTCGCTGTTCGCTACGCCGCTCACCAGCTTAACCTGTGGCCACACTCCCAGCGCTCTGGCGCCGCTCACCAGCTTAGCCTGTGCCAACCCTCCTCTGGACCAGGTCCCCTGGTGACGCGTCTGCGTTCCACGTCTGGGGCTGCCTCACTCACGTTCGTTCCTCCAGCGCGGACAAGAGCACTGCCCGTACCCTCCCTTGTGTCTTCCTTGGCTTCCCCCTAGACGCGTCTGACTGGCACTTTTACCACCCGCCGTCTCACTGCTTCTGTCACTCGCGTGAAGTCACCTTTGACGAGTCTGTCCCCTTCTACGCCCGCTTCCCCCACCGAGGTCTCCCGGTCACCCCACCCCTGTTCCTTGTCCCCTCTCCCACGGTAGCCCCCGCTCCCCGTCCTGCCCCGTCTGGTGTTTCTTACGTCACTCCCCTTCCCTCGGTTGCCCTGGCAGAGGAGTCCGCTGACTCTGGGGGCCTTGGGGTCCCCCGGCTCAGGGTCAATCACCTGTCTCTGCGCCCTCCGCCCCGGTGTCTCCTTCACCTTTGCAGCAGCATTCGCCGCTGCCGCCGCCGCCACCACCACCACCGCCACCGCCACTGCTGTCGCCGCCACAGCAGCAGCTGTCGCCGCCGCAGCCGCAGCCGCAGGGGTCTGGGGGTGCTGAGGGTGTGGGCGCTAGGGAGGGTGTTGTTTCTGGGGGTGCTAGTCCAGGGGTTACTGTCGTGGCTTGTCCCGACGATCCTGAGGGTGGCACGGGTGCTGAAGAGGGTTCTCGTTTTGAAGGTGCTAGTCCTGGGGTTACTGTCGTGGCTCGTCCCGGCGGTTCTGGGGATGGCGTGGGTGCTGGAGAGGGTTCTCCTTCTAGGGGTGCTCGTCCTAGAGGTGCTGTCGTGGTGGGTCCTGGAGGTCGCAGGGGTGCGGCTGGAGGTTCTGGTGTGGGTGCGGAGCAGCAGCAGCAGCAGCCACAGTCGCTGCCAGTGTCCGCCCTTCGCTTCCTCGGTCTTCCCTCTCCCGACCGCCCGCCCGCTCCTCCCCTAGTGCCGCCTCCGCTGCCTGTCTACGGCCTTGTGTTTCCTCCGCAGGACTCTTCCCTGACTTGTTTTCCCTCATGTTCTCCTCCTGTGTCTCCTCCTGTATCTCCTGACCCGACGCCTCCGTCCCACTTCTGGTCTCGTCGTCCCTCTCGTGCTCGTCCTGTTTCCCCGATTCAGCATTCTCACCCTATGTTGCTCCGTTCTCACGCGTCACATGCTCCTCTTCTCCCGTCGCCTCTTCAGTCATCCCTTGTTGTCTCTTCACCTCCTCTCTCTTAATTTCTTCGTGTTGCTCGTCCTCTTGTCCCAAGGTTCCTCGCCTCTCTTGTTACCGACCCGTATGTTCTTGTCTCGAGTCTTGACACTCTTGTCGTCACCGTTACTGACTTTGCCTCTACCCTCCTCCCTGACTACGCTACTGCTCTTGTCTTCGACCCTGCCCGTCCTCCGTCCGTCGGGTGTGAGGAGACACACCTGCACTAACCTAGGAGAGCTGCACTGCTACCTTGGCATGCAAATCTCCAGGGACAGAGCAGCGTGCACCATCACTCTCATACAGTCACACTTGGTGCGCTAGGTCCTTTGGAGGTTCGGCCTTTAGTTCTCCTCCGCACAGCCTACGCCTCTGCCAGTAGACCACAGGCTCTCTGGTCTAGTCCCTGACGAGTCGGTCGGCTTCGTGCTGCCCTTATGACTTGCACTCGTCCAGATCTCACATACCTTCTGAGTATTCTAGCTCTCTTTGTCTCGTCAGGCAGACACCAACCTCAGCACTGGTCGGCCGGTATCTAGCATGTACATCGGGCATGGGGCTAGTGCTGGGAGGACGCAGGCCAGTGGTCTTACTGGGCACACAGATGCTTCGTGGGCGGATGACGCTGAGATGCTTAGGTCCACCCAGGGCTACTGCTTTAGCCTTGGTGCAGGTGCCATCTCGTGGATGTTATAATCACAATAGGCTCAGATGTGCCTAAAAATGAGAGATAGAGAGCACGGTCAGATTTCCGTCAGACGGCTTCAAATATTGATAACGATCTGATCGCTGAATCAAACGGTGATCTGTAAGTTGGATCTGGAGCGTGTTGCTGTCGTCTATCAGCAGCAAGTTGAATCATGAAATTCCATGAAGATTTGACGACGCTATGGCGGTTTGACTGGCAGGAGGTATAGCAGCCACTATAGTTTTGGAAGTACAAACTTAGCAAGAAGAGTTCGAGAGGGAGATGGTTCCCAGCCTCTACATACCCCAAGAGCCGAGGTCCAGGTTGGTGGTACACCACCACAGAGTCCCCAACCATGAAGAGTCTCGAAACCAACCCTCCAAGGGGCTACACCAAGTGAAATGTAACATTACACGAAGTAACGTTACTATTTTCACTATTTAATATTTATCCGCGTCCCTTGGGCTTGAAAACTTGAGCTCTTGGTCTTGGATCTGCAAGATAAATTCTTCTTGAGTTGATGGGGGCTTGCTGCACACACCTGCGACACGATGGACACTTCACACTCGACAAAATAGAAAAAACACATGCGACACGCAAACGACGACTTGACATGCGAGTTGTAAAAACTCGCTAATGTCTTGACCGACACAAACCACATTGTGATACACCATTCAAACACACACACAAGCACTGGATAGCAATGACATAGACTCACAATTCATTCCATGCCATGCATGCACACACACAAGCAAGGACGACAAGCCGAGTGCAAGCCATAGGGTTGCACCAACAGTGGAGGTCCACCCGCTCCTCGTCTGTTGCCCAGTCCAGCTTTGAGTCTGAGATTTACGCTGGTGCCATGATCGCACAGGAGCTCCGCTGGCTGACGTTCTTGCTTACTGACTTAAGTGAGCGGCCTAGCTCTACCCCGGTCCTGTACGCTGACAACAAGGCCATGATCCTCCTGTGTTAGGAGCCGCGACTAGAGGGCAGAGCAAAGCACATCCAACAGCGGTACTTCCTCCTGCGCGAGCTATTGCAGCGCCGCCAGGCACGCGTAGTACACTTGGCTCGCAATAGCTCGCCGGCCCCGCGCTTGTCAGCCCCTCGCTCGCCGGTCCCGCGCTCACTGGCCCCGCGCTCGCCGGCCCCTCGCTCGCCGGCCCCGCGCTCGTTGGCCCCCGCGTTTGCCGGCCCCTCGCTCGCCGGCCCCCGCGCTCGCCGGCCCTGCGCTCGCTGGCCCCGCGCGCGCTGGCCTCTCGCTCGCCGGCCCCTCGTTAGCCGGCCCCTTGCTTGCCAGCCCCGCGCTCGCTGGCCACGCGCTCATTGGCCCCGTGCTCGCCGGCCCCGTGCTCGCCGGCCCCGTGCTCGCCGGCCCCACGCTCGCCGGCCCCTCGCTCGCCGGCCCCGTGCGTGCCGGTTCCGCGCTAGCCGGCCCCTCACTTGCCGGCCCCTCGCTCACTGGCCCCGCGCTCATCGGCCCCTCGCTCGCTGGCCCCGCGCTTGCCGGCCCCTAGTTCGCCGCCCCCTCGTTAGCTGGCCCCTCGCTCACCGGCCTCTAGCTTGCCGGCCCCTCGCTCGCCGGCCCGTCGCTTACATTTTGCGGCTGTCAATTTGAACCTCGGGATGCGTGAAATCGGTTACCAACCCGGATTCCCATCAAATTGGGCACAGTTTGATACCTCGGTCCACTTTGACTTTTCTAAATTGAGACTTGGGCTAAAACGGGAGAAGCATAAATCAACATAGTACACCTAGATTAGGGAGTGTACAAGTGCCATACATTCTTGCATAATGACTAGTTGCGCCTCGTAGAGTTCAGGGTTTATGACCGCCAATGCAACGGGTGGGGTATAGCAAAAAGACCATTATAGAGTTTAGGGTAGGGCTCCAGGTATTCGGGTAGGGTGCCAAAAAGCTCTTAATTTATTCATTACGGCACAACAATACTATACGTGCCCCACCACCTAAAACGAGCAAAGGATTGGGGGACATGTTGTAGGTTCACAAGTGAAAAAACATGAATGCACAGTACAAGCCACACCACGTTCGTAAGCACACAAAAGTGGCCCGACCCCACGAGTTTAGCGCCAATCGGTTCCAACGCAGTAGTGCGCCCGCTCTCCATCGAGCGCCCACATCAAGTCGATACGTTCGAGGTCCTCCTCAGTCACACGGTTGTTTCCCCCGCCATGCATTGTTTGGAAAGCGCATTGTCGGGCCATGCGCTCATCACTGTGTCCTTGATCTCAAACATCGCGATGTGATGTGCTGCAACCGTTTTCTCCTGTAGCATGGGAAGGAGTATGACAGGGAGGGGATAAGTGAATGACATAAGGATATGGATGTGGTGAAGAGGGGGGAGAGACGCAGAAGACGGAATGTCTACCCTTACCACGTGATTCCGTTCCTTCAATGGGATGGTGACGCAGCTTGCAGCTTCGGCGCGTAAAGGACCATCGTCGACATCATGCGAAACTTGGCAGTGCGGCAGATGCAGAAATCACGCCGCATTGCCTTCTACGCAAACGGGCCATAACATGCCAGCAACATCTTGCCGTATGCTACGAACTCGTACTCGTCCACAGACGGTATTGTGGCAGCACGCATGGCCTGGTCCGCACGGGCTGGCTGCAGTGCATACGACGAGATCGTCCGACGGCTAGTGCGGGAGACTCGGCCCGAGCGCAGTTGTTTCCGCCAGTGGAACGATGCGCGGGCAGCCTTTCCATCTCCTTGAGACACATGTCCGGAGTGCGGACGTGCTCTTCCAATTGTGCCACGCATGATGGATTATCGCGTGCACTGCTAGCGCCACCATGATGGACTGACTCGGATGCAGAGAGCGGGATAACAGGCCCACGGCCACCGTGTTGAGAGGAGGCGGGAATTCCAAGTTTGCCAAGCGCCGAAGCATGAGGGGCCATGTTAGATGCATCTGAGATGGGGCACGTCTATTGCTGCGACCCTGAAAGCAAGCGGGCAGGGAAAGACGGCATCGACAGATCTCAGAGAAAGGATTGGTCAGTCTCATCAAGACGGCATGAAGAGCAACATACAGCACCTCTCGTGTCCTCATCCACGTCGTTAGTCATGCCTGACTAACAGTCATTGCGCCCAGTGTCAGCATTGTGGACCATGAATGTGGTATTGACCAGTCATTGACACATGCCTGACTACAGTCATTGTCCACGTCGTTAGTCACCGCATGCTGACACTGGGCGCAATGAGCAGCGAGAGGTCGGATGTGAGGCGAATTAATCATCAATCATGTAAGGAGCAATGTCTATCTAAATTTGCCAGTATCAAATGGGAGTGGGCATGTATGCCCACGTACAATACCACAATAGCCCCCCTACAATACCACATTCATGGTCCAGCTATCGCTAGGTTCATGACCAGGGTGGCTGGTAAAATCCGCCTTCAAGGCCGCATCGAGGGGTACCAACTACACTGGCCCGCGATGTAGCTAACTGCCATGCCATGGATGGAGCCAACATGTACGCGCATTGGTGGAAATGACACCAATATGCATATATTTGTGTCACGGCCAGATGACGTGACGGCCGTCACATGTGCCATTGCCAGTATGCGCGAGTTTTTTTTTTTCCAGCTGCCCTGCGTGACAAGTCTGGCACTTGAGACCCCTAAGTGCGCCTACTGGGGCTAGCCTGTATCTAGACATGGTCAAAATGCGATGTAATGCGATATCTCTTCACATTCTGTCTTATCACTTATTATATCACAGCGATGCGATATCGCATCGTTGCGATATGTAAAAAAAAAAAAAACCGAAATCGCATATCGCGTTTTAGGGTGCGATATTTCAAAATATGGCTTAAAAAAAAAGATATATTTCGCGATGCGATATAACATCGCATCGCATTTAGGGGCCATCGCATTGCCCTAAAAAAGGGTGTTCCCACACCAAAGGGCACAACAACGGTGGCTCTCCTAGATTCGCGCGGAATTAGGTAAGTGAATTGATGGGAGAAGGGAATATCGTGGTCCCTCTCTCAAGCGGAGAATTTAGAGGGGAAGGGGTTGGATTCTGTAGATGTAGGGGAGTTTAGTGTGGTTGAAGTGGTGGAAATCGGTTGGAGTTCAACCAATTGACTTCGGGGGTCGAAATTTCAGTCCAACCCCCTAAATCCCTTCAACTTCACACCACCACATCCCATCCAGAAAACCCACTCGCCCACTGCCACCAATCATAACAAATTGAACCTCCACCTAACTCCCCTCCCTCAACCACACTGCACTCCTTCCCATATAGAATTTCCATCCCTTCCTCTAATGTGCTCCAAGCTCTGCTCCTCACACAAACACCTCCCCCCAAACTGCCGATTGCCATTTGCGCGCACCATTTCTGCAAGAGAAACCTAGGCTAGCTTACCCTTATCTATTTTCGCTAAGTTCAGGGCCCTCGCCCATGTCCCCCCCCCCCCCCCCCCCCCCCCCCCCCTCTTGCTGGCGAAATTCCACAATGCGATACGCGGAAGTATCGCGCGCTATTTTTTCAAACCGCATATCGCATTATATCACGCTAAAAAATGCGTGATATAATCCCAAAATCGCAAAAATCGCCCGATTAAATTGCATCGCATCGCTGCAATTTTTTCTCTAAAAATAAAAAATAAAATCGCAATCGCAAGTTGCGATAAAACGCGATGCGATGCGATATACCCATGTCTACTTGCATCAGGCGTTTGCAAAGTGGCAGAGTTTTTAGTGAATCGTTTTGCATACGGCATTTACAACTAGTGTGCACGTTTTGCAATAACAAGTTCATTGTGTAGGAAACATGAAATGGAGCCAAGACACTCATACTAGAACGTAGTAGACACACCACACTACATGGCCGCAACACACTTTTAAGGACACAACACACTGAAAATCAAAGCCCTTAATAGTCGTGCCCTTCTGTGGCTTGGGAGTGTTGTAATCCTGTGGGATCAGGCGGTATATAAAGGGCGACGCATCCGGAAACTGCTCGGGCAGCTCCCTCGGGTAAGTTACATAGTTATAGCCACACTGTCAGTGCCAGTAGTTTGTTTCAACATTTAGGCGGTCGCTGTGGGTGCGCACGGTGAGTGCATGCACCAACATGTCCGACCACATCCGATTGATGCCTTCGACAGGGGAAAATTGATGGTAGGGGTTGGACTCCTAGTTGGGAAGACGTGTGTGCACGACCTCTCGCGCATGTTTTCGTTGTCCTTGTGGTTGAACGCGTTCAGCTCAACCTATGACACACGACAACATCGAGCAACGTGGGCCATGGCCCGGAAGCACACATGTGCTTTAGAAGGATGTGCGGCAAACTCACCATCCAGCCTTCACTAATTGTGAAATCCACTAAAAACTTGTAGTGGTCGTGTGTAGGCGCCTTGTCCAACACCAGGTCATCGGTATCAACCGCGACATGATTGATGGTGTGGTAGTCTCTGCATTTCGTGAGAAACAGCGCGACTTTGTCATGCATTTGGCAGAATTCTCATCCTCAACGTACACAGCTGTAATGCACAGGCTCTCGACAAGGCTGAGCTCAACATATGGTGCCAGCTTGCAACCGGCCCGGACCGCGTCTACGACCACGTGGTGGATAGTTGCAGCACGCGCGCAGCTCGACATTGTCAGGTAGACGACGTAGTCGTCACGCATCTTGGCAGCAAGCAAGCGCTCATACTCCCCCTGCATCCACACGGCTGTAATGCCTAGGTAGTCATGGACGAGCGCGTCCGCGCGATGCGAACGCGACAAATCCTTGCTCGGGTTGGGCCACGTTAGACCACACTAGCGGGCATGCTTGTTTGGCTGTGTGGGGCGATAGTTATCCTGACACACAGGAGTCTTCTCCAAGGGGGCAATTCTGCATGCAGGACGAGAGATGGAACGAGAGAATGAGACAGCCCTAGCTCGAATGTGGAAAATGCACAAATGCACTGTGGCTAGTGTGCAAGCCCCGCAGTGTGAATGTTGGCTGGGAGGGGTAAAAGGGGGGGGGAGGGGGGGGGGGTCATTACGACTGGTTCATACCCCTTGACATGGTAGGATGCGTAAGTTTCGGCCACATGTGTATATCATGCCAATGACGTGGATGATGCATGCGGCCATGCATAAATGTCCCAACCCAAAATCATCTACGTATCATTCACTGCGGCATTTCTAGTTTCGGGTGCCACAACCATTAAACAAATTTGTTTACGAAGCGACAAGCCACACTAGTTGCATCCCGGCCCACCCATAACGTGGCTATCTAGCTGCGCACTGTGTCAGGTCGCCACGTTTGGCTGTCAGAATGCAGCAAGTAGTGCCGGTGTATGTGTGTGAGTGGTTAAGTGCCTCGTAAGGTAAGCATGGACCGCTAATGAACAACAAGAGGAGGAGCGAAAATGATGGAGGGTGCTCCACCGCGCAGTGGACAGAGGCCACGACGTCGTTTGGACGGTCCCCAGCACGCGGGAAGAGACAAGGCCGCCTTGCCACGTGGCGTCCATGGCCCCGTCCGAACAAGTTTTGATGCGCCGTGTAGCGACCCTTTTGTGGTACTGTGGTGTATTGGGCCACATCGCCGTCCCATCTGTACCCATCTGTATTGCATGTGCAGAGTGACGATGGGGCCGCAGGCTCCGAACAGGGACGATCTGATAGACGATGTTCGATCCGTGGGCTCAGGTTCGGAAAATAGTGCGGTTATCAGCGATGGGCAATTAACACGCTATTGGAGCTGTTTCGGCTCGTCAAGGCATGCCGTTGGAAGGGCATGGAGGGTAAGGACACTGTGCGGTTGCCTCAGCTCCTGCAGGCAAGGGAGCTAGATCTTCTACTTGTGACGTGTTGGAAGTCCAAGCACGCCGTGACCCACTGCGGGCTAAATTTGTTGATGGGATGCCAGAAGTACGTCGAGACGATGGTGTCAGTCTGGGGTTGGAGGAGTACAGTATGTTCACTATCACACGCATTGATGGTTCAGGCTGGCAACGTCAAAGGCAAGCTACACCCTTACCACATGTCATTTGCCCACCCACTTGATTCTCATAAATTTTCTTCATACCTCGATTCGACACATAACACTCCAAATTACATTACTCTCACTGCCCTCCCGTTTTCCCCATCCTCCTTTCTTCGTCATATTGTAGTCTCTGCAGCCGCTATAAGCCTCTCAGCCGCACTCCCCCACATTTCCTCGCAGGTCTGCTAGTAGGGCTCTCAAGCAAGGAGCACGGCAACAACCCGCGGTAAGAGGGCACTCAGGCCCAACTTGCCCCTAGGCGCGCACTGCTATGGTAAGACATCGCCTCGTACGCGTTGGACTACCGCATCCACAAGGCAAGGTGAGTCGGGGCACGCTGGTGCATGGGAGGGAGCGTGCTGCTGCGCCTTGAAAACACGGTGTTGCCCTCCTTGAGTTGTGCTGGACGATAGCTTTGCATACGGATGCAATGACTAGTACCGTATTTGTTTCCGTTTAATTCGCCCGAGGAGAGATTCGTTGGATGCCATGCTTGGTAGCAGATCACCAAATGCTGGAGGCTATGGAGGGGCACGTACTGGGGGAGGCGCACTTGGTCGGGGAGGTGCACCCAGTGGGGGAGGTGCACCCGGTGGGGGAGGCGCACCCGGCGGGGGAGGTGCATCCTGTGGGAGAGGCACACCAAGTGGGCACAGGGCCTGTAAGGGTAAATTTCGGAGCGAGTGTCAGACCCAACCCAAGGCAGACCCGCGGTTGAAGGAGTCGCGGGTTGTCACAACCTAACTGTGGGTTTAGTGTGCTCGACGGCCCATCAGCGAAACAATATCAATTTGTCGCAAAAGTAAAATATGACTATACAGCTGACACAGTTGCCAAGTGGGTTGCCCCATCTGAATCAGCACATTATCACAGGCCTGTTGCAATTGAGCTTTACTGGGATTACATTGGTGGACGATTATTCGCGTTAAGTCTGAGTTGTTGGGGTTGTCGGCTACCTGTGTTAGAGTTCATATATTTGTAAGGTGTATATGAACTATATCATAGCCACTGTAGGTGCGGACTGTACGGAGTACGACTCTTGGATACAAACACTGTCTCCTCCTTGTACTAGCCGATCCATTCTCTCACTTTGACCTGGTATCGAGCTAGGTTAGTTCCTAGCCTCCACGCTTCTGCCCTAGGTGCTCCCCACTCCTCTCCAGACCTAGCCTACACTCCTAGCCTTGGTTAGGCTAATCTGCCACCCTAGCCTGAGCCCTAGTCCTAGCTCGCTGCTCGCGCTGCCCGCTACTCTCTGCTCGCTGCGCACCGCCCGCCGCTGCTGCTCGCTGCTCGCAGTGCATGCCACCGCCACGCGCAGCCAGCCAGCTTGCCGCCCGCAGCTCGACGCAGCCCACTCACCGCCAGCCCACTTGCACGCCGCAGGCCCACTCGCCGTCCGCCCGCTCGCACCCCGCCAGCCTGCTCGCCACCTGCAGCTTGCCGTGCTGCTTGTCGCACTGCTCAACGCGCACTGCTCACTGCCCACTACTCGCCATGCTGCTCACCGCCCGCTGCTTGTCGCCCGCTGCTCGCTGCGCTGCTCGCTACCCTGTTTGCCACCCTGCTCGCTGTGCTGCTCGCCACGCTGCTCGCCACCCACTGCTCGCCGTGCCACTTGCCGCACTGCTTGACGCCTGCTGCTTGCAGCCGCAGCCACCACCCGCCAGCCACAGCCGCAGCCGCAGCCGCAGCCGCTGCTCGGCACCTGTTGCGTGCCCGCAGTCACCAGCCGCGGCCGCCAGCCGCAGCCAAAGCCGTAGTCGCAGCTGCAGCTGCAGCCGCTGCCGACACTGTTTACAGTATTGCCTCTTGTCCCCGGCACTCCTTCTCCTCGATTCAGTTGCTCCTAGCTGCCTAGTGTCGGACCTGCCGTTGGACCTGCTGCCGGCATGGCGGCCCCGTCAATGTCGGGGTTTGTCCTTTGATTGGACGCCGAATGCCGTGCGGTCGGCTTCGCTCCCTGGGTTCTCGCTCTCCTCCGGCAACTGGTGAGCCAGCGATTGGATGGCGAGTTGCTGGAGGCCCACATTACTGGTGAGTTGTTGTCCCCCACCCGTCCTGAGTCTCCTGCCACCGATATGACATCGGTGCAGCATGAGGAGTACACAGCTGCCCGGACTGCCCAAGCAAATTGGCGGGCTCGCGACGCCGCCCTCGGATGCGAGCAACGAGCATGCGCACTTCGATTTGCATGAGACGGTGAAGGACCTCTAGGATGCTGTCATCGCCCGCTACTCGTCCCCGTCCTCTGCCGCCCTCGGCCGCCTCCTCCTCCCATACCTCTTCTCTGACCTGGCCTCCTTCTTCACGGTCACGGATCTCGTCGCACAACTCCACGAGCTCGGGGTACGCTACCATGCAGCTTGCCTCGAGGACCACCTCGCCGCTCACCCTCTGCCCACCTTCATCACCCTTTACTTCCTCACCACCCACCTCCTTGGCCGCCTCGCTCCTGCACGTGAAGCTCTTCTTGCACTGCCCCCCACTACCCTCATCATAGACTGCTTCTCCACCTCCCTGATGGAGGTCGAGACCCACCTTCGCGCGATCGCTGAGTCCACTGGCACGGTAGCGGCCCCTATGTTTCAGGGATGCTCTCCATCCCAGGTCATTGGCTCTGGTGCCTCCGCCTCTGTCGCTGAGACCGCTGCAGCGGTCACTGCGCCTGGCCGCTCCGCCAGGCACTCACGGCAAGGACATGGCCGTGGGGCATTGGTAGGTGGTAGGGGCACTGTTGAGTCTCGAAAAGCTGGCTTAGGGGCGGGTGTAGAGAAGGAGGAGGAGCCACAGCAGCAGCCTCTCCAGCAGCAGCAGCCGCCACAGCAGCAGCTGCTGCTGCAGTGGGGTTTGGGAGTGTTGGGCCCGGTGGGGGCCCCGATGGTTGGGTCACGGGACAGTCATTGCCCTGGGGCCCTTGTGGCTCCTCTGGGGGTCCGGGGGCCTAGGGCCTGAGGAACTAGGCCCAACTATTGTGTGTAGTCTAGGATCCTATGCTGTGTGTAGACTAGGCTCCTCGCCTGCCCTTGCTGTGGCGGCCCTCTCCTTCACACTAGACTCTGGCCCCTCTCACTGCTTCTTCCGAGATCGCACTGCACTCATACCACTCACTGCACTCATACCCTCCCGGACTTGCCATAGCAGAATAGGGTAGCTGAGTGATGCATGGCTTGGTCATGGAGGTGGCCCGCACCTCCATGGTCCATGCTGGTGCCCCCCATTTTCTATGGCCGTTCGCGGTGCGGTACGCGGCTCACCAGCTTAACTTGTAGCCTTGCTCCTCGCTGCCACAGGTTTTGCCGACCCCTCTCAGGACCGGATCCCCTGGTGACGCGACCGCGTTTCACGTATGGGGTTGCCTTGTTTACATTAGTGCCACCAGCGTGGACAAGCTCTTAGCCTGCATTCTTCCATGTGTCTTCCTCTGATTCCCGCTCGATGCACCTGACTGGCTGTTGTACCATCTAGTGCAACACCGCTTCTTTCACTCTCGCAACGTTATATTTGACGAGTCTGTCTTGTTCTACTTTCGCTTCCCTTGCCGTGAGACTCGTGTTCAGCCTCCCCCTCTCATCCTCGCCCCTCCACCTGCCACTCCCCTCCTACCCCGCCCAACCCGATCTGGTGTCTCCCACGCCACTCCCCTCCCCTTGGTTGAGCCTGTGGGGGAGTCTGCTGATTCAGGGAGCCCTGTGGCTGTGGGTGCGCCTGCTGCAGCTGCAGAGCCTCTCCCCCCAACCTCGGTGCCCCAGGCACCTCCATAGCCCTCCCCCCTACTGCCGCCGCCGCAGCAGCAGCAGCATCCGCCTCAACAGTCGCCACAGTAGCAGCAACAGCAGCAGCGACGGGGGACCATGGGCCCAAGGGGAGAGTAGCTCTAGGGGTGTTGACTTTGGGGTTGCTGGTTCTGGGGGTGCTAGTCTTAGGGGTGCTAGCTCAGAGAGTATTGGCGGTAGCAGTGGTGGAGCTAGGGGCTCTGGCATGGGTTGGGAGCAGCAGCAGCAGCCGTAGCAGCAACAGCCGCCGCTCGTCTCCTTGACCTTTCCTCCAATTTCCCTGACTGCCCGCTCGTCCCTCCCACAGCGCCTCCCTTCTCGCCTGCCCCTGCCTACAGTCCGCTGTTCCCTCCCTCGGACTCGTCTCTGGCTCGTTTCCCCTTCGTTCTCCTCCGTCCTCTGTCCCATACCCTATAGACAACACGTGGGTGCGTCGACCCCTTGGTGCTCGTCCCGTCTCTCCCCGTGCTTGTGTCCACTCCATGGTCCTTCGTTCTCATGCTCCTCTTGTCCCCGTCCTACTACTCCCTCCCCTGTCATCCCTAACCCTGGCCCCTAGTCCACTCTCTGACTCAGCTCGCACTACTCGTATAGTCGTCTCCCACTTGCTTGCGTCTCTTGTTACGGACCCTACAGCTCGTCCTGTTTGCGTCTCTGCCCTTGTCGCTACTGTTGCTGACTTTGTTGCAAGCCACCGCCTTCATTACGCCTCTGCTCTGGTCTTTGACCATGCCTGTCCTCCGTCCGTCGGAGATGCACCTGCCCTTGCTAGAGAGGATAGGATGTACGAGCTAGCTTTCATTGCAGCTACTGTATCTCATCTCTGTGCCATGATGGTGTCCCTTTAGGGTGAACCGGACGCCCTGGACATCCCTACCCTGCTATTGTACGCTGAGGCAGTCTCGGGGCCCTTGGCAGCCCAGTGGATACACGCTATGGAGGAAGATATGGCATCTTATAGATCCACTAGCACTTACTGTACGTCGGCGCAGGTACTCCACATGGGGCAAACATAATCGATGGCATGCGGATGTATAAGGGCTGGAGAGCCGCCGAAGTTCAAGGCACGGTATGTGGCCAAAAGCTTCAACCACCGAGAGGGTGTGGACTTCACCAGAACTTCTCCCCCACACCGAAGATGACTACTCTTCGGGTGCTCCTCCACATAACCGCACAGAGTTACTACAAGCTCTACTCTCTGGACATCTCCACAGCTTTCTTGCAGGGCAACCTACACGAGAAGATCTACTTGCGTGGGAAGATTTCTCGTGATCGTGCTGCCCGCAAGGTCACACTCTCTCAGTCCCACATGGTGCAGCAGATCCTTCAGAGGTTCGGCCTTTTGTTCTCGTTGGCATAGCCGACTCCCCTGCTTGTGGACCACATGCTTGCTCTCAGCTCCTGTTTTCGGTGAGCAGGTCGGGCCTAGTGTTCCATACGCAGAGCTAGTGGGGTGCCTTATTTACCTCATAATGTGCACTCGTCCAGATTTAGCGAACACTCTTAGTATCCTTGCTTGCTTCGTTGCGAATGGCAGACACCGAAGAGAGCACTGGTCGGTTGCCAAGCGGGTATTTCGGTATCAGGCGAATACATCAAGGCTAGGGCTTGTGCTGGGAGGACGGGAGCGAGTGATCCTGACTAAACATACAGACGCATAGTGGGCTGATGACTTGGAGACGCTCATGTCCTTACAAGGTTACTGCTTCAGCCTTGGTGTAGGTCCTTTCTTGTGGCGGTCCACGCGGTCATCGTCTGTAGCACAGTCTAGTTGTTAGGCAGAGATCTACGCTAGTGCTATGGTCGTTCAGGAGCTCCACTGGCTGACGTTCTTACTCACTGACTTAGGTGAGCAGCCTAGGTATGCCCCAGTCTTGTTTGCTGATAACAGGACCATGATTCTCCTGTGTCAGGAAGCTCGACTTGAGTGCACATCCAACTCTGGTACTTCCTCCTGCGTGAGTTGCAGCAGCGCCGCCAGGCCCGCGTAGTACAATTGGCCTCAGAGGCCAACACTACTGATATCTTCACCAAGGCCCTTTGGCCTCGTGACCATCAGCGATTGTGTACTCAGATTGGTCTAGTCCTAGTTGCTGCTCCTTTGCCTGTATCCTGATCTGCACTACCGTAATCACCCGGATAGACGCCCCTAGGGGAGTTTATGAGACTGGTTAGAAAACTTGGGGGGGCGTTTAATTGAACAAAAAATATACGCCCATGGGCGTTTTAAAGGGTTTATATGGAGAATTAACGTTTGACATTAAAATGTATCTCCTGGTCTGACTTGTGCAATGGGAGCATTTCTAACGAAGATTCATCAGACAATTGCGCTGGAAGTCCAGCCGGCGAGGTGCCAGCCTGGAAACTTGTGTGGTTTTGACACGAATCGTGTTGGCACGAAGTGTCAGAGAGCGCAAGTTCCACTTCTGACAGGCACGAAGCGAGAAGCCTCAATATTACCTGGATCGGCTCCGTCATTTTGCGAAGTGTTTCACGAAAAATTATGGGGGGGCTTATAGGAAATATGTTTTGTAAAAAGGAAGGGGGGCTATAACGAATAATTCCTATAAATCCCAATGCACGAGTTAGAGCCGACGGGACTAATCCTACGGAGGGGCGTCTATCCGGGTGATTACAGAATACCGGTTTTGAACTTGCTGCTCTATACCGATTGTCTTGTTACACTTGCTGACTGCCCTTCTGGCCCTTGTCTCAGTGATCAGACTGCCTTGAGTTGTTTATTACAGTACATACACCAGAGGCTAGAGTAGTAGTACTGCCCTGGATTGTTGTTCCTTGCTAGGCACTGCCCCTACCCAAGCTAGGGGGTGTGTTAGACTTGATATATTTGTTAGGTGTACATGAACTACATCCTAGCTAAGTGGAGACTATAGGGAGTAGAACTCCTAGACACAAACACAGTCTCCTCCTTCCTAGCCAATCCATTCTCTCATTTTGAAGCCCTGACAGACACCGTCAGCATTTTTCCAGCCTGGGGTTTTCACCCTAAATGTCAACGTATATTTGTATATGTTATAGGCTTGATAGGTGCATGCTCATAGAGAGTACAAGCCCTCCCTGACGCTCCCACGTCTGCTGAGCAAAGGAAGCGAGGAGGGTTTAGGGGTCGCTGAGCGATGCATTGGTTTGGTCATGGAGGTGGCTCGTACCTCCATGATCCATGACGGCGCACCTTAGTTTCTGTGGCCGATCGTTGTTCTCTACGCTGCTCACCAACTTAACCTGTGGCCACACTCTCAGCGGCTACAGGTTTCTACGACCCTCCTCTGGACCGGGTCCCCTGGTGACGCATCTGCGTTCCATGTCTAGGGTTGCCTCGCTCACGTTCATGCCTCTGGCACGGACAAGCTCACTGCTCGCACTCCCCCCTGTGTCTTCCTTGGTTTCCCCCTAGAAACGTCTGATTGGCACTTTTACCACCCACCGTCTCACTGTTTCTTTCACTCTCGCAACGTCACTTTTGACGAGTCTGTCTCTTTCTACACCCTCTTTCTTTACCGGGGTCTCTGGTTGCCCCGCCCCTGTTTCTGGTCCCCACTCCCCCGGCAGCACCAGCTCCTCTCCCTCCTCGTCCTACCCCGTCTGCTGTGTCTCACGTCACTCCCCTCCCATCGGTCGTCCCGGTGGAGGAGTCGGCTGACTCTGGGGGCCCTGCAGCTCCGGGTTCGCCGACTGTCTTTGCCCCGGTTTCTCCTCCCCTGCCACCGCAGTCGTATTCGCTGTCGCAGCCGCAGCAGCAGCCATCATCGTTGCCGCCGCCACCGCCATAGGGGTTCAAGAGTTCTGGGGGTACGGGCATTGAGGAGGGTGCTAGTTCTGGGGGTGCTCGTCCTGGGGGTATTGCCATGGCTTGTCCTGGCGGTCCTGGGGGTCGCACGGGTGCTGGAGAGGTCTCTCGTTCTGGGGGTGTTGGCGTGGAGCGTCCTGGAGGTAGCCATGGTGCAGCTGGAGGTTGTGGTGTCGGCGTGGAGCAGCAGCAGCAGCAGTCACCGCCGGTGTCCGCCCTTTGCCTCCTCGGTCTTTTTTTCCCCGACCGCCCGCCTGCGCCTCCCCCGCCGCAGCCTCCCTCGCCTATCTACAGCCCCATTTTTCCTCCTCCGGACTCGTCCACGGCTCGTTTCCCCCCTCATTCTCCTGTTGTGTCTCTTCCCTTGTCTCCTAACCCGACCCCCCCCTCCCGCTGGTGGTCTCACCGTGCCTCTCATGCTCGTCCTGTCTCTCCTGTTCAGCGCTCTCACCATATGTTGCTCCGTTCTCACACGTCTTCTGCTCCCCTTCTACCGTTGCCTTCTTAGTCGTCACTGCTTGTCTCCCCTCGTCCTCTCTTTGACTTCCTCCATGCAGCTAGTCCACTTGTCCCTCACGTTCTCGCGTCCCTTGTTACCAACTCGTCCGTTCCTGTCTCCAGTCTTGACGCTCTTGTCGCTGTCGTCGCTGACTTTACCTCTACCCGCCACCTTGACTATGCCACAGGTTCTCTTTCTAACCATGACCGTCCTCCGTCCGTCGGGGGTGCACCTGCCCTTAGGAGCGACGTCCTAGAGGACCGGCAGTACGAGCTTGCTTTCCTTTCCGAGGCTGGTCCCCATCTCTGTTCCATGCTGCTAGTCCCCGAGGGTGACCCAAACGCCTTTAACATCCCGACCCCTCGCACTTACGCTGAGGCGACCTCGGGACCCTGGGCTTCTCAGTGGATAGCTGCCATGGAGCCGAAGATGGCATCTTGGAGATCCATGCCTCCGTGCCTCCGATGTACGGTCCGTAGAGCGCGTGATCGTGTTGTAGTACTCTGCATCTCCCTCATTTGTTGACACCTCGTGTTGCTTGGCGTTCTCCTGGATCGTCGAAGTTACGCTAATACTTGTAACGCTTCGGCTTCTGGTAGAATCGCCTCCAATGCATGTGCCGTAGGGTTGCTAGTGAACGAATACTTGCCAGATTAGAGGTTAATTACTCCTCAATCTAACAAGCATCGTAACATGCACGGAAACTTTTCCACGCAGGCCATTAACACCTGGAATCGCGACGCATGATTGGTGTGTCGCCTCGTGAGGTTGATGTTGAGACTGCTCCAATCAATCACCTCGGATGGTTGAGATTCTTGATGAAGACAAATCGAGCAGCTCCTATTATGAAGTAGTGTGTCGCTGGCCGTGACGAAACAGGTTCACTGCGTCGTTGCGTGCGAAATCTGCTCATTCGTAGCAACTTGAACTTGGGGGCATTGCAAGAGAAAACATCTGCTTCTTTGCAATCCCATAGCTTGTCGATCAAATTTATGAGATGAAGTGTCTCATGGATGGAGAACATGTCTTTACACATCTTCATTGTTATTCCGGGGTGAAGATCCGCTGTGTTGATGTCGATCCATTTTTAACGAAGATGACTTCGTGAAAAATATATTGATCGTTATCGACACTAGTCGGAAGATATGTCGATTGTGCAGTCGCTGGTCACGAATGTTGTCTCCATGATGATGATTTTTCATTGTGTAGTCTCTGTGAGAGTACGACCACGTTACACCACTTGCCTTTCCATATCTCCTTTCTCTTTCATTTCTCTTTTTGTCTCATGTCATTTGGTTTCCTATTCCTCCTATTTCATTATCCTTTGGTTTATCCTATTATTATCATTATATCACCGACCAGGCACATGATGTAATGGCGCGCTATATCTTGCGTAATCCTGCCGTAATCCCTTAAAGCCAATAGCCTTGCGTGGCTATACGCAGGGTGATTCTATTTTCTAGAAGGGTCTATTCCCTTTGGATACGATAAACCTGGTTACCTGATGTACTTTGGAAGTATAAAAGCGCCTTGTACCAATCGAGAATGCAACTTTTCCTCGACACATTCGATCCTGTGACACTTGGTAATCAGAGCTTTTCTCACTCAGTCGCGCTCACCAAAGCAGCAGCAGCGGGAAACCCTGCCTCGAAAAACCGCCAGGGGCGACTAATTCGGCGCCGATTATGGTACGCACCAGCTCCGCATTTTTTTAATTACCCCCTCCGCGCGTGTTTTGAACAGGATGGCGACCTTCGACAACGCCGAGGTTACCCAGCAGCTCTTTGTGAGCATCGCCGCCCTTCAGGAGTAGCTGCGAGCCGATCGCGAAGCTTGGCGAAACGAGTTCGAGCGAGTAACTCGACTCGCCGGCGCGCAACACGAAACGACAACGGCGACAACGTTGCAGTCGCAACAGTTTCTCGAGGCTCCGAAACGGCACCCACCTGAACTGTTCGATCCGAGCAATCAAAATTCTGACGCCCGCAGATGGATCGCCGACATGGAGATCTACTTCACAGCCGTCGGATGGAGCTCACCAGTATGGGACGGTCAACTACTTGAGCTACAGTGATGTCGTTTCGGCAGCGGAACGATTTGACTTGGTCAATGCCGGGACACGACGGGCGCACGTCGGTAGTACGCGACAGGGCGACCGCTCGGCTCACCCCACGTTCGCCGACCCGATGGAAATCGACAAGTTCGACGGGCGGTCACGTCCGAAAAACACCAACTACACGTGGGATTTTTGCGAGGTGCCGGGCCATCGAATCTTCGACTGCATCAAAATGAAAGCTGAACGAGCACAGTATCGGGCACGCAACAGTGGTGGAAATCCTTCGGCCAATCAGAAGACAAAAAACGGGAGTCACCAGTGATTGCGGATCTAGCTAGCGAGAAGGAAAAGATCCGAACGCGGCCGCGGGATCCCGGGAAAATCAACTTCAACGAAGCTGATTCGACGAGAATAGGAAGAAATGATGGCGAAAAATCTCCACCCCAAGACTAGTCTTTGCCAGAGAAAATCGCCGAGAAAACATCGGACTCCGCGAAAAAAAACTCTGCCGAGACGGGGAAACTCCTTGAAGACCCAAGAAATTGTAAGGATTTGTTAAGGTTGTCTTAGTAAGATGCTCTAATGAAAACTTATTATTCTGGAGGGACTCCAGAAGAAGCAGAAAATTGTGGAGATCATAACGGTACGGGACAACTTGGAGAAAGACTTAAGGAGTGTGGAAAGAAGCCGACCTTTCCACGGAGTCAACGTCCTCTCTTGACACCAGCCCACAACGACTACCCGTTTCCCAGGGAAGACGTCGGTGGAGCTGAAGCAGCTCAAGAGGAAGCTAGGGGTCTACAAGAAGCTGCAAAAACCCCGAACTCCTCCTCCGGATGCATCCAGCTCAGCAAACTCAGCATCAACGACGCGCACAGTCGTCAAAGAGACTCCGGGCCCTGGAGAAGAGCCATTCTCCAAGCAGCCTCAGCCAGCTGCCAGCTCTAGAGTAGACAGTAACGAAAAGGTGTGTACGGAATATTGGGATGTAACCTATGACCCTATCAATGAAACTATCTTTGGGTACTCCGAGCAACGCCCGCCCCTCGTGCTCGAGGTCATCTGCAAAGAACGATGGTTCCAAGCACTCGTGGACAGCGGAGCATCACACACCGTCTGTGACAAGGCAGTAATCGACCGACTTCGGGAAGAGTACAAGCCTTCAGGATTCTCTGCAACGATGGTCGACGGAAGCAAGTTACCAGTACACGGCGAAGCAGTATTATACCTACAAATTGCAACGATGGTCGGCGGACCACTGCTCTGGAGACCTGCACTCCCCATCACCAACATAAAAGGGCTTGACCTGATCTTCGAGTGAGACTTCCTAAAAAAAATCAACCTTGAGATCAACTGGATTAATCGCACAGCAAGTATCTACAACAATGGAAGGAGAGTCCAGCTACCCAACTGGGACGATACAGGAGATATCCCAGTGGAAACACTCGCACGATTTGAGAAGGACGTGAAGGGAATCGACCCCGGGTTCTTGGCGATAGCAACAGACGTGGAACCTCCAGGAAAAATCAAGGAATTACTGAAGGAGTTCCAAGACATTCTTCCTGACGACCTTCGGAACGAGCTACCGCCATATCGAACGCACCAACACGAGATTGTGGAGGAATCAGGTTCGAAGCCGACCTTCCGAGCACCATATTGGCTCAGCCCCACAGAGCTAGCCGACATGAAACAACAGATCGAGTATCTCCTCGCCAAAATCATCCAGCCATCCACTTCGCCATACGGTGCCCTAGTGCTCTTCACGCCGAAACCAGACGGAAGCATGCGCATGTGCATCAATTACCGAGCTCTCAACAAGCAGACCATCAAGAACAAATACTCGATACCACGAATCGATGATCTGCTTGAATAGCTTCGGGGAGCTACGGTATTTTCCAAACTAGATCTGCGGTCCGGATACTAGCAGATACGAATGGCGGACAATTCCATCCATAAAATTGCCTTCCAAACTCGGTACGGGTCGTACGAGTATCTGGTAATGCCGTTCGGACTCACCAACGCACCAGCAACGTTCCAAGCCGAAATGAACCACATTCTACGCCCACTCTTGGACGAATGCGTGGTGGTATACCTAGAAGGCATCCTCATCTACTCATACAGACATAAAGCAACACGTCGAACACCTGCGACGCGTCTTCGAAACTCTTCGACGAGAATGATTCTACGTCAAATTGTCCAAGAGCGAATTTGCCCTTGAGAAAGTCCAATTCCTATGACACATGTCGAGCGCTCAAGGAGTTCACGTCGACCCCAAGAAGATCGAAGCCGTACGCGCGTGGAAGACACCCGAGAACGTGAAGGAGTTATAGCAGTTCCTGGGCTTCGCTAACTATTACAACAGGTTCGTGCCTCAGTACGCAAAAATTGCGACACCACTCAGGAATCTGCTGAAGAAGAACACGCCCTATAAGTGGGAACCGAAGCACCAAGAAGCCGTGGAGTAGCTGAAACAAGCACTCATGTCCGTGCTGGTACTCATCTTGCCAAACCCCAAACGCGATTACATCATTGAAGCTGACGCCAGCGACCAGGCAGTGGGAGCAGTCTTGATGCAAGACCAGGGGAATGGACTGCAACCAATCGCCTACCTCAGCAAGAAACTATACGGGGCAGAACTAAACTACCCGATACACAAAAAGGAGGCCCTTGCTATCATCATCGCCTTCAAAACGTGGAGATGTTTTCTCGAAGGACAAAAAACAACTGTCTACACCGACCACTGCAACCTGAAATATTTGAAGACACAACCAAACCTCTCCAGGCGGCAGGTCCGGTGGATTCACTTCCTCGAGACTCACTTCCACTATGACATCGTGTACAAGCCCGGCCACAAAAACAAAGCAGACGCCCTTAGCCGGCCTGCACACATTGCCGCCATCCAGATTGAAGGGATGAATCCATTACTCAAGGGACTCTTCACACACGGGTACGGAATTGACCCCGAAATTCCCTTGGCAGAAAAGAGACATCTGCTATAGTGAGACAGTGACATCGCGTACCGGAAAGGATCAACGAAAATCTGGGTACCCAATTACCCTCCTTTGCGCCAGTTACTACTCAAAGAATACCACAATGTCATATACGCAGGACACTTCGGTAGCAACAAGACGCTCGCCGGTATCGCGAAGCACTACTACTGGCCCCACTTGGCAGATGATGTCCATAAATTTGTCACCTCGTGTGATACATGTCAGCGGATGAAGAGCAGCAAGCAGAAGAAGGCGGGACTACTACAGCCTCTTCCTGTCCCAGAACTACCATGGAAAGTGGTTAGCCTGGATTTCATCACCGGGTTACCAACTACCACAAGCGGCCATGATACAATCCTCATTGTCATCGACAAATTCTCCAAAATGGGACACTTCATCCCGACACACACGACAGCACGCACCGAAGAGACAGCACAACTATTCGTTCGCTACATCATCTCCCAACATGGCATTCCAACCACACTCATCTCCGACCGAGACCCCAAGTTCACCAGCAAGTTCTGGAAGGAAATAATATCTCTGCTCGGGACCAAAATCCCCATGTCATCCGCCTACCATTTGCAGACAGACGGACTAACCGAGCGCCTCAACCAAATTGTCGAGCAACTCCTCCGTGTAGCCTGCAAGGACGAGATCTCTTAATGGGACTTGCACCTAACCGTTCTCATTCATTGGAAGGGTTATGATCCTTCTGAGGATAGCTGGGTCCCTGAAACCGACATGGGTAACGCCCGTCGTCCTCTTCATGACTACCTTGTCAAGCAGGGTGTTACTTCTACCACCCAGCTTTGAGGGGGAGAAGTGTGAGAGTACGACCCCGTTACACCACTTGCCTTTCCAAATCTCCTTTCTCTTTCATTTCTCTTTTTATCTCATCTCATTTGGTTTCCTATTCCTCCGATTTCATTATCCTTTGGTTTATCCTATTATTATCATTATATCACCGACCAGGCACAGGATGTATTGGCGCGCTATATCTAGCGTAATCCTGCCGTAATCCCTTAAAGCCAATAGCCTCGCGTGGCTATTTGCAGGGTGATACTATTTTCTAGAAGGGTCTATTCCCTTTGGATATGACAAACTTGGTTACCTGATGTACTTTGGAAGTATAAAAGCGCCTTGTATCAATCGAGAATGCAACTTTTCCTCGACACATTCGATCCTGAGAAAAAGAAGAATGAAATAGAAAGGAAATACGGAAAGGGGAAATTGGTGTAACGGTGTCGTACTCTCACAGGCGCGGTCTCGTGGAGGTCCACCCGCTCGTTGTCTGTTGCACAGTCCAGCTGCGAGGCTGAGATATACGCTGGTGCCATGGTGGCACAGGAGCTCCGCTGGCTGAGTTTCTTGCTCACAGACTTAGGTGAGCGGCCTAGCTCTGCCCCAGTTCTGTACGCTGACAACATGGCCATGATCCTCCTGTTTCAGGAGCCTCGACGAGAGGGGAGAGTGAAGCACATCCAGCTGCGGTACTTCCTCCTGCGCGAGCTACAGCAGCGTCGACAGGCCCGCGTAGTACACTTGTGTCATAAACGCTAGGTAGCTAGGAACGGTAGGAAGCCATGGAATGGCGTGAGGGTTTAGGAGCTAGGAGCTAGGAGAGAAAGTTGAAGGTAGAAAAGAGAGGACGACTAGAAAGAGAGAGGGATACAAGGAGGGGATTGTACACTCTATTGTACACTCTACAAGGGGGGGTGTGGCTGGCATGCGGCGGCAGGTCTAGCGGCGCCACACGCGTCGCGCGGCCGGCTGCAGCCCGACGGCGTCGTCACAGAGGGGCGTCGACGCCGCGGCGGGACGTCGACGCTGCGACAGCAGCACGACGGCGCCGTCATGCCGCCATGGCTGGACATCGACGCCACGACGGCGCTACGCCACGGCAGCGCGTCGAGACGGCCGCGGCACGATGCGGCCAGCGGCACGACAACGCCGCCACAGCAGCACAACGTGGCCGCCATGGCAGCGCGTGAGGGAGAGAAGGAGAACGCGGCGGAAGCGTGGGGAGCAGGCCCGGGAAGGGGAGCCCGCTCTAATACCATATCATAAACGCTAGGTAGCTAGGAACGGTAGGAAGCCATGGAATGTCGTGAGGGTTTAGGAGCTAGGAGCTAGGAGAGAAATTTGACGAGAGAAAAGAGAGGACGACTAGAAAGAGAGAGGGATACAAGGAGGGGATTGTACCCTCTACAGTAGAGTTCGATAACCAACCAAGCCTACCAATTATATAACACAATATATAATTTAATAACTTGGCCTCTGGTGCCAACACAGCTGATATCTTTACTAAAGCGCCTGCGCCTAAAGATCATCAGCGGCACTGTTTGCAGCTTGGTCCAGTTCTTGTAGCTACTAACTTGCTAGGACCTTGATTGTGTAATTTTCTTTATATATACCTTTCTGACTGGCCTTATGGCTTCTGTTCTAGTGGTCGGACTAGTAGTGCCACCGTGGTTTGCTCTTGTCTTGTTTGTACTCTTGCTGACTGGTCTTCGGACCCTTGCCTCAGAGGCTGGACTAGTAGTGCCACCTTGAACTGTGTGTCGACTTCCAAGCACTTCCCCACATCTAGCCTAGGCGGTGTGTCAAACATATTTGTATATGTTATAATAGGCTAGATAGGTGCATACTCTTAGAGGGTACAATCACATGAACAAAACCAACTTGTTTGCTTTATTCTAGTTAATTGTTCTACTATGAGACCTCACACCTGCTCCAGCTCGCCTCGAACTTGCGTGATTCTGGTCAATGACCAATCACGCCCCTCACACCTGCTCCAGCTCGCCTCGAACTTGCGTGATTCTGGTCAAGGACCAGTCACTCCCCTCACACGTGCTCTAGCTCGCCTTGGCAGATGAGATTCAGTTTCAGGGCAAATTTCGAGTAAGGCTGATTCGTCAGGCTCGGCAACACAAGAACATACTATTTTTCAGGCCTTAGAAAATGGGAACACATCAATTTCAGGTTTGATGAAAATCAAAACCTGGAAAATCAGGGTATGGTATGCCCTAGAAAGCACCCTGATATCAGGCCTTTTTGGCCTGACTTTTGAGGCCCTGCTCCTGTTCCAATGGCTGGACTAGTAGTACCAACTGGGTTACTCTTGCTGACTGGTCTTCAGACCCTTGCCTTTGAGATTGGACTACCGTATTCTCCTGTATATAAGACCTGCTGAAATAGTCACCCCATGGGTGGCATATGCGGGGGATAGCTTATAACATGGTGCATTTTTTAGAGCACCCACTTTTTTTAGTACGAATTATACATAACACCCTCCATCGAGGATTTGGGGATTTTACTGGTCTAGCATCAAGGTTTAATCATTAGACAACAGTTTTAACACTAGTCTAAAGCCTATCTATTATGAGAGGCATTTCTAGTGCATTTTCGACTACCTAAGCTAGCTACCACTACCATTCACTCAGCACACACTGATAATCCAACAGCTAGCTACATGTCCTAGCAGGTAAGTCAATAGTTAGTCTCTGACGTCGTCCTCATCGTGGTCCTCTCCTGCATGCCACACCTCAGCATCTTCGTCGTCACTGGCGATGTCGTCCTAGTCAAAGTCATCAGTCCAGCGGGATGCGGCCAGGCTCGCCAGAACCTCCGCCGCAGGCATCTCTAGACCTTCGTCACCTTCGGCAGCTGATATCTCCGCCTCTATCGCTGGATCTATAGAGGCTGTTGCTGCTACTATTGTGCGAGTTGCTGGATTCCCAGACGCCTCTGATGCTGGCGCGACTGTTGCAGCTCCCGATGCACCGGATGATGAGGCATTTGCTGTAGCTTCAATCTCATCCTCGACATCGGGATCGTCTTCCTCCGAGCTGGGCGTGGCGCTCGGCTCCACATATTCCGACTCGTAGTATGGGTTTAGCGCCCCGCTCTCTTCCATTTCGGCATGGACGTCCTCCATGACTTCGACCTCGGCGTCATCCCGCATGTGGGTGAGGATCACCTCGTCCTCCGTGCCGTCGATCGCGTTGGAAATGCCGCACGTCTTGAACGCACGGCGGATGAGTTCAGCTGGCACCGTGGCCCAAGCGTCGGCAATCCAGTGAAGCACGAGCTCGGCTGGCGGCTTGCGAAGATTCCCTGCAGGGGAAAACACAACGACGAGACAGCAGGCGGGGGCTTTAGGAGTAGTGGTGGAGAAATGCAAGGCATGGTTTAAAAAATCACGACGCGGGTAGAGGTTTTAAAGACAAACAATAAAGATGTTACTCACCAGCAGGGGTTGTGGACTCGCAGCCGAATTCTTCGAACCACTCGCTGTAGGACCTCCGGACATGCGCCTTCACGCACCGGTTTACTGCCACGTCTAGAGGCTTCACGATGGGCATGCAGCCGCTGGGGATGACAGCCCTGGACAGCTTGAAGAGTCGCATCAACTAGGACACTCACTTTGTCAGGTGTCCCTTGTATGAATCGAGGACCACCAGAGCCTTCTGACGGCCACCGCGCCGCGAGGGTATCGAGCGGAGAAATGGCACCAGGACAGCGGTGACCCAGTCCTTAACATGGGTCTCGTCCATCCACCCTTTCTCCTGGGCCTTGATCACAATTCCTGCACAAGCGCAAGGTAGGAAACATTAAAATTCGCCCTGGAAAGACGGCTACGAAAAATATTAGCGGTGGCGGCACAAAAAACAGACACGAAATCCTCACCGGGCGGGACGCGGATCTGAGGTGGTGTCTTCCACTTGAAGATGACGTACGGCTTCAGTTTCTTGCCACTTGCTGTGACGGCCAGCATGATGGTCAGCCTCTCCTTCTCGTAGCCGGCCGTGCGCACATGGACAGTTCTCGAGCCCCGGACTTCGAGTGTGGTCTCCTGCGGCATCTCCAAGAATAGTGGTGACTGATCCGCATTGATGATCAGATCGTCGGGGTAGTCGTTGAGCGTGCGGAGCTGCCGAACGAACTCCCAGAACTTCTCGACCTTCGCATCACAGTCTGCCAATGAAAATAATAAAAAAGCAAAAACAGACAAAGTAGAAGTACGGTCAGCAAACAAGGAAGCACGACGAGAGCTAGAGCAGATGACGAGGGCAGGGAGTATTCGCAGCACGTCAACTTACGTACTGTACCTGCAGTTATGCGCTGGCCCATCTTCGTCTTCACGTGCTTTGTCAGTCCCCAGCGCGCGCAAAACCGGAAGGTCCACCGTGACAAGGCAAGCCAGTCGATGCCGGGGTGGTGCTTACACATGTACTTCCGACTCCATTTCTGCAGCGTGCCGATCGAGACCGCCAGCCCTCGCGCATGCTGACCTAAGAACTTCTTGTACAGCTCGCGCTCCATGGTGGGGTACTTCGCCTTCCTACCGGAGCCGATGAGGCGATGCCTGCAGCCAGCCGAGGCAGTGAGCCGTGCCTTGTTCTTCTTCCAGTCGCGAATCTGGCACGGCTGCACTCCAGCCATCCGAGCAAGGGAGCGGTTCGACATCTCCGGGTCCGCCTCCAACTTTGCCAACCAGTACAGCTTCTCGGTTGCCGTCCTTGCGAGTCGCTTGCGATTCGCCCTGCGAGCCTTGGGGGAGGGAGGTGCAGCATCACGGTTACGAAGAGGCATATTCCTACGGCATTGCGCATGCGGGAAACGAGGCACGATAACGCGAGGAAGTGGGCGAGGAGGTTCAGGCTCGTGGTCGTCAGCCTCAGCCTCCTCCCAAAACAGGCCGTCGTCATCCTGCCAATCGTTGTCCCACTCCGGGGGACGTGTGACCACCGGCGACGAGAGAGGTGGCGGAGCAGGGGGAGCCGAGGGCGTAGGAGGAGCAGGAGGTGCAGGGGGCGCTGGTGGCACGGGTGGCGCCGGAGGAACGGGAGGAGCGGGAGATGCAGGCGGACATCTAGGAGCCGAAGGAATTGGTGGGAAAGGACGGAGCAACGTCTGATTCCCGAAGGGCGGGCGATGAGCTCGCAAAAGTGACACACCACTAACTGCTCGAGCGGCCATGGTGGAAATTTTCAACGAGGGATAGCGAGCTAGGCAAGATTGGGCAATGCCCGAGCCTTTGTTAGAGAGCCCGTGCATTGCGACAAATTTGATCGAGGCTGAGTGGAGCGAGGAGCAAGAATGACGATGCGGCAAGAGAAGGTTGGAGAAGAACCGTGGCCGACGCCCCAAGCCGAAGCGCGCACGGCTCTGCAAGAAGCGATGGAACCATGCATGCTGGTCCCATCAAGAAGATTCCGTAAAGGAATCTGGTCGCGCACTTCAACCTGCTGCTGTTACGTTGTAAAAACACAGGATTCCTAGCCGTCGATTAAATCTTGTCAGTTGCAGGAGGCAGCTTTCCTCTTGTGTTGGTATGACCGACTTCCTCGGATTGGCTGCAAATGCAGCACGTCATGACGTTATCGCCAGGCTGGCCCGAATGGAGGTTGGGGATCGTCATCCAAACCTCGCTTAAGGTGTCATCCTGTACTGTGCATGTATTTCTGCATGTTATGCCCCAAATTCATTTTGCATTGTACATAAGACATGGGCGTTATATTTTTCCAGCCTACTGTTAACACCTATTCGTTTTTAAAGCGCTTGACCCAAATAAGACCAAGACTCAAAGTCTTTGATTTTTTATCCGTTGGGCGACTGGTTGAAAACAAAAAATGACGGTGTGGATTGGCCACCTAACAGCCTACCAACGCGTGCGATGTCTCACAACGAAGTGCCTCTACAAAGCCACACCTCGATGAGAATCAAGATACAGAGCGTTTGGGTTCTTGGGATTGAAGTCCATGGTGGCAGCGACAAGGCAGGAAAAGAAACCCCGCACTTTCAACAAGGCAACTCACTCTCTCGTCGATTCTCCCCTCTCCTGTCCCGCCTATTCTGTCTCGCATCACCTGCCACTCTTCCGAAAGCGCGCACTCCCGCCCTTTGCTGTACTCTTCCCAGGGCGAAACTTTCTCTTCCGTCGCGCCTCCTTCCTCCTTGTCGTGCTTCTCCCTCCCCCTCGTCGCGCTTTCTTTTCCCCTCGTTGGCTAGGCGAGAGACACGCAGAGGGGAAAAGCAAGGATTTGTCGCGAAGAAAACAAGGCTATGCCGCGGAGAGCTAGGGACACACGAGGGGAAACGTCGAGGGAATGCAAGGGCCAGGCGAGGGGGCAGCAAGGGATATGCGCCGGACATTGAGGCAATTAAGAGCGATCTCTCCTTACCCCGCTCTAACCTTCTCCGTTTCCCCTGCTCCTGCAGTCAGGTACCCCCTCTCCACCTCCCCGTATCCCACTCTCCTCCTCTCTGTTCCCTCCCTCACCGCCCCTCCGTATCACGCTCTCCTCGTCTATTTTTTCACCACACATTCTCCCCATTTCCCACACTGCCCACACGCGTTTTCCTCTCCTCTCTGTCTTTCCCTTGATTCCCCCTCTCATTCCCCTCACTTCCCCCCTCTCATGCCCCTCAGTTCCTCCTCTCCCTTTCCCCCTGTCCTCCTCTCCCTTTCCCCCCATCCTCCTCTCCCTTTCCCCCTATCCTCCTCTCCCTTTCCCCATATCATTCTCTCTCTATCCCCCTGTCCTCCTCTTCCTTTCCCCTGTCCTCCTCTCCATATCATCCTCTCCCTATCCCCCTATCCTTCTTGTCCTTTCCCCCTATCCTCCTCTTCCTTTGCCCCTATCATCCTCTACCTTTCCCCCTGTCCTCCTCTCCCTCTCTCCCCCTATCCTCCTCTCTCTTTCCCCCTGTCCTCCTCTCCCATCCGCGCCCCCCCGCCCCTCCCCCCCCCCCCTCTTCCCGCTCATTCCTTTAAGCTGCTCCCATTGTCTCCCCCTGTTTTCATTCCACCCCCTTGATCCGTTTCTCCCCCTACTCCCCTGCTCCCTGTCACCCTGATTTACAAGGCGGGAATGAGGTTGTGATGGTGGGGCCTGACTCTTGCCTCTCAGCTCCCACTCTCTTGCCTCTCAGCTCCCCTCTCCTTGGCCTCAGCTCACCCACTCCTTGGCCTCAGCTCACCCACTCCTTGGCCTCAGCTCATCCTCCTGGTCCCCTCTGCTCACTCCTCATTCACTCACTACCCCCTTTCTTTGTCGTCTGCCTCCCCCTCGCCTTGCTCTCCCAACAGTGGGTCATGACACGCGCAGGGCACTGCACACATCAACTTGCACTCTGCCCACCTCTTCCATGCTCTCCCTCACACCACCACACCCTTATATCATAAAGTCACCAGTCCTAACCACTGGGACAAGAAGGGATGTCATCAGGGGGGTTAGGCTCCATATATCCACCTTCCCCAGGGAAAGCCTCCCCAGTACCCTCCCTAGAGAGAGAAAGAGGATCGACAAGGTTATCCCAGTGCCACGACACCTTAATGCTCGTGTTAATAAAAAAAAACTTTGTTATGACATACTCTGTTTGAAAAGAAACAGCCATAATGCATCTATCCTATGTACTATATTCATGTTGTTACGCATGGCCTTTGTGTGAGCTCATTGTTTGTTTTTTGCAGACTTTAGTTACACAATTACATAGGGTTCATGTTGTAGATTTGGCGTTGTAATATTGCTACCAGTGGGTTCGGTTGGGGCCAGGCCGGGCGTGTTTCCGCAATATTCTGCTTTGTGTTTCAGGTGACTCACGTGAGCTTTTTGTTAGAAAGAGAGAATGAATGGACTAGTGTGTGAAACCTAGAACATGTACCTGTTGGGGTTGTACTCACTAGAAGCACACACCTAGACTAGCCTATAACTTCTACATACAGAATATGTATAAGTTGACACACCCCCTAGGCTAGAGAAGGGGTGGTGCAAAGCAAGAAACACACATCTCAGGGTGGCACTACTAGTCCAACCACTGAGGTAGGGGTCCTGAGACCAGTCAGCAAGAGTACAAGCAAGATTAAAGCAAGCCAGGGCGGCACTACTAGTCCAGCCACTGGAGGTAAGGCCACAAGGCCAGTCAGACAGGTATATATAATAGAGAGTACACAATCAGGGTCCTAACAAGTGAGTAGCTACAGGAACAAGACCAAGCTGTACACAGTGCCGCTGATGATCTTTAGGCGCAAGTGCCTTACTAAAGATATTAGCTGTGTTGGCACCTGAGGCCAAGTGAACTACACGGGCCTGGCAACGCTGCTGTAGCTCGCGCAGGAGGAAATACCGCAGTTGGATATGCTTCGCTCTGCCCTCAAGACAAGGCTCCTGACACAGGAGAATCATGGCCCTGTTGTCAGCGTACAGGACCGGGGCAGAGCTAGGCCGCTCACCTAAGTCTGTGAGCAAGAAGGTCAGCCAGCGGAGCTCTTGTGCCGCCATGGCACCAGCGTAGATCTCAGCCTCACAGCTGGACTGAGCAACAGACGACGAGCGAGTGGATCTCCAGGAGATAGCACCCGAACCAAGGCTAAAACAGTAGCCCTGCGACGACCTGAGTGTCTCAGAGTCGTCTGCCCAAGAAGCGTCTGTGTGCCCAGTGAGGACCACCAGCCTGCGTCCTCCTAGCACTAATCCCATGCCTGATGTACTTGCTAGATATCGCAAAACCCTCTTAGCGGCCAACCAGTGCTGTGATCGGTGTCTGCCTGTGGCCACAAAGCGAGCCAGGATGCTGAGAGGGTATGCGAGATCTGGGCGAGTGCAAGTCATCAGGTACATGAGGCAACCCACCAGCTCTGCGTAGGGGCTGCTGGGCTCTACTGGCTCCTCAGGAATGGGAGCGGAGAGCCCATGGTCTACGGGTAGAGGTGTGGGTTGTGCGGAGGAGAACTGAAGACCGAACCTCTGAAGGACCTGACACACCAAGTGTGACTGTGTCAGAGTGATGGTGCGTGCTGCTCTGTCCCTAGAGATCTGCAGGCCAAGATAACGACGCAGCTCTCCAAGGTCAGTGCAGGTGCGTCTCTTCAGCAGCTCGGCCTTCACGGAGGCCAGTGCGTCCCTGTCAGCAGTAGCGAAGACCAGGTCGTCTACGTAGACAAGGATGTAAAACGGAGTCTGGCCGGAACGCACAAACAGCGAGGGGTCAGCAGAGGACGGAAAGAACTGCAGGTCTGCTAGCGTGGCACGCAGTGTGTCGTGCCACTCGCGGGGAGCCTGGCGCAGGCCGTAGACCGGGCGCCTGAGAAGCCACTGGGTCCCAGGGGGGAAGGTACCAGCGGAGCCCTAAGGTTGGCGCAGGTAGACCTACTCGTGTAGGCTGCCTTGAAGAAAGGCAGTAGAGAAGTCGAGGGAGTGACGCTCGTAGTCGCGCTGTGCTGCTATGTGTAGCAGCGCCCGAAGAGTGGTCATCTTTGGGGTCGGGGCGAAGGTCTGGAAGAAGTCAACCCCCTCGCGCTGACTGAAGCCTCTGGCCACGTAGCGCGCCTTGAAGACAGGCGGCTCTCCAGGGGGGCGCTTCACCTTGAAGAGCCACCGACCATCGACTACGTTCACCCCAGGCGGGGGAACTGCATCGTCGTAGGTGCCGGTGGACCTCCAAGATGCCATCTCATGCTCCATGGCAGCTATCCACTGAGAGGCCCAAGGTCCCGAGGTGGCCTCAGCGTAAGTGCGAGGGGTCGGGATGTCGAAAGGCGTCTAGGTCACCCTCTGGGACTAGGAGCATGGAGCAGAGATGGGGAGCGGCCTCGGAAAGGAAAGCAAGCTCGTACTGCCGGTCCTCTAGAACGTCACTGCCAAGGGCAGGTGCACCCCCGACGGACGGAGGACGGGCAGGGTCAGAGACCAGAGCGGTAGCGTAGTCAAGGCGGCGGGTAGAGGCGAAGTCAGCGACAGCCGCGACAAGCGCGTCAAGGCACGAGACAGGAACAGGCGGGTCTATAACAAGAGAGGCAAGAACCCGAGGGACAAGGGGACGAGCGGCATGGAGGTAGCCAGACAGCGGGGGAGGTGCAACAACAAGCGACGAGGGAGGAGGCGAAGGGAGGAGGGGAGGACGAGATGAGTGGGAACGGAGAAACATAGGGTGGGAGCGCAGGACAGGAGAGACGGGATGAGCACGGGAGGGACGGCGAGACCAAACGTGGGGCGGAGGTGTAGGGTCAGGAGACAGCGGAGGGGACACAAAAGGGGAACGAGGAGGAAGACGGGCCGGAGACGAGTCCGGCGGTGGGAACACAAGGCCGGATACAGGAAGGTGAGAAGGTGGTGGGGGAGACACCGGCGAGCGGTCGGGGGAGGGAAGGCCGAGCAGTCGAAGAGTGGAGACCGGCGGCGACGGCTGCGGCGGCTGCTGCGGCGGCTGGTGCTCGACCCGCGGACCGGCAGGGGCACGATGATCGCCGGGAGAACACTCAACAGCAGCACCCCTAGAACCAACACCCCCAGAGCGAGAACCCCCTCCAGCACCGGCGGCACCCTCAGGCCCGCGGGGACAGACCATGCCAGGGGCCGCAGGACGAACACCCTCCTCAACGCCAGCACCCCCAGAGGCCAAGAGCGGCAGCGGCGGCGGCGGCTGCGACGGCGGTGGCGGCTGCGACGGCGGTGGCGGCGGCGGCGGCTGCGATAGCGGAGGCGGAGACACTGGGGAAGGGGGACGCAGCAAGGACGGGCCAGGGGGACCACCAGAGTCAGCTGACTCCTCAACGGGGACAACCGACGGGAGGGGAGTGACATGAGAGACACCGGACGAGGCAGGACGAGGCGGGAGGGGAGCAGGGGCTACCGGGAGAGAGGGAGCAAGGAACAAGGGGGGGGGAACCGGGAGACCTCGGTGAGGGAAGCGACGGTAGAAGGAGACAGACTCGTCAAAGGTGATGTCACGAGAGTGAAGGAAGCGGTGAGAGTGCGGGTGGTAGAACAGCCAGTCAGACGTGTCCAGGGGGAAACTGAGGAAGACACAGGGGACAGCGCGGGCAGTGAGCTTGTCCGTGCCAGAGGCACGAACGTGAGCAAGGCAACCCCAGACGTGGAACGCAGACGCGTCACCGGGGGACCCGGTCCAAAGGAGGGTCGGCGAAACCTGCGGCCACTGGGAGCGTGGCCACAAGCTAAGCTGGTGAGCAGCGTAGCGGACAGCGAACGGCCACAGAAAATGGGGGGCATCGGCATGAATCATGGAGGTACGAGCAATCTCCATGACCAAGCCGATGCGGCGCTCAGCAACCCCATTCTGCTGTGGCAAGTCTGGCAAGGTGTACGACTGGGTGATGCCCTCCGCACGACAGAACTGTCCAAGCCGACCATAAGCGAACTCGCCGCCACAGCCAGAGTGGAGACACAACACGGGAAGACCGCGGTGAAGACGCGCAGCCACAACCCACGGGAGAAGAACGTCGGGCACGTCGGCCTTCCGCTCCAGGGGAAACACCGTGGTGTAGCGCGTGTAGTCATCGACGAGCACAAGAATGTAGCGCTCACCGCGCGGTCTGGGGACGGGGGCTGGGCTCCAAACGTCCAGGTGCAGGGTCTGAAGGGGAGCAGTAGCAGGACGAAGCGAGAAGGAGTGAGGGGCACGGTGGAGCCGGCCCTCGACGCAAGGCGTGCACGGTGGCGCAGTTGAGGGGGGAAGTGCGGGGAGAGACTCAGGGAGGCCTAAGACAAGACCGTGCTGAGACATGTGACGCAGGCGCGGGAGAGCAGGGTGACCTAAGCGGTGGTGCCACAGAAGGGATGGGTGAGTGAGGGACCGACACGAGCAAGCTACAGCGACCTGGGAGGACGCACCAACCGGGGGGGAAGCGGTGTCGAGTGTAAACAGACCGGACACCAGGTCTTGGGAGAACGTCGCAAGGGGGGAACCTGAGACTGCCTTGGTACAGACAGCGAATCGCTCGTGCCCAGGGAACGTAGTGGTGACGCCGAGGTCCTGAAGACGGCCGACACCAACCAGGTTCCTAGAGAACGAGGGAACGTGGGGTCCTGTAAGAGAGCCCGAGGGAACGGCTGGACTGGGAAGGGAAGTGGAGCTGCGAGCGACGACAGGACCCGCGGAGGGGTCAGCGAGAGCGACAACAGCAGGCGCAGCAAGCGGCATGAGCGTGGAGCGGTCGCGGAAGAAACAGGCAAAAGCACCGGAGTCGAGAGTGAAGGACAGCGAGGCAGTAGCAGAGGCCGGGAACGGAGCCGGTGCAGAAACTAGGCTAGGCAAACTAGGAAGTCCTACGCCTGACGCAGCAGGGGAGGCTAAGCTACGCAAGGGTGCTACGCCTAAACTAGAGTACACAGGGTAATAAGATCCAGCAACACTAGAAGCGTCAGCATACAAGGCATGCAAAGCAGCACCTATCTGATCCATATCTAAATCAAAGATCGGCACGCCCTGGCGAAGCAGGCTGTGCCAGTTGGGGAGGTCCGGGGCCGGGCCAAAGTGACGACGAAAGAGATCGTCGAGGCGGGGGAAACAGCGGGCGATCGGGTGCGGGCGGCGGCACAGAGTGCCGCGGAGAGGCCCGGTCTGAAGCTGGTACGGGCAGGTCACACCAACGGAGCTGCCGGTAGACGCCAAGCTGCGCGGGCCGCCACCACGGCCACCACCTACGGAGGTGCCGGGCCAACCCGGGGGGAGGCTAGCCCATGGCTGGGGCTGGGACAGCTGCTGCGACGACAGCGACTGCTGCGACGGCTGCTGCGGCTGCTCCTGCTGCAGGGGCGACGGATGCTGCTCCTGACTAGCTGAGGCAGTCCCCTCAAAAGAACCACTGTCCCCGGTACCACGACTACTACCACCAGCTCCACCACCACGCCCTCCCTGGCGTCCTAGACCGGCGCGGCGCGAGCGCTGCTGCGGGTGTACCGCAACTGCAGTCTCGGTCAGAGGGGTCGCAGTGGCGACCGCAGCCGAAACGTCAGTAAACGTGCACTGGGAGGGGGCACAGCCATGAAAGATAGAGACTGCCGGCGCACCGCTAGACTGAGCGATAGTGTGCTGGCGAGTCTCGATCTCGGTCAGGGCGGTGAGAAAGGCTGGCAGGGTGAGATCACCCGGGTGCTGGCTAAGGATGTGGTCGCATGAACTAGCAAGGCGGTCAGGCAGGCGCATGGCGATAATGTAGAGGGTCATGCAGTAGGGGTGAGGGAGCGTAGTGAGCTGGGCAGTAGTGCTGGCAGTGCGGTAGCGAGACTTCAGGGCGCGCACGTGAGTGGCAAGGTCAGCAACAGTAGGGAAGGAAGCAAGGTCTGGGAAAAGCATAGGGAAGAGCAGGCGGCCTGCAGTAGCGGAGGCAGGCGTGGAATAGTGAGCAACAACAGCTTCTAAGTAAGCCTTGGCTGTATCAACTGTAGCAAAACGCAAACGCTCAGACACAGGGAGGGCGTGACTGATAGCGACCTGAGCAACTGCATCGCGAGAGTCCCAGACGGCACAAGCAAGTGCAGCAGCAGAGAAAGTCTCACGCTCAGCAGAGGTGGGGTCAGCAGGGAGGGGAGCAGGCGCAGGGAGGCTGGGGAGCAAGCCATCAGCATGGAGAACCAAGGAGTGCCCATCCTGGCGCTAACCTGTGAGGTGCTGGCGGAGATCGGACAGCCAGGCGGCGAAGTCAACCGCGTGGCCCTCAGCGTCCAGGTGGAGGACGAAGTCAGCCATCGTGCAGGGTCAGCGATACAGGGACACAGCGGCACAGCTCCACAGGACACAGCGGCACAGGGACACAACAGCACAGCTCCAGGGGGACGTCTGCAGATCGCTCCAGCGCTGGCAAGCAGAAGACACGAGGCCGGAGACCCGAGGGACCGTGCCGAGTAGAAGACACGGAGCCGCAGGAGCCGGGCAGGCACTGGGAGCTGCGGGCCGCAGGAGCCGGGCGGGCGTATCGGGGCCGGGCAGGCGCTGGGTGGGGCCGGGCTGGCAATGTGGGACGCGCGGGCGCAACAGGCCGGGCGGGCGCTAGAAGGGGCCGGGGGGGCGCTATGAGGGGCCGGGCGGGCGCTAGCAGGGGCCGGGCGGGCGCTGTGGAGGGGCCGGGCGGGCGGTAGAGGGGGCCGGGCGGGAGCTAGGAGGGGCCGGCTAGGAGCGGGCGCGAACGGCCACGGGGCCGGCTAGGGGCGGGCACAACGGCTAGGGGGCTGGCTAGGGGCGGGCGCGACGGCCAGGGGGCCGGCTAGGGGCGGACGCGACGGCCAGGGGTCCGGCTAGGGGCGGACCCGACAGCCAGGGGGGCGGCTAGGGCCGGACGCGACGGCCAGGGGGCCAACTAAGGGCGGGCGCGACGGCATGGGGACCGGCTAGGGGCGGACGCGACGGCCAGGGGGCCGGCTAGGGGCGGACGCGATGGCCAGGGGGCCGGCTAGGGGCGGACGCGACGGCCAGGGGGCCAGCTTAGGGCAGGCGCGACGACCAGGGGACCGGCTAGGGGCGGACGCGACGGCCAGGGGGCCGGCTAGGGGCGGACGCGACGGCCAGGGGACTGGCTAGGGCCGGGCACGACGGCCAGGGGGCCGGCTAGGGGCGGATACGACGGCCAGGGGGCCGGCTAGGGGCGGACGCGACGGCCAGGGGGGGGGGGGCAGCTAGGGACGGGTCACGAGGGCGGCTAGGGCCTAGGGCGGAAGCGTGGGCGGGCGAGAGGAACCTAACCTTCTCATGATACCATGTTAGAAAGAGAGAATGAATAGATTAGTGTGAGAAACCTAGAACATGTACCTGTTGGGATTGTACTCACTAGAAGCACACACCTAGACTAGCCTATAACTTCTACGTACAGAATATGTATAATTTGACACTTTTGCCCGATCATCTTTGGCCCGACAGTCCTAGTTACATATTAGGGTCGTTTTTTTCTCGATACTGTACGCGCCCCAGGTATGGTTCTCACCCTCCCTGTTTCCACTCGTCTCCAAAACATCGCCCACCTCCCGCAGGCGAGGTCCGTGACTTTTGTGCTTCCCCAATCCCATTTTTCGTTTCGCAACACCCGTGCCAATTTCGCCACTCTGACCAAGATGTCAACTTATACATATTATCTACGTAGAAGTTATAGGCTAGACTAGGTGTGTGCTTCTAGTGAGCACAACCAACTGGTATTTGTTCTATGTTTCACTTCCTAGAATCATTATTCGTTTCTACGTTAACATGGTATCACGCTTAGGTTAGGATCCCCCCGCCTACCGCTTCCGCCCGTCGTGCCTCCTAGGCCCCGTCGCGCCCCCCCTGGGCCCCTCCTCGTACTCCTGTTGTGTCCCCTCCGCTGTCTCCTGACCCTACCCCTCCGTCCCACGTTTTGTCTCGTCGTCCCTCCCGTGCTCGTCCCGTCTCTCCTGTCCTGCGCTCCCACCGTTCCCACTCGTTCCCACTCGTTCGTTGCTCCGTTCCCACTCGTCTCGTCCTCCCCTCCTCCCTTCGCCTCCTCCCTCGTCGCTTGCTGTTGCACCTCCTCCGCTGTCGGACTACCTCCGTGCTGCGCGTCCCTTTGTCCCTCGGGTTCTTGCCTCCCTTGTTACGGACCCGTCTGTTCCTGTCTCGCGCCTCGACGCGCTTGTCGCTGCTGTCGCTGACTTCGCCTCTACCCGCCGCCTTGACTACGCTACCGCTCTGGTCTCTGACCCTGCCCGTCCTCCGTCCGTCGGGGGTGCACCTGCCCTTGGCAGTGACGTTCTAGAGGACAGGCAGTACGAGCTTGCTTTCCTGTCAGAGGCTGCTCCCCATCTCTGCTCCATGCTGTTAGTCCCAGAGGGTGACCTAGACGCTTTCGACATCCCGACCCCTCGCACCTACGCTGAGGCCACCTCGGGACCTTGGGCCTCTCAGTGGATAGCTGCCATGGAGCAGGAGATGGCATCTTGGAGGTCTACCGACACTTACGTCGACGCAGTTCCCCCGCCTAGGGTGAACGTAGTCGATGGTCGGTGGCTCTTCAAGGTTAATCGCCCCCCAAGAGAGCCGCCTGTCTTCAAGGCGCGCTACGTGGCTAGAGGCTTCAGTCAGCGCGAGGGGGTTGACTTCTTCCAGACCTTCGCCCCGACCCCGAAGATGACCACTCTTCGGGCGCTGCTACACGTAGCAGCACAGCGAGACTACGAGCTTCACTCCCTCGACTTCTCTACTGCCTTTCTTCAGGGCAGTCTACACGAGTACGTCTACCTGCGCCGACCACATGGCTTCACTAGTACCTTCCCCCCTGGGACCCAGTGGCTTCTCAGGCGCCCGGTCTACGGCCTGCGCCAGGCTCCCCGTGAGTGGCACGACACGCTGCGTGCCACGCTAGTAGATCTGCAGTTCTTTCTGTCCTCTGCTGACCCCTCGCTGTTTGTGCGTTCCGGCCAGACTCCGTTCTACATCCTTGTCTACGTAGACGACGTGGAGCTGGTGTTTATGCTGACAGGGACGCACTGGCCTCCGTGAAGGCCGAGCTGCTGAAGAGACACACCTGCACTGACCTTGGAGAGCTGCATCGCTATCTTGCCCTGCAGATCTCTAGGGACAGAGCAGCACGCACCATTACTCTGACACAGTCACACTTGGTGTGTCAGGTCCTTCAGAGGTTCGGTCTTCAGTTCTCCTCCGCACAGCCCACACCTCTACCTGTAGACCATGGGCTCTCCGCTCCCGTTCCTGAGGAGCCAGTAGAGCCCAGCGGCCCCTACGCAGAGCTGGTGGGTTGCCTCATGTACCTGATGACTTGCACTCGCCCAGATCTCGTATACCCTCTCAGCATCCTGGCTCGCTTTGTGGCCACAGGCAGACAACGATCACAGCACTGGTTGGCCGCTAAGAGGGTTTTGCGATATCTAGCAAGTACATCAGGCATGGGATTAGTGCTAGGAGGACGCAGGCTGGTGGTCCTCACTGGGCATACAGACGCTTCTTGGGCAGACGACTCTGAGACACTCAGGTCGTCGCAGGGCTACTGTTTTAGCCTTGGTTCGGGTGCTATCTCCTGGAGATCCACTCGCTCGTCGTCTGTTGCTCAGTCCAGCTGTGAGGCTGAGATCTACGCTGGTGCCATGGCGGCACAGGAGCTCCGCTGGCTGACCTTCTTGCTCACAGACTTAGGTGAGCGGCCTAGCTCTGCCCCGGTCCTGTACGCTGACAACAGGGCCATGATTCTCCTGTGTCAGGAGCCTCGACTTGAGGGCAGAGCGAAGCATATCCAGCTGCGGTACTTCCTCCTGCGCGAGCTACAGCAGCGTCGCCAGGCCCGCGTAGTCCACTTGGCCTTCGGTGCCAACACAGCTGATATCTTTCCTAAGGTGCTTGCGCCTAAAGATCATCAGCGGCACTGTGTACAGCTTGGACTTGTTCCTGTAGCTTCTTACTTGCTAGGACCCTGATTGTGTATTCTCTCTACTATTTACATTGATCTGACTGGCCTTGTGGCCTTACCTCCAGTGGCTGGACTAGTAGTGCCGCCCTGGTTTGTTTTAGTCTTGTTTGTACTTTTGCTGACTGGTCTTCGGACCCCTGCCTCAGTGGTTGGACTAGTAGTGCCACCCTGGGCTGTGTGCTTCTTACTTAGCTCCACCCCTTGTCTAGCCTAGGGGGTGTGTCAACTTATACATATTATCTGTATAGAAGTTATAGGCTAGACTAGGTGTGTGCTTCTAGTGAGTACAACCAACTGGTATTTGTTCTATGTTTCACTTCCTATAATCATTATTCGTTCCGATGTTAACACAAGATTCAAAGACTTTGAGTCTTGATCGTTCTTGGGACACGCGCTTTAAAACATTTTTTTGCCAATACTCTAGGGTGGCATATATGGGGGAATACAGTAGTTGTGCCAACCTGAGCTGCGTGTCTCGTCCTAGTCGTTGCCCCTTGTCTACCCTAGGGGGTGTGACAACATATATTTGTATACGTTATAGGTTAGATAGGTGCATGCTCATAGAAGGTGTTCCTTTGGTCAAAACCTCCCTGTATCACTCATTCTAGTTCATTGCGTGTTTTTGAGACTAACCCCGAGGGTCTGACACTCGCTGCAGAACTTACCCTACAGCAAGGAGCAGCTCCCTTCGGGCCACGGGCAGAGCGTCATTCGATAGATATTGACCTTTCCCAGTCACTTTTGTGGGTTGGTACATGCAGGTACTACACCACCAGTATCAACAAGCAGCAAGCATGCAATGCAAGCAAGCACGCTCCCCCTTTCATTGTTATCAGAAGCACATACAACTGCAATTGCCTCTGTGTATCCTATTCATAAACCAATAATCAGTCCAATCCAAGCTGGAGCCAGCATTTCAAGGCCAGGAGGTGAACTCGAAGACCTTGCCGACGATCTCGAGGCCTGTGGGGATCTGCCAGGCGAAGAGGGCGAGGTTGAGCATGTTGAGCGCCACGTGCGCCTTGCGCGCAACGGGGTTGCCCTTCTGCATCGCAGGGACCAGCGACGCCGCCAGAGCCCACAGCACCGTGATGGCTGGCAGAGGTGGGGGGGAAACGAGCGGGGGGGAGGGGAGGGGGGGAGGGCGAGGGAGAGGGGGTCATGGGGGATTTTGCAAGGTGTTTCTGAGAATTCTAAAAAACACCAGAAAGGCTGCCAGCGCCTACAGCACCGTGATGGCTGGCAGAGGGGGGAAGGAGCCGGGGGGGAGGGGGGGGCGGGGGGAGCGGGGTGAGGAATTTATGGGGATTGGTGAGAGGAGTGAGAGGGCTGAGAGGAGTGAGAGGAGTGAGAGGAGTGAGAGGAGGGGTGTGGGAGACCGACGTGGGGGACAGGCAGGCAGTGCGTGCGACTTACTGGCGGCGGCCCAGAGATGGAACCAGGTGTTGACACAGCCCTCTGTAGAGTCGACTCATAAGGGGGACAGAGAGGCAGTGCGACTTACTGGCGCCGGCCCAGAGGTGGGGGCCGGGGAAGAGCTTGCCGGTGCGGAACCAGGTGTTGACGCAGCCCTCGACGGCGATGAGCACGCCGAAGCCCAGCAGCAGCGACCCCACGTTGAAGTGCTTCTCGCGGTAGTTGCCCTTCACCAGCTCCGTGCGTTGCTGCCACGGGGGAGGAACAGGGGGGGAGGAAATGCAGGGAGGAAGGTGAGAGGGTGTGAGACAAGAGGGTGTTTGCCCTTCACCAGCTCCGTGCTTTCTGCCGTGGGCACGCCGCCACGGGTGAGGAACAGGAACAGGAACAGGAACAGGGGGGAATGGCGTGCAGGAAGAGAGGGGAAAGGGGAAGGGGGGAAAACGGGAGGGCGAGGGGAGAGGAAGGAGAAGCGACAGGAAATGCGTGGGGCTTGTGCCGGCCTTGCAACGTCAGCAGTGCGCACTTCTGGTGCAGTCCCTGGGATGTATCACGAAAGCACCTAGCTCGAGGGCATGCGGCTATGTTGGAAAATTCGCTCAGAAGGCTTAGCGTGTAGTGTATATACGCTAGCGAATATACGCAATACGCTGATACGCTTGGAATATGCGATACGCGATACCCGGGCTGCCCGGCGAAAAAAAAAATGAAGTTCAAAAAATTTCCGGCAAGTTCGCGACATTACGAAAACTGAAATTTTCGTCCACGCTTTTTCGCCCATCCCCTCACCAGGTGTGGACGTGGATGGAAGGCATCCCGTGTTTGTCAATCCCCCCCATTCCCGCCATACTTCAGATCTGAAGCACCATCTCTCTTCATTTTTGAACTCCAAGCTCTCCCTCCCCTTGCTGATCTTGGCTTAGTTCTATTCAAACTTCTCTGTAGTGGTCATGGCGTCCACCCCATCAACCCCCGTTAGCGTGCCTGCTCCTACTAACGTTGGCCAGGCTTCCTCCTCCTCCGCCATTGTTTACGTAACGGATGCCCTGCCCCCCCCCCCCCCCCGGACCCCCCCTCTCCAGGCTGCCCGCCGGTTTTTTTTTGCCTGCCCGGGCAAAAATTTCCGCTGCCCGGGCAGCCGTATTCCTGCCGTATTGGACCCCACACTTCCACAGGTAGCCTAACGACCGACCAATCCTCATTATCCAGAGGAATCTATTATCCAGGCGCCTCATTAAAAGGAAGCCCACCTACCGCAGTGAGCGTGGCGATCTCGCCAGACAGCAGTGACGCGGCGGCGGCCTCGCCAGCCGGCAGCTGCTTCGTGAGGTCCTGGATCTTGTCGCCCAAGACTTGGAACGAGTGGCGCAAGGGAGTCGTCCACTTACCGCGGTGAGGGTGGCAATTTCGCCAGACAGCGGCGATGCAGCAGCGTCATCGCCGGCTGGCAGCTGCTTCTTGAGGTCCTGGATCTTGTCGCCCACGACGCGCACTTGCTTCCACTGGCGGCCCAGGTAGAAGGCGTACAGCGTGGTGAAGAACAGCCCGCCCATCACCAACGGGTGCACCAGCGCCGCCGTCCGCCCCTCCAGCAGACCGAAGTCGCCGTCCACGGCCAGCGCGTCCTGCTCTCGCGGGCGGAGGTGGAGGGAGGGATGGAGTGTGACTCAAGACTCAGCGCGTCCTGCTCTCGCGGGAGGGGGGGGGGATAGAGCGCTTAGTGAGCGCTGAGACACGGGATCGGTTATAGGAATGTGGGCTGTCGTACAGTTTTGGGACGGAAGTATGCATGGGAAAGCGGGTCGGAAGTGTGCATGGGAAAGCGGGTCGGAGGAGCGAGGGGTGAGAGGCGAGCGAGGGGGAGGGTGACGTACTACTGGAGCCAGAGACACGCACTGGTGAAGTACTACCGGGAGACTTTGGAGTCGAGTCAAAAGAGGAAGAGCGAGGGGAGGGTGACGTGCTGGAGTTAAAGACACGACCCAAACACGGTGGGCCGGCGGGGAGGTGCATCGCGCAGCGGAAGCGCATTCGAAATTAGCTTTGCACTGCATCAAGCTCAGTCTTTTGCTACTATCTGTGTGGCGACGAGCCCTGTCCACTTCGATACCGTGTCCGTTACTTTCGCGAGGTGTTTCAAATCGACATACCCATTAGTACCATCCACCCATGACCATCCACCCATGACCATCCACCCATGACCATCCACCCATGACCATCCACCCATGACCATCCACCCATTCATAGACTCTTCTTCTTCCCGAAACACCAGCTTGTCAGCTGTAGTACCGAAAATCACCAACCACCAAACTGACCGACATGCAGAAAAGTTAACACGGCAAACCGCAACAAGCACACGACGCTCCCTACTCACCTGCGCGCCGAGCAGCAGCGGCGACTTCTGAGTCAACTCAACAGTCACCTCGTTACAATGTCACGCGCCGCTCCCTCCTTACCTGCGCGCCGAGCAGCAGCGGCGTCATGGCGACGGCTGACATCAGCATCGCCTTCTCCAGGAAGCCCGACGCCACGAACGACGGCTCCTGCTCGACCGCATTCTCCGCGCTCTCAACCACCGCCGCCTCGGGCTTGCTGCTGCTGCTGCAAGAGACTTTAAGGAACCCGCCGCGCCTTTGCGCAGTGCTCCTCGCAGCGCGGAATACAGGCAGGGCGGCCAGGTGAGCCGTGTTGCGTGGTGCCGCTTTTCTTCCGGCGGAGGCCGCAGAAAGCGAGCACGCGGCAGTGGGGCAGGCGACGACGACTGCGGCCATGGCTGCTGCTGGTGCTGCTGCTGTGGTGGGTGGGTGATCTAAGGTGGTGGATCAGGGAAGGCGGAAATGTGCTTCTGCTTGGGTACTAGATGGTGCAGCAGTTATGTAGTACGAAAGGCGAGGAAGAGTGGAAACATCGAGAATGCAGTACCTGAGGAGATATTTTAATGTGATGGTTTGGAACTGAACCGTAACAGAGGCTGAAATGTTGACAGAAAAGAAGTCAGCTTCAATGATGTACAGTAATAGTCTCCACAGTGTCAGGTAGTACTCCGTAGTTACTTTGCCGGAAATTCAACTCTGGATGCGCCCTGGGTATGCCTCCGCTGGTCTCACTTGGACACGCCACGAACCATCGTCAAGCTCGATGACGTCACTAGTATACACGTGGCACGTTGATGTACGATCTATTGCCAGCTCATTCCTTGGAGAGCCTTGGGGTTTTTCTGACCCAAGCTTTGATATTGTTATGTACGACTTCATGGACATCCTGCTATAGCTCAGTTGGTAGAGCGGAGGACTGTAGATGAGCAATCCTTAGGTCACTGGTTCGAATCCGGTTGGCGGGAACACCTTTTGCCTCTTCAGATTGCCGTTTTCGTCTCGCCTGATCGCCTGCTCACTCCTACTAGTGCTCCCAATTCTTGTACTACTCAGCATTCTCCTTTCTTCTCGGAAGCCTTCCGGCTGGGATCTAGGCCATTGCACAAATGAGAGCAACGCGTCCAAGCATTTGCTCTAAGAGTGTTCTCTCGAGCAGATAGTAGTCGCTCATGGGAAGGCGGCATGACAATCTCATGCTCCGCCACAATGCGACTTACGAAGGCTCCGATTATTACCTTCTTCCGGTCGTCGCCATTCCCCGGCGGATCCGTCTTACGTCGCTGCGATTTCAACCCCTATTTCCTGCGCCCTTCTGTCGCCTCTTCTCCTGGGAAGTCGCGTTCAGGTCTCAAATTCGAATCCCTTCGTCGTCAGAGTTTGAGATTGTCTGAGAAAGGCTGTCGCTCCTTTGGCTGTGACGCGTGCGAGAGCGATGGGGGAGAGCGGAGACATCATGTGCATTGCAGAGCGATGGGGGAAAGAGGAGGCGGCGTCCGAAGGGATGACGGCGAGAAGTCTCTTTCAGGCGCAGAATCTGACACGGGATGGAATCCGGACCGCGAAGACGGAGAATGGTCCCCGGATGAACGGATAGGATCTGATCGCGCAGTGGAATCTTCCAAAATGGCGCCGGACGTGACGGAAAATCGTACGGCCAGGATGCAGCGGGGTTCTCCAGGTCTCCAGGAATCGACAAATCAAGATGAATCATCTCGAAATCTAGACTGTCGAAGCATTGCACGCGAGGAAGTTTCATGGAGGGTTCGAAGACTAATCGCTGATGGACCGAGGATGCAGATCTTGATGCACGCCAGCGCTAAACTTCAAATCCTGGCCGTTGATCAGCAGCAGCAGTACGTGGCAGATCTTACCAGGAAACAGAAGCATTTGCGAAGATTGGTCCTCAGAAAGCCTGCTGTGCGAAATCTTGTGCGAAAAGGACGGTTGTTACAAGGCGAAGCGGTGGCTCTGAAGGGGGAGATTATGGAGAGTGCGGCTGTAAGGAGAGTGACTGTATCGGTGCAACGGTGGTGGGAGGGCTTGAAGGTGCTTGACAGATACTTTCTGCTGGAGCTGCTGCAGCCTCTGCTGCTGGGCCTCTCCGCCTTCACCCTCCTGGCGCTCTCCATAGGTGAGAACTATGAGGCCAGGTAGGTGGTAGAAACATGTACATGAGGGATGCAGATGAGGGGTGTAAATGCGGATTACAGGCCCTTGACACATATTTCCTGCTCGAGGAGCTGCAGCCTCTGCTGCTGGGCCTCTCCGCTTTTACCCTCCTGGCGCTCTCCATTGGTAAGAGTCAAATAGCATGTACAACAAGGCCTCATGGTTTTATTGGTTCCCTTTTCTCACCTATCCCCCCCCGCCCCCGGCCCCCCCCTCCCCCAGCAACCTCCCATGATGCCTGTTTCGGTCTACAGCCTGCCATCCGTGCTCCTCAAGCCTTTCCACCTCTCCCCTTCCGCATCCCCGCTCATACCCTCTCCCCCCCCCCACCCCCAATCCCCTCCCCGCCCCCTGTGCTTTCCCCTCTCCCTCTCATCCCCTCTCTCCCTTTCCCCCCCAGCAACCTCCCACGAGGCCATGGCCGTGTTCCAGTCCCCAGCCCTGCCCTCCGTGTTCCATAAGGCCTTCTACACTCTGCAGATCGTGCTGCTGCGCACTCCAGTGAGTCTCGTCCATGCGTCTCCACGACATCATGAAATCCGTTTTGTTCCATTCCTCAGCCCTGCCCTCTGTGTTCCACAAGACCTTCTACACTCTGCAGATCGTGCTGCTGCGCACTCCAGTGAGTCTCGTCCATGCGTCTCCACGACATCATGAAATCCGTTTTGTTCCATTCCTCAGCCCTGCCCTCTGTGTTCCACAAGACCTTCTACACTCTGCAGATCGTGCTGCTGCGCACTCCAGTGAGTCTCGTCCATGCGTCTCCACGACATCATGAAATCCGTTTTGTTCCATTCCTCAGCCCTGCCCTCTGTGTTCCACAAGACCTTCTACACTCTGCAGATCGTGCTGCTGCGCACTCCAGTGAGTCTCGTCCATGCGTCTCCACGACATCATGAAATCCGTTTTGTTCCATTCCTCAGCCCTGCCCTCTGTGTTCCACAAGACCTTCTACACTCTGCAGATCGTGCTGCTGCGCACTCCTGTGGCTGCCTGTGAGCCTCACTCTTCTTGATTCGTTGCTCTTTGCCTCTTCTTCATTCCTTTTCTTCTAGTTCTTTTCAAAAGCCATCCAACACTCAGTGAGTCACCCTCATCTCCCTTTCCTTTAAGTGGGATCCAAAGTGGTCTCCTCAAAGCCGTCCACTCTTTTCCCTGACCGGCTTAGTAATTCTTCGTCATCATCGTGCTCGTTGCCCCTCCTGCCAACCCTCTCTTTGCCCCATTTTGTAACCCTCTCGCTGCCCCGTTACAGTTCTATGTGGGCCTGCCTGAATCTCCCCATGACATCTCTCTTGGCGCCTCTGCTCTGCCTTTACCTATCTCTCAAAACCCCGATTTCCCCCTCCCCTTCCTGCTCCCTTCCCCCCTCAGCGTCGAAGGTGGGCCTGACTCTCCCCATGGCATCGCTCCTGCCGCCTCTGCGCTGCCCTTACCCTATTCCACAATTCCACCGCCCCCTCCTTTCCCTTCCCCCCCACTTCCCTTCACTTCCTGCTCGTCCGCGCCCACCCATCGCAGTTCCATTGTATCCTGATGCTCCTCGTGACATCACTCCTCGCACCTCTGCACACCCTTTACCCTACCCACCGCAATTCTGTGTGTGCCCGACCCTCCCCATGGGATCTCTCCTGGCACCTCGGCTGTGCCTTTACCTTAATCCGCAGCTTCCCCCCCCCCCCCCCCCTCAACACCACCTTCCCCACTCTTTCCCTCCTCCCTGTTGCAGTTCTATGTGGGCCTGACCCTCCCCATGGCATCCCTTCTAGCGCCCCTGCTCTGCCTGGCCCGCATGTCAGCCGACAATGAGGTCGTGGGTACAACCCTTTCCCACCCCTTCGCCACCCCTCTCCCACCCCTCGATCAACCCTCTCCCACCCCTCTCCCACCCATGTTCTAGGTTCCTCTCTAGCCGTTTGCGCTTTTTGCCACGATGCACGAACTGAATGCTGCCCATAGCATGCACCTGACAATGACGCCGTGGGTACAGCCCCCTCTCCCACCCTCTCGCACTCTCTGCTCCCTCCCCCCTCTCAATAAAGAAGCACTGAAATAAACCAAGCGCATTTCACATTCCCCCCTCTCCCTTCTTCTCTCATTCCGTTCCTCTCACCCCTCTCCTCCTCCCCCCCATCCCCCCCCACTCCCCTGGCTCACTTCTGGTCACTCCCTTGTCTTCCGTCTCTCCTCTGTCCTCTCTGCTCTCTGCTCTCTGCTCTCTGCTCTCTGCTCTCTGCTCTCTGCTCTCTGCTCTCTGCTCTCTGCTCTCTGCGCTGTGCGCATATCACATGTCGGCACCAGGCATGAGGGCATTGGTGATATCATTCAGGAGGTTCCTACCGTCTTGGCTCACCTCTTCTCTCCCAGTTCTTTCCTGTCTCTGCGCGTACCTCCCCCTCTCCACCTGTCGTCACCCAGCCATGCGCTCGTCGGGCATATATCCATGAAGAGGTTCCTTACAGTCGCGGCTCACCTCTTCCTCCCCCTTCGTTTCTGTCTCTCCACGTCCTCTCTGCTCTCTGCCGCTCCTTCCACCTGTCGTTGGTTCCTCAGCCATCCACGCGTCGGGCATATCCATGAAGAGGTTCCTCTCAGTCGCGGCTCACCTCTTCCTCGCATGCACTCTGCTGCACTACACGTGGGCGGAGGTGCGCTGTGGGCTTGTGTTGGGGTATTCTGCCCGTTTCAGATAGATCTCATCTCACAGTACAGTGCACATATGCATGCGCTCTGCTGCACTACGCATGGGCTGAGGTGCGTTGTAGGCTCCGGCGTAACTCTCTCTGTGTGCACAGTGCGCACACTCGTGTGCCCATGCACTGCATTCTGCTGCACTGCACTCTGCTGCACTGCATTCTGCTGCACTGCGCATGGGCTGAGGTAAGTATGCTGTAGGCCTGCTGTGTATATGTCCATGCATGCTTCCATGCACTCTAGAAGCACTACGCATGGCCTGTCTTGTAATTATGAGTGCATCCATGCATCCATGCATCCATGCACTCCGCATGCACTATATGCCACAGGTCAGGGCTGTTGGCTCTGCTCTTCTCATCCCTTCTGATCTGCCTTCACTCCTCATCACCCCTCATCACCCCTCCCCTTCCTCCACACCCCCCTTGCAGCCTTTCACCCCCTTCACCAACCAACCACCGTGCCTCTCTCACTCTCACATGCTCAGGGCTGTCTGGTCCGCGATGTTGCAGTACCGCACAACACCTGTCCCTTTCACCCCTCATCACCCCTCATCACCCCCCATCACCCCCCATCACCCCCCATCACCCCCCATCACCCCTGCAGCTCCTCCTCCCCTCCACCGACCGCCATGCCTTTCACATGACCAGAGCCGTCCACTCTGCCCTTATCGTCCCTCTGATCCCTCTTCACCCCTCACCACCCCTCATCACCCCTCCCCTTCCCCCATCCCCCCTGCAGCTCCTCGTCCCCTTCACCACCCACCGCGCCTCTCACATGCTCAGGGCTGTCCGCTCCGCGCACTCTCCCCGCCACCTGCACCAGCTTCTCTCTGTATGTTGCTCCTGTCTGTTTCTTGTGGCACCTGTAACCGTAACACCTGTAACCGTAACACCTGTAACCGTAACACCTGTAACACCTTCAATACCTGAACCTGCTGTTTGCCACATGGCACCTGTCTGTTCGCTCTGCGCAATCTCCCCGCCATCTGCACCAGCTTCTCTCTGTATGTCATTCGATGCTGAAGATTATGTGTCTCAGTTTGCACTGCGGCTTGTGCATGCCCCTTCGCACTGTAGGTTTTATGTAACCATACTGCAACATCTGTCACCGCTCTTGTTCCTGCCTGCACCTCTGTGTGTGGCCCGCTTCTGTATCCTGGCATTTTGCTGCTTGTGAATGATTCGCAGCTACGCTGCTCGACAGCACGTGCCACACGTGTTGCAAAATGGTGTATGTGTGTACATCATGGTGCATGCCTACACAACTCATGCCATTGCCATGCCGTTCTCGTGCATGTCTACACGCAAAGGCAACGAACCTGAACCATGTATCATCCGCATGTGCAGATGCAAGGGCGTGAACAGCAGCACACGCCACACATGCGTTATCCCATCATCTTTCCTCATTTCAGGTACATCCGCCTTCCACCTCTGCATGCATGCATGCATGCTCCGTGGACTCTGCCTCCTAATGTCGTCTCCTTAGAATCTGCCTCCTAATGTGGTCTCTTTAGACTCTGCCTCCTAATGTCGTCTCCTTAGACTCTGCCTCCTAATGTCGTCTCCTTAGACTGTGCCTCCTAATGTCGTCTCCTTAGACTGTGCCTCCTAATGTCGTCTCCTTAGACTCTGCCTCCTAATGTCGTCTCCTTAGACTCTGCCTCCTAATGTCGTCTCCTTAGACTCTGCCTCCTAATGTCGTCTCCTTAGACTCTGCCTCCTAATGTCGTCTCCTTAGACTCTGCCTCCTAATGTCGTCTCCTTAGACTCTGCCTCCTAATGTCGCCTCCTAACATCTTCCCCTTGTTGCTGCCATCGCTTGTTCCTACTGCCCCTTCCGCCTTTGACACTCTCCCCCTTCTCACAAACTCCTGGATTAGATTCGGAATGCTGTGTGAACAGTCCTAAGCCCTCCATTTTTGGTATGGATTTGACATGTTGGTTTTGTGCATCCCTTTTACCTGCCGTTGCTGTCCTGGCAGCAAGAGCGGGGTTCACCCCTCGATCTTCTTTGTGAGGCGTTGTAAAGCTGGGGTGATGCAGCAAGTCACTCGTGTCGACCAGAGCAGAGCCAAGTAGCAGTGCTCATAGAAAATGGCATCCTTCAATTCCCATCCCCTTGCTTTCCTGGCAGCAAGAGCAGGGATCTCCACTCTCTCTTCTATGCAAGGCGGTTTGAAGCCAGGGTGATGAGGCAAAGCAGAGGAAGTCAGAAGGGCGCATCATGTTTTCTTTCTTCCCTTATCCCCTTAATGAATCTACAGCAAGAGCGGGGATCTCCACTCTCTCTTCTATGCGAGGAGGTGTGAAGCCGGGGTGATGAGGCAAGTCACGCTTGTCGACCAGAGCAGAGCCAATTCCAACTGCCTGCCACCCTCGTTACAGTCACCGTCGTCGCAGTCTGCACCTTCTTTACAAACGTCATCACCACATTCGTCGTCTCCATCAGTATATTCGCCAGTGCTGCTGCCCTCCTCCCACTTTCCAGAACCAATGGCAAGCACAGCTGCAGCCAGCTGTGTGACTCGGGTTATTTCAGCAGAGAGAGCGACTTGGATCCCCTACTCCTCTCGCCCCTCCTCCTCCTTCCTCCCCTTCCCCTCCTTCCTTCGAAAAAGCCCCATTCTAAGACTGGATAAGGGAGGCTATACTCGTTATAAAGTCGACAACCAAGGACCCACCTACAGAGGGGGTCACTGGGTGTTCACTAACGGGGTGGAGCAGGTTCTCTCCCTTTCATCACCTGGCTATCTTCCCTACGAGCTTCCTGCTGCTGATTCCCGTGCTACTGAACTTGTGGCAGAGCAACCCGAGCGGCCACAACCGCAGATGCAGCAACAGCAGCAAGCACAGCAGAAAGAGGCGGAAGGGCACGAGGAGGGCCGAGAGCAGCAGGGGACCGAGACCCGAGAAGCAGCAAAGGGACCTGGGATTGCAAGCAGGGTGGGTGCGGAGAGGGATAAAGCGGGTGGGGGTGAGAGGTTGAGGAGTGGCTGGGAGCGGAGTGGGATGGAGGAGAGGGGGAGGGGGGCAGTGGGAAGGATGCGTGGGGGGAGGCACAGGAAGGGCAGAGGCAGACTGCAGCAGAGGGAGACGGAAGCGAGGAGAGCTGAACAGCAGAGACAACAACAGCAGCAAGAAGCAGAAAGGAGGCCTGTCCCACAAGCTGCGCGTGCACTTGTGTCACAAGCAGCAGCTGTTGAGACTGGTGAAGCACCGGCTGTCAGCAGCAGCAGCAGCAGCAGCAGCAGCAGCAATCACGTGGCAAGCAGGCCGTCATGGGAGCTCGTGTCAGCGCAGCCATTCACCGAAATGAGTGAGTCCTCTGGCATCAGTATGCAAGGGGAATCGGGCAACATGCGAGAGAGGAGTGGGTTGATCCCACATGCGAGATTATCACATGGAATCAGGGAAGTGGATTGGCAGAGCTGTTGAGTGGGATGTGCGGGCTTGTTTCTGACTGAGGGGAGCCGTACGGGTTGCGTCTCCATTGCACCGGCCCTCACCCTCCTTTCCTCTATGTGTTGATGGCATGTGGAATTGGCCGTCGGAGCCGTGATGGTATATGCCTGCCCTGAGTCTCCCTGCTGCAGGTGCTGCGACTGCGTGTCATGGTTGCTTGCTATACACCCTACGCACTTTGATTGATATCCCTCACTCTCTCGCATACCCTCCAACAATGCTATTTTTCACAGGGGAGTTTACCCATCGGCCGCAGCCCTTCAGACCTAGCAGAGGGGGATGGCAGTACCGGGCCGATGGCACCCCAATCAACCACCCCTGCCTCCACTGCACTCCCCTTCACTTCCTCTCCCTCCCCTCCCTCCCTTCACTTGCAGATGCAGTGTCGCGTGGCCGTGGACCTTTAGACCTAGCAGAGGCAGATGGCAGTCGCACTCTCGACGACCCGATGGCAGTCGCAGTCTCAACAACACGCCCCTGCTGCAGGTGCACTGGTCCCATCCCCTGGCTCCCCATTCTGTCAGCTCTGCCTTCTCCCTTTCCCTTCCAGGAGAGCTGTCGCTTGGCCGTGGACCTCTGTACCTAGCAGAGGCAGACGGCAGTTGCAGTCTCGACGACATGTCCCTGCTGCAGGTGGTGCGGCTGCAGCGGCTGTATCGGCAATGCTGCAACGACAGGGAGAGCACGCGAATACTGGTGGGTGCTGTTGCAACGAATGTATTTAAGTTCTGCTCGTGCTCATCCACATGTCTCTGCTGCACGTGGTGCAGTTTCAGCAGCAGTAGTACTGGCGCTGCTGCAAAGGCGCACGTGAATACTGGTAGGTTGTGACTCACTGGAAGTGATCATGGCTGTTGCGATGAGTGTTATTACTAAAACGAGAGGTGATTCCAGCAACTGCCGCTCTCCTATAAACTACCACCTCCCTCTTTGCCTGCAACAGTCCAGTAATTGTTTCCCCCTCTCTTGCATGCGCCCCCTCTCTTGCATGCGCCCCCTTTTTGCATGCGCCCGCTGTTTGCATGCGCCCCTCTCCCCGTGCCCTCTGCAGGTGAAAATCCAGCAGTGTGCCGTTGTTCCACGCCATGTTTTTGGTGTTCATTTTTCCAAGAGTAATTTACCCCTCCCCCCTGCAGGTGAAGATCCATCAGCGAGTCGCTCTCCCATGCGCCACCTTCCTCTTCGCCATCCTGGGAGCTCTCTTCGCTGCCCACCTGCAGATCAGAAAGCGGCAGGTGAGAGAGGAAGGGACAGGTGAGAGGAGAAGGGGCAGGTGAGAGGAGAAGGGGCAGGTGAGAGGAGCTCGGTGCAAGTAAGAGGGCGAGAGGTGGGGTGGGACTGTGGGAGTGGTGTTGCTGCAAATAGACCCTCATCCTCTTTGCCAACCTGGGAGCTCTCTTCGCCGCCCGCTGGCAGATCAGGTGAGAGGGGAAGCCGCAGGTGAGAGGGGAAGCCGCAGGTGAGAGGGGAAGCCGCAGGTGAGAGAAGGTCGGTGCACATAAGAGAAAGCGAGAGGCAGGGAGTCTTGTTGTTGCAGATAGGTGCACCGCTCTTCCTCGTCATAAGTACTCTTTGCTGCCCACCTGCAGATCAGAAAGCGACAGGTGAGAGGGGAAACGACAGGCGAGCTCTCACTACTATCTTACTGTCACATGCCTTGCTCCATATCTTATCCTCATGTACATTGCCTGGTGTAATTGTGTGCAGTCTGTTTTTGAGGCGCCTAAAAAAAATATGCTTGCTCCATATCCTCATGTCCATTGCCTGGTGTATTTGTGTGGTGCCTCGTTTAAACCTCCCTTTCCCAGCAACAAGCGAGCTCTCATGATCGTACCCTCGCGTTCCTCGCCCCATATCCTCATATCCCTTGCCTGGTGTGATTCTGTGGCGCCTCAAAAGCATCCTACTATTCTTCCCCTGCAGGTGACTTTTGAGTCGACTCAAAAGATACTTTGTTCCCCCCATCATTCTTCCCATGCAGGTTGAGTTCGCCCTCGCAGTCTTTGTCATCTTCACCTTTTGCTCTCTCTCCGTCACTCGTGTAGTTTGGCGGCCCCTCCTTCAAAGCTATCCTCCCTTCCGTCCCTTCTTCCCTCCATCGTCCCTCCCATCCCGTGCAGGTGGGCTTCGCCCTGGCAGTCTTTGTCATCTTCACCTATTACTCTCTCTCCGTCACCGGTGTCCTTCTTGCTCAGGTAGAGTGCATTTGCCTTCCCCGGTTGGGTCTCCTCTTCCCTCAAGACGCAACCACACCTACTGCTCTCTCGCTCTCTCTCTCTCTCTCTCTCTCTCTCTCTCTCTCTCTCTCTCTCTCTCTCTCTCTCTCTCTCTCTCTCTCTCTCTCTCTCTCTCTCAAGCGGTCCTTTATTATGTTTATAAGGGGTACAGAGGTACAAACAGGGTTATGTATGCCCTGGTGTCCCCGAGCATCCTACTGCTGCCCGGGCCACCTGTCGCAGGTAGGTTCAATGGTGGCTTCCAGTTCTCCCCAGGTAAGAGGTTCGTCTAGGGGGCGGTCGTGGCTGAAAGCTTGGCCTGTCACCTGGCCAATTTTCACATGGAGGGTGATTGCCTGCTGCCGCTGGAGGGTGACTGACCACCTCTGGCGATAGCTGTGCAGTACCTTCTTTGCCACCGCCGACTTTTCGTCGGCCTGGTGGTTCCGGCGGGCTGAGAGGGCAGCCAGTACTCGGAGGAACTCGAGTGTGTCGGGGGAGCAGCAGCCGTATGTCTCAGTGGCGACTCCCAGCACCTTCACAAAGGTGAGTCGTTCGTCGTACAGGTCCCGCTTCTTGCCCTGCATCTCTGCCGCCATCCACCTCGCGAGCGCCGCTGCAGGGACCGGATGAAGAACTCAACTCGAAACTAAATAATGAACTCTAGGATGGGTGGGAGAGCATTATATACCATGGGCTCTCTCTCTCTCTCTCTCTCTCTCTCTCTCTCTCTCTCTCTCTCTCTCTCTCTCTCTCCCCCCCCCCCCCCCCCCCCCCCCCTTCTCTCTCTCTCTCTCTCTCTCTCTCTCTCTCTCTCTCTCTCTCCCCCCCCCCCCCCTTCTCTCTCTCTCTCTCTCTCTCTCTCTCTCTCTCTCTCTCTCTCTCTCTCTCTCTCTCTCTCTCTCTCTCTCTCTCTCTCTCTCTCTCTCTCTCTCCGCCCCCCCCCCAGGTCAGGGACTCAGCAGTGTCTGGCTCTCTCAGTTAGACCAGATTTTTGTGAACACCCTTTGATCTACGTATGCTGTTTTGAATCATTCCGAATCGAGTCTTCATCTGCTCACCCACTCACTCCCTGCCCCCAAATCTTCACTGGCTTGTACAATGTTCACCTGCTACCACGTGCTGGTCTGTTTTCAGCTCACACGCTAGGTAGGTCTCCCCCTGTTGGTGCTGCCCTTGACTCCCTCTTCTCAGCTGCGTGTGATCAGCCCGATGCTGGGTGGGTGGCTGCCGAATCTAGCGGGGGCTTCAGTGGCACTTGTCTTGTTGCGTATGGGAGATGTGCAGTAAATTGAGGGGATCGTATATCAACATTTCCTTTTTCCACTACCATACCTACATTTTGGGAGGGTGAATATCAGTGAACGGGAAGGGGAGTTTCATCCTGTTGTTTCAAGGGCAGCAATAAATTGTCACTATCCTTTTTAAGTAGCTGATCGCTTGTTGGTGCTTCAAACAAGTCAGTCCTCTCCTTTCCTTGCGTCTGCCATCAAACAAATTGCATTATCCAGCCAGAGAGGCTTCAGCAATTAAATATACATGTGTACAAGCTTCACCAAATATATCGTATGTGGGGAATTTCTATGCATGATTTATGCTTATTTATTACGCCGCCCATACTTGGGCCACTAGCTTCTGTAAAAGCCGCAACTCGCAGCTCGTCACTTCGCAAGCACCCAAAAACGTCCCATGAAGTTACTCCCATCGCCGCTCTCCGATTGACCCCTTCGCCAAGCCCGCAGCGTGCGTACATGCAATTTCCTCCATGGAAACCCGATCCGAGCCACCATTGCCTTCAATGCTCAGGGCAAGGAACGCCTCAGAACCGTTTCTATTCCATTTCTTATCGCATGAAATCGCTTCCGTCGCTGTTCTCGTGCTCGCCCCTGCGCCACGCGGCAGCGAACATGCAATCCGGCGCGCCGATCCCCGAGGTGATGTAGTCCTCCATGCGCCCGTCCAGAAACCCCCTGCCGCTCTCGCTCTCCACATCCACCGCCTCCCGCAGTAGCCGCGTCAGCAGGCGGTACCGCAGCGACTGCACCTTCCGCGTCGGCTCCCCGCGGAATGTCTGCCCCAACACGCCGTGAATCCCCTCCGTGTTCTGCCGGGAGGAGGTGGGGGGGGGGGGGGGGAGGGGGGGAATGAGGGATTGGGGGAGCGCAGAGGACAGAGGACGGAAGAGACGAGGGTGCAGAAGTGAGCTGAATTGACAGGACAGTACAAATGTCTAGGACGAAGCGTATGGGCCGAGCAGAGAGAAGCGAGCATCGCCCCGTAAGATGAAATCAGAGCTCTCATAAAAAACATTGAGCACCATTCCTTACGTTGAGCTGCTCGATAGCCACGTTGAAGTGCGCTTGTGCCTCGTCCGCCGTCTGCATGAGCGGATGCGCTACGCGCGCCGTGACGCCCATGTCCACCACGCCCTGTATCGTCAGCTGAAACGCGTCCTCCTCCTTCCCCTTCTTGCTCCGCGTTTCCTCCAGCAGCAGCTTGAAACCGCCATCGCTGGCGACGAAAGAGCCGGCTGCGAAAGGAGGGGCTACCGGCTGGCCGTCAATTTCCAGCCGGTCAATGAATCCACCGTTGCCCCGCCCCTGCTCCTTGCCGTCTCGCGCCTTGATGTACGCCGAGTGCTGAGAACCAATCTCATCCCGCCACATCACTTGGAGCTCCCTGGTAGGGAGAAACGGAGGGGCGAGAGAGGAGAGGATGTGAGGAGGCAGCCTGTGAAGACGGCTTTGCAGCAATCCAATAATCATAAAAGATGCACCTCACAAGGTAAGAGCACAGAAAATCGAATAACACTATATCAAATAACAGCAAATGCACATCTCATCACACACCTGATCCAGCTGCGAATCGCCTTCCCCTTGAGCAGCCGTGCCTTGAGCTCATCCTTTTCATACTGAATCGAGTGCTTCTCCTCCTCCCCACGATTCCCGCTTTCCCGCTCGAGCGCCGCCACCACCTCAGCAGTCAACGGCAGACTCCCATTCGCCCGCATTCTCTCCAGCTCAGCAACCTCATCAGCGCTCAGCCTCTCCTGCTCCAGCTCCCGAATATGACGTGGCTTCTTCTCATTGGCTACCGCTTCCAGCGCTGCAGCGAGCGAGTCTTCGTCCAGTGACGTGGCAGTTCCCGGGAGATTCGCGATGGGGCGGTAGCCGTTGATCCCCATGTTGATGTGGATCCGACGGTCGGAGATGAGGCAGAAGGAGCGGCCGAGCAGGCCGTTAAAGTCGAAGCGCGTGCCGTCCGCGCCACGGAAGTGCGGATCGTCGTCGGTTTTAGGCTCGGGGTTGCATTCGCCGCCGAAGTATGACGGTGGTTGTTTCGTGTTCCAATTCGTTGCCGTGACCCCTTTCTTGGACTTCAGCAACGTGCATTGCCAACTGTTCGCCGGGAGAGGGAAAGGGGGTACAAAGAAATCGCAGGGAGGTGGGGGGAGGCGCACGGCATGGTCGCATAACTGACCGGCACGTTACTCATGATAGCAGTACTACAGGGAAAATAGTAATATCTAATCATGAAAACAAAAACATACGAAAAAAGGGGAGAACAATAGCCTGCGTCACGACATACTACTATCAATTGGTATCGTAGCCTGGATGCGTTCAACGCTTTAGCCTTACTGCAAGGAATTGTCTTTGCGTCTCAAGTGCCAGAAGCTGCACCCGACCTGCAAGGCACAGCGCTCGCAGCACTCCCTGACCTTGTTCAGAGTCTGACGACCAGGCATGGGGAAAGGCAGGGGGGGGAGCACGGAGGAAAGAACTCTACTGAGTAGAGTGTGACGATGCGGCAAGGACGATACGAGGGAGCAGAGGCGGCAAGGAGCTGAGGGGCTACTACTACTAGTAGTACGCAGAGCAGCTCGATTTGAAAGGCACGACTCTCCTGAACGAAAGACCACAACTTTGAACTTCGAAACTTCAAAACCGCTCGCGAAAGAGACCTGGCCGGCGAAAGAGACCCGGCCCAGCACCGGGCGTAGAATCAGAAGGGCGGACGGAAGTGATATGACTGTAACAACAAAGATGATCAAATATATGATAATTGTGGTAGTACCTGCGAGGACTGGGCGGATTTGATAACTTCTGCAGTATCATCGAAAACATATCGCTCGAAGTTGTAGTTTGCGACTGCGACTTCGGCTCCTGCAGCCCACGTGTCGTCTGTCCGATTTATGTAAAACCCCAATTCAAGGTTGTTGCAGAACTTGTAGCACCCGCGCGGCTTTTTTGTCTTCGGGCCGTGCGGCAGGTTTTCGTCAGGGTGTGCTGCAGCCAGGGGAGGTGCTGTCGAAAGGACCGCGGCGAACAGAACGGCTTGGAGGATCCACGGTGTTGCCGCGCTTCCGAGCGTCAGAGCAGAGGAACGGTTCGAGGACACGCGCTTTCCCATCATTTGATTTGGCGGATGTTAAAAGGTTAGTGGATAGAGCTGCGGGAAATCGAGGACTGCGATAAAGTTCGCTGAACGTGATAAGGTAACTGGTTGTGTGATGGGCTTCCAGTGACAGGCTCGGAAGTTATATCTCATGGTTGCGTTGCGTGCGATGTGGGTGCTGGTAAAATCGGACCGCGAACGGAAATCAAGAAAGCGAGGAGGAGGAAGGGGGGTTTTTGCGCAGCGCACATTTTCTGTGGTGGAAGGAAATGTGCTCGAATTGCATTGGATGACGCATGCGTGGAGCATTCATCGGCAGTCTGCAGCTGTCAAGGCGAGCCACGTCAGCCCCGGGGGCCTAGAAGTCGAGCTTGATTGAACAAGTCAAGGATTTGACAGAGCAGTAAGGGCATGTCCTAAGTGCAAACAATCTCGCACCTGGTGCCCGCTTATGGAGACGGGTCGTGGTCTGTGCGTTGTAGTAGTTTCCAGTACGATCGGGTTTCCATGTTTGGACCTCAGAACATTCCCTGAGTGATTGGTCTGTGCTTCACTTCCTAGCCAGCGGCTTGCCTACAGTAGCGTTCGCTGTGATTCCTAAATTATTTGTAAAGCAACATGTTTCGTGAAATTCGTAGGGCTCCTGAAACACTCGCCTTTCAAAGCAGGAAGAGGTGTATGCAGAATGGGGCCCCCTCACTGTGAGATGCTTGGTTCCGCAAAGCTCGGTTGGAGTTACAACTATTTATCTGATTGGTGCGGAAACCACAAGTGGCGAAGTCAAGGCAAGGAATTTCACGTCAGAAACAGTTTCCGTGAAAAAAGGTTTCTATCAATCAAACCCTCGTCCCGTACTTGGAATTGCACCTGGCGCGCATTATTCACAGGCGAAACTAGGTAATGAGAAGACTCGCTTGAACAAATTATCACCTGGGATTCTAGCAGTCAGTCGTACAGCAGCGTTGGTTATGCAAGATGTGAGATTTTTTCTTCCAACTCGTACCACCTCCACATCTGCTCTTTTTCTCGTGTCTCTTGATCAACTACCACTGCAACGCTTGAAACGTGATGAACTGGGCTGGACTCACAACCAACTGTACACAAATGGACCCACACTCCCACTCAACAACCACCTAGGATTGTGGTGGAAGCACATTGGTTGGTAGCCGTGGAGTGGAGCCTGAGGATGGGCAGGCAGCCACAAAAAACAACCTTGAAGGAGAAAAATTGTTGCCAGCTGGAGGCACCACACATGCAGAGTGTTATCATGGCCCATTTCCCCTCCTGCTCTTATCTCACCTCTTGCTTGTGTGACGCGGATTTGCGCACCCTGCTCCAAGCACTCTCCCTGACCCACACTGCCCTGCCTCTTGCACGCTTTGGGCAAGGGAAGCACAGCAAAACTGACCTCTGCGTCCATCAAGTGTGGTAGTTGCAAAGCTGCCCTTGCATTCAGCCCCGGCTCTGCTTCACCCCTGCCAGCCAGCACACCTCCCAACTTCACCCAAGGCTCTGCTGCTTCAACCTCGCAGCAACCTTGCCTCCCCGCCAAAGCTCCCCAGCCCACACCACCCAGCAGAACCCATTCCTATCCCCTGTTCGCCTGTACATTCTCTTTTGCTGCTTCCGCCCCTCCCTCCTTCTCTCCCCCCCCCTCCATGTGCTGCGGCCTCCATTCCTTAACACACATGACTGCACCGCCTCTCCTGCCACCAATCGCTTTCTCCGTGAGACCTCCTACTGGTAATGCTCTGTGCACCGCTGTCCATCCGCCCGCCTCCTCCTCCCTCACATACACACAAACACACACACACACATACACACAGATACACACACACACACACACACAGATACACACACACGCCCCTCTCTCCCCCCCTTACTTCCACGTCTTTCCCCCCTTTTGTATCACGCCCTACTGCCAGCAGTGGCCTCTGCCTTGTGCTTCACGGGCAGCTGCACGTCTAGTCTGAAGCAGCACCGCCCGCTCTCAAACGCGTACCCCAGCTCGCCCCCCAGCAGGTGCACCAGCCGCCGGCACAGGCGCAGCGCCATGCCCTGCAGCCCAGTTGCCGCCACTCCCCCCCTCCCCACCAGCACCTGCACCAGCGGTCCCGGCACCCCGTCCCCTGAGTGCGCCATGGTGAATCTGAACCGTTCAGCTGACGGGTGGCCCTGTGGGGGAGGCACATCTGCCGCTCCCCGCATGGGGGCTTCTAGCTTGAGCTCTATCCACCCGGTAGGGGGTGTGTGCTCCACTGCTGTGCGGAGACACGTGGCGAGAACTTGTTGCAGCCGAGTCGGGTCACCGAATACTCGCACTCTCATGGGGCTGGGAACCGAGCACACCAGCTGCTGCCCTTTTGCGATCGCCGCTCCCGACGCTTGGCTAAGCGACGCGTTTAGCACCGAAACGAGCGAGAACTCCACCCGCTGCACGTCCAAGTAACCCTCCTCCACCGCATTCAAATCCGCCATATCGGCTAGAATCGTTCTCATTTGCTCTTCCAAAGCCGCTGCTGTTTCCAGAAGCTGCACCTGATCAGGGGACAGGCTGGCTGACTGTTGCAGGGAGAGGCGGATAAACGCCAGCCCGTCCAGGGGCGCCCGGAGGCTCTCTCTTGCCACGTCCGACTGGGCTATGCGCGCCTGGGCGGCGGTTTCCGCGGCGGCCTGGGCTTTTAGGGCCTCTTGGACCTCCCGGTTCATCGAGTGCAGGAAGCAGAAGACGCCCGTGATGTGCCCGTCCACGTCCATTCTCTTGCTCACTGTTAGCAGCACCTCCTGAGGTAGTTTAAGCGGGGAGGGAAGGGGGGAGAGGGGAGGTTGGGCATGAGATAAGAGTGCAGGAAGCAAAAAAAAAAAAAAAAAAAAAAAAGAGAAGGGGAGGGAGGGGGAGGTCGGGCACATGAAAGAGAGAACGAGTGTTTAGAGTCCTGGAGGCTCCCTCTCTCGCTTGCCACGTCAGTGCTCTTGCCCGGTGTCATCAGTGTCCTCAGCATGTGCAGCAAGCACATGCATGATGGTGTGTGTACGCCAAGGGATGGGCATGGTGCAGCAGAGTGGCACACGGTCAGCACATGGTCACATGAATGCATTGTGGTTGCACTGACAAGTGGCAAAGGCGCCACGACTTCTGTGTGCTGTTCATTACCCATGCGGAACTACCTGTTCCAAGAACCACCACTGTTTCTCACCTGCAGCTTTCCGTTTTGTGCGAAGAAGGAGAAGGGGTGATTGCTCGTATCTTCATGCCCCTCCATGGCGCAGTTCACCACAATCTCAAGCTCCGTCATCGCATCCTCGCCTTTTGAGTCGACTCAAAAGCATCCTCGTCTCGCAGCATCAGCATCGCCCTCCCCTGGACCCCTGCTCGTGCCCCATAACCCGTAACCATTTCTCTACAACCACCAACCACCCTCAACTGCTAACTACTCCCGACCCTTCTGACCCGAACTCACTCTACCCTGCCTCACCTGGAGCTTCCCATCCCGTGCGAAAAACGAGAAGGGGTGATTCGATGTATCTTCATGCCCCTCCATGGCGCAGTTCACTACAATTTCCAACTCTGTCATCGCATCCTCGTCCCTCAGCATCAGCATCGCCATCTCCAACCCAAACACCTCCCCCAGCAGCAACCTCCCCAGCACTTCCCCCTTCCCAAGCCCTGTGAGGCGCATCCCTCCACACTTTCACCTCGTGCAGCCCTAACCAACCCCAGCGGCCTTCTTACCTGGAGCTTTCCGTCCCGTGCGAAGAAAGAGAAGGGGTGATTGCTGGTGTCCTCATGCCCCTCCATGGCACAGTTGACCACGATTTCGAGCTCCGTCATCGCATCCTCGTCCCGCAGCATCAGCATGGCCCTCTCCAGCCCAAACACCTCCCCCAGAAGCAGCCTCCCCAGCACGTCCCCGCGGCCCAGCCCGGTGAGGCGGCTCATGCCGGTGTTCCACTCACTGCAGATGCCGTACTCGTCCATGCCAAATATGGGTGGGATAAGCGGGTTGGGCGAGTGCACTATGGTGCGGTATTCGCCCTCGCACCGGATGTACCTGGTGCGATGGGGGCGGAGGGAGGGGACGGGAGCGCGTAGAGAGGAGAATACGGGAAAGAGGGAGCGAAAAAGGGAGAAAAGTGAGGGAGGAGGGGGAAGAAAAGGAGGGAGGGAGGAGAGGGGGAGGGGGGGCTCATGCCGATGTTCCACTTGCTGCAGATGCCGTACTCGTCCATGCCGAAGATGGGCGGGATGAGCGGGTTGGGCGAGTGCACTACGGTGAGGTAGTTGCCCTCGCACCGGATGTACCTGTCAGCGGAAGTCAGTACGGGGAGGGAGAGGATGGAAACAGGGGGTGGGGGAATGAGAGCGATGAGCGGGCTGGGAGAGTGCAGGATGGCGTGGCGTGGATGACATGGGAAGGTATGAGGGATGTCAGACATGGGAAGGTATGAGGGATGTCAGACATGGAAAGGTATGAGGAATCTCAGACATGGGACACCCTTTTCCTCCTCGCGCGGTTCGTCGCCGCGTCCTCCCGTAGTGCGCCCTCCGCCACCGCGCGCACCCGTTCGTCGTGCTCTCCCACTACTACGCCTGTTCGTCGCGGCACCCGCGTGCACCCGCCGACGAATCCGCCCATCGTGAATGTGCTCGCCGCCGCAGCTACTGCCGATTCCGCCGTTGCATGCAGCTGTCCGTCGCTGATTCCGCCGCTGCCGCGTGCGGCTGTTCGTCGCTGATTTTGCTGCCGTCGCGTGCGGCTGTCCGTCGTCGCTTCCGCCGACTGCGCGCGGCCGCTCTGCGCACCTACTATTTTCCTCCCTCCTTCTTCTCCTCCTCCTTTCCTTTTTCCTCCTCTTCCCCTTCCTTCCCCTCCTCCTCCTCCATGGCGTCCGATTCCTCGGTGGACCTCATCTCCGTCGACTCTCTTGAGCTGCTGCCCGACAACACCGCGGCCAATTGGCATTCCTATGCCCAAACCATCATGGTGCTTCTCTCCTCGGTGACGGTCAACGGCTACAACCTGAAAGCCGTTGTCAATCTCGAGGAGCGCGGTCTTCAGCCTGCCCAACCAGATGCTCCCGCGGGCCCTGTACCTCCTCCTCCTAGCAATGCTCCCGTCAGCCCCGGCGATCCTCCAACCTTCACCCCTGACGTCAACGACCCTCAGAGCTCCAAGACCGCCATCCGTCACGTCCGCCAGCAGCTGCTCTACAAGGCTTCCCGCGCCGAGCATGACGCCGCCAATGCCGCCTACAACGCATACCAGGCGGCGCTCGCGGAGTACGCCAGGCGCGAGCGCGCCTTCATCACCGACCTCGCCGCCTGGCGTGTCGCTAACCGCCGCGCGCTCACCATCCTCCTCGCCACCATTCCTCCCACCCTCAAGCAGGAGCTTGCTCCCACCTCCTCCTCCCACCTCTGGCGGCTCCTCACCGATCTCTATGATCGGCAGGACGTCGCCACCCTCTACTCCCTCATCAAGGAGTTCCAGAGCCTCACCATGGACTCCACCACCGGCGCAGCGGCCTTCACTCGTCGCGTCCTCGACCTCGCTCGTCGTCTGGCGGCTCTTGGCGTCCCGTACCCGGACCCAATGCTCTGCTGCCACCTCCTTGAAGGCTCGACTCCTGCCTTCGACACCCACAAGATCGCCTACATGCAGCTTATCAACAAGCGCATCACCCCGGCTGAGGTCGCCCAGTGGATCATCACCACTGAGGCCGACCTCTTGCGCCATTCCTCCTCCACTGCCGCGGTTGCTCAACAGCGCAACACCAGGGGAGGGCGTGGGGGTGGGCGTGGTGCTAGTCGTGGTGGCAGTGGTGCAGGACGTGGTGCAGCAGCCGCCTTTCCTCCTTGTCAGTATCTCCCTCGCTATGGCCCCACGCGGGGTCAGCGCTACGGCCAGACCACTCATGCCATTGATACTTGCTTCAAGGCGCTCAGTGATGAGTGGTTTGCCCGCGGCAACACCGGCACCCCCCCCCGCTGGTCCTCCCTCTCTCCTCGCCCTACTCCTCGGGAGGTTCGTACCTCCCCTCTCTACCAGCCCGCTCCTCCCTCTCAGCCCACTAGGCCGTATCTCAGCAACAGCATCAGCAGCAGACTCCGCAGCAGTTTCAGCCGCAGCAGCAGTTTCAGCAACAGCAGCAGCAGTTCCAGCAGCTGCAGCAGCACCTCTTCTCCCAGCTGCAGCAGCAGCTCCAGCAGCAGCTTGACCTCCAGTCGCAGCTCCCCTTTGCACCTCCTCCTATGGCTCCCCCCCAGCAGCCCTACCCCGCCTAGACCGCCGGCACCGCCGCTTCCACAGCTCATCTCTCAGGCGTGTCTCGTGCGCCCTCAGCCACAGGCAGTGTGACTCGTTTCCCCTCCTTTGGTTTTGTTGGCATGGTTAGTCAGGCTGGAACCCCTGCCCCTTCTATGTATTCGGCTCCTATTAATGAGAATGTGATTCAGTACTCCGCCCCACCTCCTCCCCCACATCCTCCTTTTTCCACCACGCTGGAACTTGTCCTTGACAGTGGAGCCACCGATTCAGTCCTTCGTGATGATGGTACCCTTCACCCTCTCCCAACCCCCACCTCCCTCCTTGGTGCCGATTCCAGCTTCTCTATTCCCTATCGCCACACCTCTACCCTCCCCTGTCCCCTCTTCCCCTCAGGAACCGTCACTGGTTTACACATCTCCTCCCTCCGTACAAACCTCTTCTCCCAGCGATCCCTGCAGCACGCCGGTATCACCACCGTCTTCCCAGGTCGCGCTAATCACTGCCACCTATACCATCCCACAGGTCGCCTCCTCTCCCGTATTCCCTTTTGTCCTCGCTCCCGCCTATATACCCTTCGGGTTCCTCGTCTTCCCTCTTCCCAGGCAGTCTCCCACTCCCTCCCCCCCCTCACATCCCTCCCCCTCCTCTCCCTCCTTCTAACCCAACCATTCCCCCCCTCCCTGTTGGTGCAACCCTTTGGCTTGCACTCGGCTTGTCGTCCTTGTTTGTGTGTGAGCATGCATGGCATGGAATGACTTGTGAGTCTATTTCATTGCTATCTAGTGCTTGTGTGTGTGTTTGAATGGTGTCTCACAATGTGGTGTGTGTCGGTCAAGACATTAGTGAGTTTTTACAACTCGGATGTCAAGTCGTCGTTTGCGTGTCGCATGTGTTTTTCTATTTTGTCGAGTGTGAAGTGTCCATCGCGTCGCAGGTGTGTGCAGCAAGCCCCCATCAACTCAAGAAGAATTTATCTTGCAGAACCAAGACCAAGAGCTCAAGATTTCAAGCCCAAGGGACGCGGATAAATAATAAATAGTGAAAATAATAATGCTACTTCGTATAGTGTGACATTTCACTTGGTGTAGCCCCTTGGAGGGTTTGTTTTGAGACTCTTCGTGGTTCGGAACTCTGTGGTGGTGTACCACCAACCTGGACCTCGGCTCTTGGGGTATGTAGAGGCTGGGAACCATCTCCCTCTCGAATTCTTCTTGCTAAGATTATACTTCCAAGACTATAGTGGCTGCTATACCTCCTGCCAGTCAAACCGCCATAGCGTCGTCAAATCTTCATGGAATTTCATGATTCAACTTTTTGCTGATAGACGACAGCAGCACGCTCAAGATCCAACTTAAAGATCACCGTTTGAATCACAAATGAGATCGCTATCAATATTTGAAGCCGTCTGATGGAAATCCAACTGTGCTCTCTGTCTCTCATTTTAGGCACATCTGAGCCTATTGTGGTTATAACAAGTGGTATCAGAGCCCTTTGGAGCCATTTAGACCATGCCTAGACCTGAGGAAAGGGGTGGCAGAGGTGCTGGAGGCAGAGAAGATGCCCAAGCACAAGGTCAACACCAAGATCCACCCGTTGCTCCCGTGCAATCTAGCCTTGGCCCCTCTAGGCATGAGCCTAAAGTGTTTGACCTTGACAAGTTAAACGGTAACAACTTTGCTGAGTGGTCCTTCAACATCTTTGACCACTATGATCTGCTGGAGGTGATGGAAGGAACGGAGAAGCGCCCCGAGAACGACCCAGAGAAGAGCCCATGGGTGCGGAAGAGCGCACAAGGCTACCTTCTACTTGGGCAAGCGTTGGGGAGCAGCCAAATCCATCACATCAAGCCTTTTCAGCGTGAACCAGCAAAGGGACCAAAGGCATGGGCTACTCTCAATGGTGTACATGCTCCTGCAACAGCGGCGGTGGCTGTGGTTTTGGAGCGGCAAATGGCGGCACTTCGAATTGACGAAGGTGAACCGGTGGAGGAAGGAGTGCAGAAATTCTTCGACTTGTTGACACGGCTCGAAGGAGCTGACCTGAACTACAGTGACCTTCAAAACAAGACCAAGCTGCTGGCCTTGCTTCCGGACTCGTGGTCCTCGCTCATCATCAACCTACATCGAGATCTGCCCAGCCTCTCGCTCGAAGATGTGAAGCGGGAAATCTTACAAGACGATTTCCGCCGTCGTGAATTGGCGGGTACCGATGGTGCCGGAGTTGCAAGCATGGGCCGTGGGCACGGCCGTGGAAGGGGCAGAGGGCGAGGAGGAAGATTTGGCAGCAGTAACTTCAATGGAGGCCGTGGTAATGGAGGATATCGCAGCAACAACAACAATATTGGCTACGGGCGTGGGCGCGGTCGATTTGATGGCGAATAACACTTTTGCCACAAGACCGACCACATGTGGAGAGATTGCTTCAGATTGCCCGATGGATGGACCCCTTCTCAAGGCCAAGAGGGCAGAGGAGCAAGGGGAGGAAGAGGCAGATGTCGTGGAGGCCGTGGTGGTCGTGGATGTGAAGCGGCATGCATGAAAGGTGGAGACTACGAGACGGGCCCGAGTGAAGATCGATACCCGGGCCAATTCTTCTTTGTCTCCACGCAAGCGGCAGCTGCAGCAGGAGGTGTGGAAGGCTTTGAGGAGCCAGCTACTGTAGGAAAGGTCACCCTTCACTCTCTGGACCTTTGGGTGATCGATAGCAGCGCCACCTATAGCATGACACCTCGTGCGGACTTGCTCACCGAAATTGAACCGTCGCCGGTCAAGCATGTTACATCGGCTTTGGGGCAGCGAGCAGAGGTGAAAGGCATGGGCACGGCCATGTTCAAGGGTGCTGATGGGAAGATGGTGGGCCTCAAGAACGTGCTTTGGGTGCCCAACCTTGCAGCCAACCTGATTTGTGTGCGGCGTTTGCAAAAGGCCGGCATGGATACATCTTCCAAGGGATCCAAAACTTATACCGCGCGGCTTGGTGAGCGGAAGCTTTGGGACTTTCATGAGGACAGGGACATCTACAATGAGATGTGGCAAATCCCAGTGGTCCCCATGCCTAAGGAGAGGCAAGTGGCAGCAAGCATCAGCACCAAGAGTGAAGCAGTTGGTAGCGGTGATCACGGAAAGCAAAGTGACACCAAGAGTGACTCGAAAGAGTGCAATCTTGGAGAGACCAGCAAGGCGTGTGAATCCAAGGAGAGTGGTGCAGCAGCCAAAGGTGGTGGAAATGAGGAGGAGAATCCTAAGATCAGCAAAGCAGCAGCAGCGAAGGAGAAAGGAGAGAGCTTGTGGGGCATAATTGCGAGTGCCGCTTTCTCCAACCCGACTTCCGCTACGGGAGAGTGTGATTGGCTGACCTTGCATCGGCGAATGGGGCATGTGGCATTGCCCATTTTGCAGCAGATAGTCAAGCAAGAGATGGTCAGTGGGATACATGTCAAGGGGGAGCCCAATGAGGTGCTTGGCTGTCCAACATGCATGCAAGCCAAGTTCACCCGCTACCCGTTCCATAGCTCGGAGACAACGGCGAAGGCACCACTTGATGAGGTGGTGATGGATGTGGTGGGCCCCTTGAAGCTTGGAGCTGCTGGAGCTGAGTACTTCCTCACCATTGTGGACGTCTACACTTGCATGACTTGGGTGTATGTGCTGCCCAAGTAGAGTGACGTGGCTGAGACGGTGAAGACCGATTGGTTGCCGATGGTGGAGCGGCAACAAGACCGGCTTGTGAAGGCCATTCGCACTGACCGTGGGAGAGAGTTCCTGAGCAAGGACTTCTCAACTTGGCTGAAGAAGCAGGGCATAAGGCACTCTCTCAACATGCCCTACTCTCCTGCAATGAACGGCATTGCCGAGCGTGCGAATCGGACACTCACGGAGACGGCTCGAGGACTTCTCATTGAAGCCGGTCTACCGAATTACTTTTGGCCGGATGCGGTGCGGCATGCTTGTGTGGCCAAGAACAGAGCCTTGACTCATGTGGGAGAAGAAAAATGGGTGCCCTATGTGGAGTGGGTTGGAAGGAAGCCGAAGGTGGATATGCTTCGGGTGTTCGGGTGCATGTGCATGGCACTTGTGCCTAAGAAACTTCGGCACAACAAGCTTGATGCCAAAGCAACATGGGCCGTGCACTTGGGCATGGCTCAAAACAGCAAGGGATGGCTTCTTTGGGACCCATTTACCAAGAAGTTTTTGGTGAGCAGAGATTGCAAGTTCATGGAAAACTTACCGTACAAGGAGTGGAAAGGCGGAGAACCAAGCGAAGATTGGTGTGCGGCTTGGAGAAGTGAAGAGTACCGGCTTGGAGCATGTGCAGCTGCCCTTTGAGCTGAGTAGCAGCAGCACAATCACAAAGCAATCTCCTCAAATGAGTGGGGGAGAAGAGGAGGAGGAGGTGCAGCAAGGTGATGAGCGTGCACCGTCACTTCCGCCTCGTGCTACAAGTGCTCACGGGAACCGGCCAGATTTACCGCAACGCCATGAGAGCATTCAAGTCCCTGCAGTAGAGGAGGAAGGAAGGGGGAGAAGGAAGACACAGCACCCCAATAGGTTGAGCTATGACCGGCTTGGAGGACCAGCCAACTCAACCTTGACCGGTTCGGCTCTCATGCTAGGCGATGACGCGGAAGATGAAAGCGAGGAGTGCGCTTTTGCCTTCTTCTCTCCGGTGGAGATGCCGGGGGAGCCTACAAATCCCAAGGAGGCTTGGGAGGGCCCCAATGGAAAGGAGTGGAAGAAGGCCTCAGATGAAGAAATGGGGAGCATCATAGAGAACGACACGTTTGACTTGGTGGACCTACCTCCGGGGCGTAAGGCGATTTCGTCCAAGTGGCTCTTCAAGCGCAAGACCGACGCCGACGGAAACATTGAGCGCTACAAGAGCAGACTTGTAGCCAACGGGTACCAGCAGCAAGAGAAGAAGGACTACAATGAAGTATATGCTCCTGTGGTGAAGGGTACAACCCTTCGAACTCTCTTCGCTGCGGCGGCCATCAAAGGATGGGTGGTGAAGTAAATGGATATAGTAACGGCCTTCCTCAACGGCGTTTTGGAGGAAGATACCTTCTTGGAGCAGCCAGAGGGTTACAATGGTGGGAGTGGCAGATTTTGGAAGCTAAAGAAAGCACTCTATGGCCTCAAGCAAGCCCCTAGGCAATGGTACATCAAGCTGCGGGAAGTCTTGGAGGCGATCGACTTCACTCCCTCAACGGCCGATCGATCATTGTTCATGCTTGGCGAGGGGGAGCAGAGGAGCTTCATGGTGGTTTATGTGGATGAAATCCTCATATTCTCACCCTCCTTTGACCTTGTGAAGGAGGTGATGCTGAAGCTTCAAGACAAGTTCAAGTGCAAGACCCTTGGTGACGTCAACTACTACCTTGGGCTTCACATTGAGCGAGATGTGGAGAAGCGGTGGATGCGAGTGCATCAAATGAAGTACTTGGAGGCCTTGGCTGCAAACTTTGGGAAAAGTGAAGGTCATGTGGCTACTCCTCTACCCTCAGGGTTCAAGTGTGTGAAGGGACCAGCGGAGGAAAGTGTTGGTGAAGAGGAGAGGCGCCGTTTTCACTCCTTGGTGGGCAGCCTCATGTATGCGGCCGTCCACACAAGGCCGGATGCAGCCTTTGCTACCGGGCAGCTGGCTAGGGTTGTCCAATGCCCTAATGAAGAGCAGGTAGCAGCTGGAGAGAGAGTGGCCAAGTATCTTGGCTAAACAGCAACTGTTGGACTGCAATACTCCGCGTCGGCACAAAGGCGTCAAAAGGGTGCGGATGGAGTCGAACCCGGGAGGCTCTTTCTCACCGCTTTCTCTGATGCATCTTGGGCATCAGAACCAGAGGATATGACAAGTGTGGGAGGCTTCATCTGCTGTGTTGGTGGAGGCCCAACAGCTTGGGAGAGCAAGAAGCAAGTGGACCAAGCATTGAGCTTGGTGGAGTCCGAGTACATGGCACTCTTCCGTGCCATAAGGGAGGTTGTGAGGCAGCGGCATTTGCTAGCTGAATTGGGAGAGGAGCAGCAAGGACCTACCCCACTCTATTGTGATAGCCAGGATGCTATTGCATTGGCTAAAAACCCCATTCTTCATGGCCTTACCAAGCACATGAAAGTGAAGTGGCATTGGGTGAGGAGCATGGTAACCGCGGGTGAAGTGGAGTTGCACTACGTGAAGACGACGGCGCAGCCTGCTGATATGATGACCAAAAGGCTGGTTGAGCAGCAGCATTGGAAGTTTTGCAAGCTTGCTGGGATGGCTCTGAACTAAGGGGAGCAGATTCTAAGGCCAACAATCCGAGGGGGAGTTTGTTGGTGCAACCCTTTGGCTTGCACTCGGCTTGTCGTCCTTGTTTGTGTGTGTGCATGCATGGCATGGAATGACTTGTGAGTCTATTTCATTGCTATCTAGTGCTTGTGTGTGTGTTTGAATGGTGTCTCACAATGTGGTGTGTGTTAGTCAAGACATTAGTGAGTTTTTACAACTCGCATGTCAAGTCGTCGTTTGCGTGTCGCATGTGTTTTTCTATTTTGTCGAGTGTGAAGTGTCCATCGCGTCGCAAGTGTGTGCAGCAAGCCCCCATCAACTCAAGAAGAATTTATCTTGCAGAACCAAGACCAAGAGCTCAAGATTTCAAGCCCAAGGGACGCGGATAAATATTAAATAGTGAAAATAGTAACGCTACTTCGTGTAGTGTTACATTTCACTTGGTGTAGCCCCTTGGAGGGTTTGTTTTGAGACTCTTCGTGGTTAGGGACTCTGTGGTGGTGTACAACCAACCTGGACCTCGGCTCTTGGGGTATGTAGAGGTTGGGAACCATCTCCCTCTCGAATTCTTCTTGCTAAGATTGTACTTCCAAGACTATAGTGGCTGCTATACCTCCTGCCAGTCAAACTGCCATAGCGTCGTCAAATCTTCATGGAATTGCATGATTCAACTTTTTGCTGATAGACGACAGCAGCAAGCTCAAGATCCAACTTACAGATCACCGTTTGAGTCACAGATCAGATCGCTATCAATATTTGAAGCCGTCTAATGGAAATCCAACTGTGCTCTCTATCTCTCATTTTAGGCACATCTGAGCCTATTGTGGTTATAACACTCCCCCCTGACCCAACTTGCTCCTGTCGATCCCTCTCCCATCCCTCCGTCCTCCTCCACCACAGGCTTGGTCACCCCAACTTTGCCACCCTCCGCTCGACCATCTCCTCAGGTCTCCTTCGAGGTCTTCCCCTCACCCTCCCTCCACTCCCTCCCTCCCTCCCTCCCCTGCCCACCTTGCCCCGTTTGTGTCCAGAGCAAGCTCAAACAGCTGCCGCATCGGAGCTCCCCCTCCGCTGCTGCTCAGCCGCTTGATCTCGTTCACATGGACCTCTGGGGCCTCAACCCCTCCCCTTCCCGCCAAGGTCATCGCTACAAGCTTGTTCTGGTCGATGATCACAGATGATATTCTTCCGTCTCCCTTCTTCGCTCAAAGGGTGACGCTCCGGCTGCGATCATCGCTTGGCTCAAGCAGGCGAGCACCCAATTTGGCCACCCTGTCCGCCGCCTTCACTCTGATGGCGGTGGCGAATTTCTTAATCGCCAGGTAGCCTCCTACTGTGAGCTTCATGGCATTCGCCAGACTCACACCCTCCCCCACTCCCCCAGCAAAATGGTGTGGCCGAGAGCCGTGTTCGGGAGATCACCAAGATTGCTCGGTGTCTCCTCGTCCATGCCTCTTGCCCCCCTTCTCTGTGGGGCTATGCCCTCCTTCACGCCACCCTCCTTACTAACCTGTACCCCCACCCCATCCTTCCCTCCACCACTCCCACTGAGCTCTGGACGTCAGCCAAGCCTGACGACTCCTCCCTCCATGTGTGGGGCTCCAGGGCGTATGTCCTCATTCACCCTGCGGACCGCCCCCGCACCATGGGAAAGATCGCCTCCCGTACCCTCCCCTGCATCTTCCTTGGTCATAAACCCTCCTCCCCGGACTACCTCTTCCTTCACCCCCCCTCAGGTCGTTTCCTCCGCAGTCGGGATGTGGTCTTTGATGAGTCCACACCCTACTATTCCACTCTCCCCCCCACTGACCCTCTCGCCCCTGCTCCCAAGCCCCTCACCTGGTCCGACACTATCCCACCCCCTCTTCTCCCACCCCCTCCCATCCTCCCCCCCGCTCCACCTCCTCCACTCCCCGCTGCCTCAGTCCCTAGCGCTCCCCCCTCCTCTGGTGACATATTTGACCCTGACCCTCTTTTTCCCCCCGCCTCCCCATCCCACTCCTCCCCCTCCGCTCCCTCCCATCCTCCCCCCTCCCCTCCTCCCCACTCTCCCCCGCGTCCCCCCTTGCGTCCCACCCGCTCCATCCTCACTCGGTATCCCCACACCAGGTCATGTGATGCAGTCCTAGGTGCCCCGCCTCCTGTTACCCTCTCTTCCTCTACCTTGCCTCCTCTCTCCCCTCTCATGGACCTCCTCTTTCAGGCTGTCTTACAAAACAACACTAGCCCAACCTTGTCGTCGAGCTCCACTATAGCAGTCCCAGCAGCAGCTGCAGCAGCAGTCCCACCCACCGCCGAAGCACCAGCAGCAGCAGCCGTCGCTCCTTCCTCACCTTCATGCGCAACAGCAGCAGCGGCAACAGCAGATGCATCCTCAGTAGCAGCCGCCTCAGCAGCAGCAGCAGCAGCAGATGCATCCTCCCATTCATTTTCCACTCCTCCCTCCTCGAGGACTCCCATGAGGAGTTCCTCAACCTCCACCTACATCATCCAGCCCTCTTACCCAATCTCCCCTGACCTCACCAGCACACCAGTCTTCGCCTTCTCCTCCGCCCCCACCATCTTCATCCCCGCCACGTACGAGGAGGCCATGGCGTGCCCTGACGCCCACCTCTGGCTCGCAGCCATCCTCAAGGAGTTGGAGGCGTTTATTGCCAACTCCTCCTTTGTGGATGTGCCCCGCCCTCCCTCTACCACAAACGTGGTCAAAGGGAAGTGTGTGTTCCGGGTGAAGCAGCTGCCTGGCGAGCCGCCGGTCTACAAGGCCCGCTACGTCGCCAAGGGCTTCACCCAGCACTACACTGTCGACTTCTTCGACACTTTCTCTCCCACCGCCAAGCCCGCTACCATCTGCGCAGTGCTCGACCTCGCCGCTCGCCTCAACATGGAGATTCACTCCATGGACTTCTCCAACACATTTCTCCACGGCGTCTTGCGCGAGCTCATTTACATGGAGCGTCCTGCAGGCTTCCTCCTCCCCTTTCCTTCCGACTCTGTCTGGCAGCTGCGTCGGCCGGTCTACGGGCTCAAGCAGGAACCAAGGTAGTGGCCTGCCAAGCTTGCTGCCACCCTCGGTGAGCAGGGTTCACCACCTCCCGCGCCGACCCCAGCCTCTTCCTCCGCACCTCCCCCTCCCCCTTCTACATCCTCGTCTACGTCGACGATATGATCCTCATCACTGCCGACTCTGCCGAGCTCGAGCGCGTTAGGCGTGAGCTTGGCATCCGGATCAAGTGAAAGGATCTTGGGGAGTTGCAGCACAATCTCGACATGGAGATAACCCGCGACCATGCTGCTCGCACCATCTCCCTCTCCCATAGCCACTACCTGCAGTAGGTCCTGGAGCGGTTCGACATGGCTCGCGGCACCCCTCACGTCACCCCTCTTCCTGTTGGGCACCACCTCACTCCCCTCACCTCCCCCTCCTCCTCCTCACACCCCTACGCTGAACTCATCGGCTCTCTCATGTATGCCATGGTCTCCACCCGCCCTGACCTGGCATACCCCATCAGCGTATTGGCCCGCTTCGTTGGTATCGGCAAGCATGATGCCGTCCACTGGCAAGCAGCCAAGCGTGTCCATGCATCCATGCATCCATGTACTCCACATGCACTATATGCCACAGGTCAGGGCTGTTGGCTCTGCTCTTCTTATCCCTTCTGATCTGCCTTCACTCCTCATCACCCCTCATCACCCCTCCCCTTCCTCCACACCCCCCCTGCAGCCTTTCACCCCCTTCACCAACCAACCACCGTGCCTCTCACATGCTCAGGGCTGTCTAGTCCGCGATGTTGCAGTACCGCACAACACCTGTCCCTTTCACCCCTCATCACCCCTCATCACCCCCCATCACCCCCCATCACCCCCCATCACCCCCCATCACCCCTGCAGCTCCTCCTCCCCTCCACCGACCACCGTGCCTTTCACATGGCCAGGGCCGTCCACTCTGCCCTTATCGTCCCTCTGATCCCTCTTCACCCCTCACCACCCCTCATCACCTCTCATCACCTCTCCACTTCCCCCATCCCCCCTGCAGCTCCTCGTTCCCTTCACCACCCACCGCGCCTCTCACATGCTCAGGGCTGTTCGCTCCGCACACTCTCCCCGCCACCTGCACCAACTTCTCTCTGTATGTTGCTCCTGTCTGTTTCTTGTGGCACCTGTAACCATAACACCTGTAACCGTAACACCTGTAACTGTAACACCTGTAACACCTTCAGTACCTGAACCTGCTGTTTGCGACATGGCACCTGTCTGTTTGCTCTGCGCACTCTCCCCGCTACCTGCACCAGCTTCTCTCTGTAAGTCATTCGATGCTGTAGATAATGTGTCTCAGTTAGCACTACGGGTTGTGCATGCCCCTTTGCATTGTAGGTTTTGTGCAACCGTACTGCAACATCTGTCACCGCTCTTGTTGCTGCCTGCACCTCTGTGTGCGGCTCGCTTCTGTATCCTGCCATTTTGCTGCTTGTGAATGATTCGCAGCTACGCTTCTCGACAGCACACATGCCACACGTGTTGCAAAATAGTGCATGTATGTACATCATGGTGCATGCCTATACAACTCATGCCATCGTCAAGCCGTTCTTGTGCATGTCTACACGCAAAGGCAACAAACCTTAACCATATATCAACCGCATGTGCAGATGCAAGGGCGTGAACAGCAGCACACGCCACACATGCGTTATCCCATCATCTTTCCTCATTTCAGGTAGATCCGCTTTCCACCTCTGCATGCATGCTCCGTGGACTCTGCCTCCTAACGTCGTCTCCTTGGACTCTGCCTCCTAATGTCGTCTCCTTGGACTCTGCCTCATAACGTCCTCCCCTTGTTGCTGCCATCTCTTGTTCCTACTCCCCCTTCCGCCTTTGACACTCTCCCCACTGGCTCACAAACTCCTGGACTAGATTCGGAATGCTGTGTGAACAGTCCCAAGCCCTCCATTTTTGGTGTGGATTTGACATGCTGATTTCGTGCATCCCTTTCACCTGCCGTTGCTGTCCTGGCAGCAAGAGCGGGGTTCACCCCTCGCTCTTCTATGCGAGGCGTGTCTCTCTTCTATGCAAGGCGATTTGAAGCCAGGGTGATGAGGCAAGGCAGAGGAAGTCAGCAGGGCGCATCATGTTTCTTTTCTTCCCTTTCCCCTTAATGAATCTACAGCAAGAGCGGGGATCTCCACTCTCTCTTCTATGCAAGGCGGTTTGAAGCGGGGGTGATGAGGCAAGTCACGCTTGTCGACCAGAGCAGAGCCAATTCCAACTGCCTGCCACCCTCGTTACAGTCACCGTCGTCGCAGTCTGCACCTTCTTTACAAACGTCATCACCACATTCGTCGTCTCCATTAGTATGTTCGCCAGTGCTGCTGCCCTCCTCCCACTTTCCAGAACCAGTGTCAAGCACAGCTGCAGCCAGCTGTGTGACTCGGGTTATTTCAGCAGAGAGAGCAACTTGGATCCCCTAATCCTCTCGCCCCTCCTCCTCCTTCCTCCCCTTCCCCTCCTTCCTTCGAAAAAGCCCCATTCTAAGACTGGATAAGGGAGGCTATACTCGTTATAAAGTCGACAACCAAGGACCCACCTACAGAGGGGGTCACTGGGTGTTCACTAACGGGGTGGAGCAGGTTCTCTCCCTGTCATCACCTGGCTATCTTCCCTACGAGCTTCCTGCTGCTGATTCCCATGCTACTGAACTTGTGGCAGAGCAACCCGAGCGGCCACAACCGCAGATGCAGCAACACCAGCAAGCACAGCAGAAAGAGGCGGAAGGGCGCGAGGAGGACCGAGAGCAGCAGGGGACCGAGAACCGAAAAGCAGTAAGGGGACCTGGGATTGCAAGCAGGGTGGGTGCGGAGAGGGAAAAAGCGGGGGGGGGTGAGAGGTGGAGGAGTAGCTGGGAGCGGAGTGGGATGGAGGAGAGGGGGAGGGGGGCAGTAGCTGGGATGCGTGGGGGGAGGCACAAGAAGGGCAGAGGCAGGCTGCAGCAGAGGGAGACGGAAGCGAGGAGAGCTGAACAGCAGAGACAACAACAGCAGCAGCAGCAGAAGCAGCAGCAACAAGAAGCAGAAAGGCGGCCTGTCCCACAAGCTGCGTGTGCACTTGTGTCACAAGCAGCAGCTGTTGAGACTGGTGAAGCTCCAGCTGTCAGCAGCAGCAATCACGTGGCAAGGAGGCTGTCATGGGAGCTTGTGTCAGAGCAGCCATTCACCGAAATGAGTGAGTCCTCTCGCATCAGTACGCAAGGGGAATTGGGCAAACATGGGTGGGTTAATCCCACGTGCGAGATTATCACAGGGAAACAGGGAAGGGGATTGGCAGAGCTGTTGAGTGGGATGTGCGGGCTTGTTTCTGACTGACGGGAGCTGTACGGGTTGCGTCTCCATTGCACCGGCCCTCACCCTCCTTTCCTCTATGTGTTGATGGCATGTGGAATTGGCCGTCGGAGCCGTAATGGTATATGCCTGCCCTGCGTCTCCCTGTTGGAGCTGCTGCAACTGCGTGTCATGTCATGGTTGCTTGCTATACACCCTATGCACTTTGATTGATACCCCTCACTCTCCCGCATACCCTCCAACAATGCTATTTTTCACAGGGGAGTTTACCCATCGGCCGCGGCCCTTCAGACCTAGCAGAGGCAGATGGCAGTACCGGGCCAATGGCACCCCAATCAACCACCCCTGCCTCCACTGCACTCCCCTTCACTTCCTCTCTCTCCCCTCCCTCCCTTCACTTGCAGATGCAGTGTCGCGTGGCCGTGGACCATTAGACCTAGCAGAGGCAGATGGGAGTCGCACTCTCGACGACTCGATGGCAGTCGCAGTCTCAACGACACGCCCCTGCTGCAGGTGCACTGGTCCCATCCCATGGCTCCCCATTCTGTCAGCTCTGCCTGCCCCCCTTCCCTTCCAGGAGAGTTGTCGCTTGGCCGTGGACCTCTGTACCTAGCAGAGGCAGACGGCAGTCGCAGTCTCGACGACATGTCACTGCTGCAGGTCGTGCGGCTGCAACGGCTGTATCGGCAATGCTGCAACGACAGGGAGAGCACGCGAATACTGGTGGGTGCTGTTGCAACGAATGTATTTAAGTTCTGCTCGTGCTCATCCACATGTCTCTGCTGCAGGTGGTGCGGTTGCAGCAGCAGTAGTACTGGTGCTGCTGCAAAGGCAGGGAGAGCACGTGAATACTGGTAGGTTGTGACTCTACTGGAAGTGATTATGGCTGTTGCGATGAGTGTTATTACTAAAACGAGAGGTGATTCCAGCAACCGCCGCTCTCCTATAACCTACCACCTCCCTCTTTGCCTGCAACAGTCCAGTAATTGTTTCCCCCTCTCTTGCATGCGCCCCCTCTCTTGCATGCGCCCCCTCTCTTGCATGCACCCCCTCTCTTGCATGAGCCCCCTTTTTGCATGAGCCCCCTTTTGGCATGCGCCCACTGTTTGCATGCGCCACTCTCCCCATGCCCTCTGCAGGTAAAAATCCAGCTGTGTGCCGTTGTTCCACGCCCTGTTTTTGGTGTTCATTTTTCCAAGAGTAATTTACCCCTCCCCCCTGCAGGTGAAGATCCATCAGCGAGTCGCTCTCCCGTGCGCCACCTTCCTCTTCGCCATCCTGGGAGCTCTCTTCGCCACCCACCTGCAGATCAGAAAGTGGCAGGTGAGAGAGGAAGGGACAGGTGAGAGGAGAAGGGGCAGGTGAGAGAAGAAGGGGCAGGTGAGAGAAGGGGCAGGTGAGAGGAGAAGGGGCAGGTGAGAGGAGCTCGGTGCAAGTAAGAGGGCGAGAGGTGGGGTGGGACCGTGGGAGTGGTGTTGCTGCAAATAGACCCTCATCCTCTTTGCCAACCTGGGAGCTCTCTTCGCCGCCCACCGGCAGATCAGGTGAGAAGGGAAGCCGCAGGTGAGAGAAGGTCGGTGCACATAAGAGAAAGTGAGAGGCGGGGAGTCTTGTTGTTGCAGATGGGTGCACATCTCGTCCTCGTCATAAGTACTCTTTGCTGCCCACCTGCAGATCAGAAAGCGACAGGTGAGAGAGGAAGGGACAGGTGAGAGGGGAAACGACAGGCGAGCTCTCACTACTATCTTACTGTTACATGCCTTGCTCCAATATCTTATCCTCATGTACATTGCCTGGTGTAATTGTATGCAGTCTATTTTTGAGGCGCCTAAAAAAACAAATGCTTGCTCCATATCCTCATATCCATTGCCTAGTGTATTTGTGTGGTGCCTTGTTTAAGCCTCCCTTTCTGAGCAACAAGCGAGCTCTCATGATCGTACCCTCGCGTTCCTCGCCCCATATCCTCATTTCCCTTGCCTGGTGTGATTCTGTTGCGCCTCAAAACCATCTTAGCATTCCAAACTTCGTTCCCCCCATTTTGCAGGGTATTTTTTAAATTTCTCAAAGACACCCTGTCAGGCCTGGAAAGCATTCTACTATTCCATACTTCGTTCCCCCAGTCATTCTTCCCATGCAGTTTGGCTTCGCCCTCGCATTCTTTGTCACCTTCACCTTTTGCTCTCTCTCCGTCACTCGTGTAGTTTTGCGGCTCCTCCTTCAAAGCTATCCTCCCTTCTGTCCCTACTTCCCTCCATCGTCCCTCGCATCCCGTGCAGGTCGGCTTCGCCCTCGCAGTCTTTGTCATCTTCACCTATTACTCTCTCTCCGTCACCGGTGTCCTTCTTGCTCAGGTAGAGTGCATTTGCCTTCCCCGGTTGGGTCTCCTCTTCCCTCAAGACGCAACCACACCTACTGCTCTCTCTCTCTCTCTCTCCGTCAGGGACTCAGCAGTGATTGGCTCTCTCAGCAGTGTCTGGCGATGTTCACCTGCCACCACGTGATAATCTGTTTTCAGCTCACACGCTTGGTAGGTCTCCCCCTGTTGTGCTGCCTCCCTCTTCTCAGCTGTGTGTGATCAGCCCGGTGCTGGGTGGGTGTCTGCTGTGCCGAATCTAGTGAGGGCTGCAGCGGTGCTTGTTGCTTATGCGAGATGATTGCTCACTCGATGCGTTTCCCTCTCTTGGTCCTGGCCTTGACTCCCTCTTCTCAGCTGCGTGTGATCAGCCCGGTGCTGGGTGGGTGGCTGCCGAATCTAGTGGGGGCTTTAGTGGCACTTGTCCTGTTGCGCATGGGAGATGATGTGCAGTAATTTGAGGGGATCGTATATCAACATTTCTTCTTTTCACTACCATACCTACATCTTGGGAGGGTGAATATCAGTGAAGGCCAAGGGGAGTTTCTGTCGAGTTATATTATATATATATAATTGTTTAGGCTTGGTAGGTTGATACATTACAGAATCCTACTGTAGAGGGGACAACCCCCCGTTCTTGTATCTCCTTCTCTTTCCTCTCGTAACTTCTCTCCCCTAGCCTAAAACCCCTCGCCATTTTCATGGCTTCTAAGACACCTCCTAGTTTCTCAACGCCTTTCATCGTGCTATCAGAGCAGGCCGATCCTGCCTGTCATCACGCTTCCGCAGCGTCCTCTCGCCCCTCCCGTCGCTTATGCGCCGCCATGGCAGCCATGTCGTGTGGCCAAGGCGGCCTTTATGCACTGCCCTGGCAGCTGTGGCGGGGAGGAGGGGGAAATGCAGAGGAGGGAGGAGGGGGTCTTCAGCGAGGCGCCGTGGCAGGCGCGTCGCTGGCTGGCGTGCGGGTGAGCTGGCTTGGCACTACAACCGGGCGCTGACCGCTGCCGTCCATGCGCTGGCGCGTCGACGCCGCAATGGCAGCACGACGACGCCACCACGGCGTGGCGTCGATGCCACGGCAGCGCATCGGGGCTGCTGACGGTCTCGTGCCATCTCCCCCCCATCATCACAGTGTGTGCCACGTTGCCGGGTGCCTCACGCGCCGCCACCGCCGCCGCAGGTGCTGCAGGCCCTGCCGCCGCCGCCGCCGTAGTCGCCGAAGCCGCCGCCGCCACTGCGACCCGCCGCCTCGAGTGCCGAGGGGTTGACCCGCTGCTAGATGCCACAGCTGCTACAGGACACAGGGGGTGCAAGGGTGTGGAGGTGATCGTGTTGGGTGGGCTTGCCACTACCAAGCCTAGGGGGAGTGTCAAGTTATATATTATATTGTTGACTATTTCGTCCTGATATTTAAGGGCAGGATTAAATTGTTGGCTATCTCAGAGTAGATTTGTTAACTAGAATGAGTTTGTACAAGGGATTATAACCTAAGGGGTTGTACCCTATATGAGCATGCACCTAGCTAGCCTGTAACATATCCAAATTATATGTTGACACACCCCCTAGGCTAGACAAGGGGCAGCGACTAGCAAGAGACACACAGCTCACGGTGGCACTACTAGTCCAACCTCCAAGGCAGGGGTCCAAAGACCAGTCAGCAAGAGTACAAACGAAAGATATCAGTCAGCAAGTGTAATCCAAGGCGGCACTACTAGTCCAGCCACAAGGTAATATAAGTAGTACACAGTCAGGGACCTAGCAAGTGAGAAGCCACAGGAACTAGACCAAGCTGTACACAGTGCCGCTGATGATCTTTAGGCGCAAGTGCCTTCGTAAAGATATCAGTTGAATTGGCACCGGAGGCCAAGTGTACTACGCGGGCCTGACGGCGCTGCTGTAGCTCGCGCAGGAGGAAGTACCGCAGCTGAATGTGCTTCGCTCTGCCCTCCAGTCGAGGCTCCTGACACAAGAGGATCATGACCCTGTTGTCAACGTACAGGATCGGGATAGAGCTAGGCTGCTCACCTAAGTCTGTGAGCAAGAAAGTCAGCCAGCGGAGCTCCTGTGCCGCCATGGCACCAGCGTAGATCTCGGCCTCGCAGCTCGACTGTGCAACAGACGACGAGCGGGTGGACCTCCACGAGATGGTACCAGCACCAAGCAGTAGCCCTGGGAGGACCGGAGCATCTCAGCATCGTCCGCCCATGAAGCGTCTGTGTGCCCTGTAAGGACCACTGGTCTGCGTCCTCCTAGCACTAGCCCCATGCCCGATGTACTTGCTAGATAACGCAAAACCCTCTTAGCAGCCGACCAGTGCTGTAGTCGTTGTATGCCTGTGGCCACAAGGCGAGTTAGGATGCTGAGAGGGTATGCGAGATCTAGACGAGTGCAAGTCACCAGGTACATGAGGCCACCCACCAGCTTTGTGTAAGGACCACTAGGCTCTGCAGACTCCCAATGGACTGGAGTTGACAGCCTGTGATCTACTGGCAGAGATGTGGGCCGTGCAGAGGAGAACTGAAGGCCGAACCTCTGAAGGACCTGACGCACCAAGTGTGACTGTGTTAGAGTGATGGTGCACGCTGCTCTGTCCCTGGAGATCTGCAGGCCAATCTGGAGGTCAGCGCTGGTGTGTCTCTTCAGCAGCTCAGCCTTCACCGAGCCTAGTGCGTCTCTGTTTCCTATAGCAAAGACCAGGTCGTCTACGTAGACAAGGATGTAGAACGGGGTCTGGCCAGCACCAACGACGAGCGAAGGGTTTGCAGACGACCAGAAGAACTGCAGGTCAACCAAAGTAGCACGCAGCGTGTCGTGCCAGTCGCGCGGCGCTTGCCGCAGGTCGTAAACCGGGCGCCGGAGGAGCCACTGAGTCCCCGGGGCGAAGGTGCCGGTGACGTCCGACGGGCGACGCAGGTAGACCTGCTCATGCAGACTGCCCTGAAGAAACGCTGTCGAGAAGTCGAGGGAGTGCGACTCGTAGTCACGCTGTGCTACTACGTGTAGCAGTGCCCGAAGAGAAGTCATTTTTGGGGTCAGGGCGAAAGTCTTAAAGAATTCAACACCCTTGCGCTGACTGAAGCCTCTAGCAAGGTAGCGCGCCTTGAACACCGGCGACTCTCCACGGGGCCGCTTCACCTTGAAGAGCCACCGGCCATCGACTACGTTCACCCCAGGTGGGGGAACTGCGTCGACGTAGGTGCCAGTGGATCTCCAAGATGCCATCTCTGCGTCCATGGCAGCTATCCACTGAGAGGCCCAGGGTCCCGAGGTCGCCTTAGTGTAGGTGCGAGGGGTCGGGATGTCAAAGGCGTCTGGGTCACCCTTAGGGACTAGCAGCATAGAGCAGAGATGAGGCTCAGCCTCAGACAGGAAAGCAAGCCCGTACTGCCGGTCCTTTAGGACATCACTGTCAAGGGCAGGAGCACCCCCGACAGGCGGAGGACGAGCAAGGTCAGATACTTGAGCAGTGGTGTAGTCAAGGCGGCAGGTAAAGGCGAAGTCAGCGACGGTAGCGACAAGCGCGGAAAGACTCGAGACAGGAACAGACGGGTCGGTAACGAGGGAAGCAAGGACCCGAGAAACAAGGGGACGAGCGGCACGAAGATAGTCAGACAGAGGAGGCGGAGCGACGACAAGCGACGACGGAGGAGGCGACGGGAGGAGGGTAGGACAAGACGCGTGGGAACGGAGCAACATAGGGTGAGAGCGCTGAACAGGAGAGACAGGATGAGCATGGGAGGGATGGCGAGACCAGAAGTGGGACGAAGGCGTCGGGTCAGTAGATACAAGAGGAGACACAGGAGGAGAATGAGGGGGGAAACGAGCCGGAGACGAGTCCGGCGGAGGAAAGACAGGGCCGTAGATAGGAGAGGCGGCGGCGGGGGAGGCGCAGGTAGGTGGTCCGGGGAGGGAAGACCGGGGAGGCGAAGGGTGGACACCGGCGGCGACTACTGCTGCTGCTGCTGCTGCACACCGACACCAGAACCTCCAACTGCACCACGGCTATCTCCGGGACACTCCACTCCAGCACCCCCAGAACGAGAACCCTCTCCAATACCGGTGCCACCCCCAACACCGCCGGGACAAGCCACGACAGTACCCCTAGGACTAGCACTCCCAGAACAAGCACCCCCAGAATAAGAACCCTCTCAAGCACAGATGCCACCCCCGAGACCGACGGGACAAGCCACGACAGTAACCCCAGGACCAGCACCCCCAGAACAAGGACCTTCTCCAGCACCGGCGCCACCCTCAGAGCCCACGGACGGCTGCTGCTGCGGCAGCGGCGACGGTTGCGGTTTTTGTTGCCTTGGCGACGACGGCGGAGGAGGAGACACCGGGGCAGAAATAGGTGGCAAGAACTGCGCTGCGGGGCCACCGGAGTCAGCCGACTCCTCGACTGGGACAACCGAGGGGAGGGGAGTGACGTGAGACACACCGTATGGGGAAGGAGGGGAGGAAGAGGAGCAAGGGCTACCGGAATAGTGGGAACAAGAAAATGGGGCTGGGAAACTGGGAGACCTCGGTGGGGAAAGCGGTGGTAGAAGGAGACAGACTCGTCGAAAGTGACGTCACGCGAGTAAAAAAAGTGGTGAGCCCACAGGTGGTAAAAGTGCTAGTCAGACGAGTCGAGGGGGAAACCAAGGAAGACACAGGGGACAATGCGGGCAGTGAGCTCGTTCGTATTAGAGGCACGAACGTGAGCGAGGCATCCCAAGACGTGGAACGCAGACGCGTCACCAGGAGACCCGCTCCAGAGGAGAGTCGGCGAAACCTACGGCCGCAGGGAGTGCGGCCACAGGTTAAGCTGGTGAGCAACGTAGCGAACAGCGAACGACCACAGAAAATAGGGTGCACCGGCGTGGATCATGGAGGTACGAGTCACCTCCATGACCAAACCGATGCGTCGCTCAGCGACCTCATACTTCTACGGGGAGTCCGGCAGGGTGTACGACTGGGTGATGCCTTCCGTACAACAGAACTTGCCAAGCCGGCCTAAGGCGAACTCGCTGCCACGGCCGGAGTGAAGACGCAGCACAAGGAGGCCGCGGTGGACTCGCGCAGCTGCGACCCACGGGATAAGAACGTCAGGCACGTTGGCATTCCGCTCTAGGGGGAACACCATGGTGTAGCCCATGTAGTCGTCGACAAGCTCCAGAAAGTAGCGCTCTCGACGCGGCCCTGGGACGGGGCTAAGCCCCAGACGTCCACGTGCAGGGTCTGGAGTGGCGCGGTGGTAGGGCGAAGCGAGGAGGACTGAGGAGCACGGCACAGCCGGCCCTCGACGCAGGGCGTGCACGGTGGCGCATGCGATGAAGGGAGGGCAGGGAGCGACACAAGGAGACCTAGGACAAGACCGTGCTGGGACATGTAACACAGACGCGGGAGTGCAGGGTGACCTAGGCGGTGGTGCCATAGCAGCAACGGGTGAGTGAGCGACCAATACGAGCAAGCCGCGGCAACATGGGGGGACGCCCTCACCGGGGGGGACGCAGTATCAAGCGTAAAGAGGCCGGACACAGGGTCCCGAAGGAACGTGGCAGAGGGGCACCAGTGGCGGCCTCGGTACAGACCGCGTACCGCTCGTGTCCGGGGAACGTAGTGGTGACGCCGAGGTCCTAAATGCAGCCGACACCAACTAGATTCCTAGAGAAAGAGGGGATGTGCAGGCCTGTAAGAGAGCCTGAGGGGACCGCCGGGTAGGGGAGGGTAGTGGAGCTACGTGCAACTATCGGACCTGAGGAGGGGTCAGCAAGCGCGATAGCGGCAGGGGCGGCAAGCGGCGGGAGCGAAGTGTGGTAGCGGAAGAAGCTGGCAGATGCACCAGAGTCAAGCGTGAAGGAGAGCGAAGCGGTAGCGGCAACCGGCGGAGGGCCTAGTGAGGAGCCTAGGCTAAACAAGACAGAGGGTCCTACGCCTTACGCAGCAGAGGAGCCTAAACTGCACACAGTGGACACACCTATGCTAGGCAACACCGGGTAATAGGGTCCAATCACACTAGATTCATCAGCATACATGACGGACATAGCATTCCTAATCTGATCCATGTCAATCTCAAAGACAGGCACACGGCGGCGAGCTAGGGCGTACCAGTCCGGAGGGTCCGACGTAGGACCGAAGCGGTGGCGGACAAGGTTGTCAAGGCGACGGTAGAAGCGGTCGGCGGTGTGGCCGGGCCACAGGCAGACAGTGCCACGGCGAGGGTCGGTCTGAAGCTGGTACTGGCAGATGACCGCACTGGAGCTGCCACCCGACACCGAGCTGCGCCCGCCCTCCCTAAGCAAAGACGTCAGAGTAAGTGCACTGGGAGGGAGCACAGCCCCGGAAGATAGGCACCTCTGCAGTACCGCTAGACTGAGCGATACTGCGCTGGCGGGTCTCTGCCACATACAGGGCAGTGACAAAGGCGGTAAGGGTGAGGTCATCCAGGTGTTGACTAAGGAAATGGTCGTGGGCTGTGGCTAGGTGGTCAGGGAGGCGCGTGGCGATGTGATAAATGGTAGCGCAGAACGGCGGCAGAAAGGCAGTGAGCTGTGCCTCAGTGCTAGCAGCGCGGTAGCTTGTCTCAAGCGCGCGGAGGTGAGTGGCAAGGACGGCGACAGTGGGGAAGGACGCAAGATCAGGGAACAACATGGGAAGGATCAGGCGACCAGCACTGGCAGTGGCGGGGGTGGAATAGCAAGCAATGACGACATCTAGGAAAGCATGGGCGTTCGCTACAGTGGTAAAATGGGGACGCTCAGACAGCGGCAGCGGAAAAGGCCTCACGCTCAGTAGTGGTAGGGGCATCAGGGAGGGCAGCAGGAGCAAGGGGGCGGGGAAGCAGGCCATCGACATGAACAGCCAGGGAGTGACCGTCCTGGCGCTGACCTGTAAGATGACGACAGAGGTCGACGAGCCCTGCCTCGAAGTCTATCGCCCGACCCTCCATGTCTAGACAGAGTTGTGAATCCGCCATCGCCACTGCTGCAGCTGCTGACTGCCGCTGACAGGGTGAGGAGAAAAGGCGAAGGAAAGCAGTGGAGAGCGGTGGAGTGTGGTGGAGAGTGGTGGAGTGCATTCGAGAGCGGTGGAAGGCGGTGGAGTGTGGTGGAGTGCAGTGGAGAGCGGTGGAGTGCGGTGGAATGCGGTGGAGTGCGGTTGGGGACGGTGGAGTGCGGTGGAGATAGCTGGCAGGGAGCCGGCGCTGAAGGGAGCCAAGGCTGGTGGGTCGGGGGCGGCAGAGGGACGCGGCGGTGCAGGGACACGGCGGCTCGGCTGCGCTGCGGCTCAGCTGCTGACCGCTGGGGCGGTGGCCAACTAAGCAGGGGTCGGCTGGATGGGGGCCGGCGTGGCGCACAGGCAAGCGGGGCGCTGTCGGGGCCGGCGGGGCACACGGGGCCGACAGGGCGCAAACGGGGCCGACGGGGCGCTAACGGGCCAGCTGGGTGAACGGGGCCAGTGGGGCGCACGGGGCTGACGGGGCGCTAAGGGGCCAGCAGGGCGCGACGGGGCCAGCAGGGCGCACGGGGCTAGCAGGGCGCTAAGGGGCCAATGGGGTGTACGGGGCCAGCCAGGCGCGACGGGGCCAGCGGGGCGCTAACGGGGCCGAGGGGGCACTAACGGGCCAGTCGGGCGAACTGGGCCGGTAGGGCGTACGGGGCCAGTGGGGCGCACGGGGCTAGCGGGGCGCTAATGGGCCAGCGGGGTGCCTAGGAACAGGCGGCTAGGGCTAGGACTGAGCGGAATCGTGGGTGGGCGGGGGGGACCTAACCTAGCGCATGATACCATCTCAGAGTAGAATTGTTGACTAGAATGAGGTTGTACTCTATATGAGCATGCACCTAGCTAGCCTATAACATATATAAATTATATGTTGATAGACTATCCTTGGATAGCTAGATTTCTCTATTGTGTGGTGGATCCCTTGTTGGTGTCACAAACAAGTCAGTCCCCGCCTTTCCTTGCACCTGCCATCGAAAAAACTGCATTATCCAGCCAGAGAGACTTTAGAAAGGAAACATACATGTGTACAAGCTTCACCAAATATGCCGTATGTGGGAATTTCGCATGATTGATGCTTATTTCTTATGCCACCAATAGATGGGCCACTTATAGCTTCTGTAACAGCCACAACTCGCAGTTCACCAATTCGCAAGCACTCAAAAAGGTCGCATGAAGTCACTCCCATCGCTGCTCTCCGATTGACCCCTGCGCCAAGCCCGCAGCCTGCGTACGTGCAATTTCCTCCATGGAAACCCGATCCGAGCCAACATGCGGCGGGCAAGAAACGCCTCAGAACCGTTTCTAATCCATTTCTTATCGCGTGAAATCGCTTCCGTCGCTCTTCTCGTGCTCACCCCTCCGCCACGCAGCAGCAAACATGCAATCCGGCGCCCCAATCCCCGAGGTGACGTAGTCCTCCATGCACCCGTCCAGGAACCCCCTGCCACTCTCGCTCTCCACGTCCACCGCCTCCCGCAGCAGCCGCGTCAGCAGGCGGTACCGCAGCGACCGCACCTTCCGCGTCGGCTCCCCGCGGAATGTCTGCCCCAACACGCCATGAATGCCCTCCGTGTGCTGCCGCAGGGAGGTGGGGAAAGGGATGGATGAGGGATTGGGGGAGAGCGGAGGACAGAGGGCGGAAGAGATGAGGGTGAAGAAGTGACAGCTGAATTGGCAGGAGAGCACAAATGTTGACGATGCAAAATGGGCTCATGGCCCAACAGGGAGCAGAGAGCATCGCCCATAGGATGAATGCCGAGCTTTCATGGACAGCATTTCAGCGTCATCATTCAGACATGATTTCTTACGTTGGGCTGCGCCTCGCGATAACCACGTTGAAGTGCACATGCGTCTCGTCCGAGTAGAGACCAGAGAGCATCGCCCCGTAGGACGAAAGCACAGCTCTCATAAAGAGCATTTCAGCATCATCGTTAGCACCATTCCTTACATTGAGCTGCTCGATAGCCAAGTTGAAGTGCGCCTGCGCCTCGTCCGCCGTCTGCATGAGCGGATGCGCCACGCGCGCCGTGACCCCCATGTCCACCACGCCCTCGATCGTCAGCTGAAACGCGTCCTCCTCCTTCCCATTCTTGCTCTGCGTCTCCTCCAGCAGCAGCTTGAAACCGCCATCGCTGGCGACGAAAGAGCCGGCTGCGAGAGGAGGGGCCACCGGCTGGCCGTCAATTTCCAGCCGGCAGATGAACCCGCCGCTGCCCCGCCCCTGCTCCTTGCCGTCTCGCGCCTTGATGTACGCCGAGTGCTGAAACCAATTGCATCGCGCCACATCACTTGGAGCTCCCTGGCAGGCGGAGAAAATGAGAGGCAGAGAGAGAGGAGAGGATGTGAGGAGGCAAGCCTGTGACGACGGCTTTGCAGCAACTCCGTTCATAGCAAAAAATGCACCTCACAAGGTAAGAGCACAGAATAACGAATAACACTGTATCAAGTAACAACAAATGCACATCTCATCACACACCTGATCCAGCTGCGAATCGCCTTCCCCTTGAGCAGCCTTGCCTTGAGCTCATCCTTCTCATACTGAATCGAGTGCTTCTCCTCCTTCCCACGATTCCCTCTTTCCCGTTCGAGCGCCACCGCCACCTCAGCAGTCAACGGCAGGCTCCCATTCGCCCGCATTCTCTCCAGCTCAGCAACCTCATCAGCGCTCAGCCTCCCCTGCTCCAGCTCCCGAATATGACGTGGCTTCATCTCATTGGCCGCCACTTCCAGCGCTGCAGCGAGGGAGTCTTCGTCTAGTGACGTGGCAGTGCCTGGGAGATTCGCGATGGGGTGGTAGCCGTTGATCCCCATGTTGATGTGGATCCGACGGTCGGAGAGTAGGCAGAAGGAGCGGCCGAGCAAGCCGTTGAAGTCGAAGCGCGTTCCATCCGCTCCCCGGAAATGCGGATCGTCGTCGGTTTTGGGCTCGGAGTTGCATTCGCCGCCAAAGAATGACGGTTTTGTGGGCACGTCCCAGTTCCTTGGGACAACTCCGGCCTTCGAGCCCAGCAACGTGCATCTGGCACTGTCGTCGGGAAAGAGGAGGGGAGGGGGGGGGGGGGGGGTGGGAGGAGGGTGGGGAGGCGCAAGGGTTGGTCCTGTTGAGTGGCATCACTCATGGGCACGTCGTCCATGACAGCAGTACCCGGGAGACCAACACGCTTATCACGAAACCAAGAAAGAGGGTAAGAGGAAAACAATGGCCTGCGTTAAGCACACTACCAATCGACGTCGTAGCCTGGATGCGTTCAACGCATTTGTGGAGCCTTACTGTGTTATTCCGATTGAATTGTCGATGGGTTTCAAGTGCCAGAACTTGCACCCTACCGTCTTGGCACAGCGCTGGCAGCACTCCGTGACCTTGTCCGCGGTCTGGCGCCAGGCACGGGGGAAAGGCACGGTGGGGGCACGGGGGAAAGCATGGAAGAGTCTGGCAATGTGGCGGCGACGATACTACTAGGGAGAAGAATGAAGGAGCTGGGTCCACTACTAGTAGTACGCCAAGCCGCAGCTCGCTTGAAAGCCACGACTCTGAAATCCAAGAAGCTTCGGAAGCCGCTCGCGAAAGAGACCCGGTACTAGTAGTGGCGTACTACTAGTAGAATTAGAGGGGCGGACGACAGAAGCCAGATGACGGCTTGAACAACAGTGAAGATATAGTAGTAATATTACTAATGTGCTACGACTCGTACCACCGAGGAATTGGCGCTGTCGACGACTTGTACGACCCCCGTAACGAAAATGTATCGCTCGTAGTTGTAGTTTGCGACTGGTAAGATTTCGGTAGCCCTCGTGTCGTTTGGCTCTATTATGAAATACCCCTTTATAAGGTTGTTGCAACGCTTGTAACACCCGCGCGGAGTTATGGTCTTCGGGCCGCACGGCGCAAATTCGTCAGGTTGTGCTGCATCCAGTCGAGGTGCTGTCGAAAGGACCGCAGCGGCGAACAGAACGGCTTGGAGGATCCACGGTGTTGCCGTGCTTCCGAGCGTCATAGCAGAGGAACGGTTCGAGGACTCGCGCTTTCCCATCTTTTGATTTGGCGGATGTTGAAAGGTTAGTGGGTAGAGCTGCGGGAATAGTAACGAGGACTGCGATAAAAGTTCGCTGAACATGATAAGGTAACTGGTTGTGTGACGGCCTTCCAGCAACGGGCTTCCAGTGACGGGCTTCCAGTTACGGGCTTCGAAGTTATGTACTGTATCATGGCTGTGCTGTGTGCAATGTGCGTACTGGTAAAATCGGGCCGCGGAAATCAAGAAAGCAATGAGGAGGAAGGGGGATTTTTTTCGCAGCGCACATTTTCCCCAGGGGAAGAGAACGTCGTCGATTCGAATTGCATTGGAAGACGCGTGCGTGGGGCATTCATCAACAGTCTGCAGTTGTCAAGGCGAGCCACGTCAGCCTTGGGGCCACAGAAGTCGTGCTTCATGAAACCAGTCAAAGATTTGACAGAACATTTAGGGCGTGTACTAAGAGAAAAATATATCGTCACTGGTTCCCGCTTATGCAGAATTGTGATCAGGTATCCAAAATTGGTACTCAGGACATTCTCTAAGTGAGGAAATGGCCGGTGATCTACTTCATACTGGGGGGCCTGGTTGCGGCAGTGTTCGCTGTTGTTCCAAAAACATTTCGTAGAGCAACATGTTTAGGTTAGTCCGCCAAACCTCACATGACACGGAAGACACTTAGGAACCCGAAATCCGCTCGGGTCAGTATGCAGAAGGGGGCCTCGCGCAGTGACATGCTTGGTTCCGCGAAGCTCGGTTGGAGTTACACCCAAATATTAAATACAAGAACACGCGATAAACGAAATAATTCGGTACATTCAATTTAGTTTTGGGCCACCAATATGTCCTACGGATTGTTATGTCACAGCAATCGAATTTCATGATTGAATTTAACATAGTTGGCCAAAGTATTTATGTGCAAGCTGCCGCATTGGCTTCATGGCAGCAATCCGTAAAGATCTGGCAATCCGGATTGGGAACCAATCCTATAGCTAGAGGTGGTGTGTGAAATCTATCAGAATTAGAGAAGTCTTGTTAGAGTGAGAGTACACAAAGATATACCTAAGTCTTGTACCCTCTAAGAGGTGACCCTATACAGTCTATACAAACATGACAAATACACATGTTTGACACACCCCCTAGACTGCATAGGGGAATGTCCTAAACAAGCAGCTCAAGGCGGCACTACTACTCCAACCTCTGAGACAAGGGTCTGAGAGACCAGTCAGAAGGAGTACAGACAAGGCAAGAACAAGAACAGGCGGCACTACCAGTCCAGCCACTGGGAGAGGACACAAGTCCACTCTGAGTATACATATAAAGGACAGTACAAAGTCAAGGTCCTAGCAAGTGAGAGGCTACAGGAACTAAACCAAGCTGTACACAGTGCCGCTGATGATCTTTAGGCGCAAGCGCCTTCGTAAAGATATCAGCCGTGTTGGCACCCGAGGCCAAGTGTACTACGCGAGCCTGACGTCGCTGCTGTAGCTCACGCAGGAGGAAGTACCGCAGCTGAATGTGCTTCGCTCTGCCCTCAAGTCGAGGCTCCTGGCACAGGAGGATCATGGCCCTGTTGTCAGCGAACAGGACCGGGGCAGAGCTAGGCCGCTCACCTAAGTCAGTGAGCAAGAAGGTCAGCCAGCGGAGCTCCTGTGCCGCCATGGCACCAGCGTAGATCTCAGCCTCACAGCTGGACTGAGCAACAGACGAGGAGCGAGTAGCTCTCCACGAGACGGCAGCTGAGCCAAGGCTGAAGCAGTAGCCCTGGGTAGACCTGAGTGTCTCGGCGTCGTCTGCCCACGAAGCGTCTGTGTGTCCAGTAAGGACCACTGGCCTGCGTCCTCCTAGCACTAACCCCATGCCCGATGTACTAGCAAGATAACGCAGAACCCTCTTAGCGGCAGACCAGTGCTGCCGTCGGTGTCTGCCTGTGGCCACAAAACGAGCCAGGATGCTGAGAGGGTATGCGAGATCTGGGCGAGTGCAAGTCATCAGGTACATGAGGCAACCTACCAGCTCTGCGTAGGGGCCACTGGGCTCTACCAACTCCTCAGACACTGGAGCGGAGAGGTTGTGGTCTACAGGCAGAGGGGTGGGATGTGCAGAGGAGAACTGAAGGCTGAACCTCTGAAGGACCTGGCGCACCAAGTGTGACTGAGTCAGGGTGATGGTGCGCGATGCTCTGTCCCTGGAGATCTGCAAGCCAAGGTAGCGGCGCAGTTCTCCAAGGTCAGTGCACGTGTGTCTCTTCAGCAGCTCTGCCTTCACGGAGGCCAGTGCGTCCCTGTCTGCTGTGGCAAAGACCAGGTCGTCGACGTAAACAAGGATGTAGAACGGAGTCTGGCCAGCACGAACGAAGAGTGAAGGGTCTGCGGAAGACGGAAAGAACTGCAGGTCAGCAAGCGTATAACGGAGAGTGTCGTGCCACTCACGGGGAGCCTGGTGCAGGCCGTAGATGGGGCGCCTGAGGAGCCACTGGGTCCCAGGAGGGAAGGTGCCAGTGAAGCCCTGAGGGCGACGCAAGTAGACCTGCTCGTGTAGGCTGCCCTAAAGGAAGGCAGTGGAGAAGTCGAGGGAGTGAAGCTCGTAGTCACGCTGAGCAGCTATGTGTAACAGAACCCGAAGAGTAGTCATCTTCGGGGTCGGAGCGAAGGTCTGGAAGAAGTCCACCCCCTCGCGCTGACTGAAGCCTCTAGCCACATAGCGCGCCTTGAACACAGGCGGCTCTCCAGGAGGGCGCTTCACCTTGAAGAGCCAGCGGCCATCGACTACGTTCACCCCAGGTGGGGGAACTGCGTCGACAAAGGTGCCGGTGGATCTCCAAGATGCCATCTCCTGCTCCATGGCAGCTATCCACTGAGAGGCCCAGGGTCCCGAAGTCGCCTCAGCGTAAGTGCGAGGGGTCGGGATGTCGAAAGCGTCTGGGTCACCCTCAGGGACTAGCAGCATGGAGCAGAGATGGGGAGCAGCCTCGGAGAGGAAAGCAAGCTCGAACTAGCGGTCCTCCAGGACGTCACTGCCAAGAGCAGGAGCACCCCCGACAGACGAAGGACAGGCAAGGTCAGAGACGAGAGCTGTGGCGTAGTCAAGGCGGCGGGTAGAGGCGAAGTCAGCGACAGCAGCGACAAGAGCGTCAAGGCACGAGACCGGAACAGACGGGTTGGTAACGAGAGAGGCAAGGACCCGAGGAACAAGGGGACGAGCGGCACGAAGGTAGTCAGACAGCGGGGGTGTCACAGGATCGAATGACTCGAGGATCGATTTCACTATCGATCAGTACAAGGTGCTTTTATACTTCCAGAGTACATCAGGTAACCAGGTTTATCCTATCCAAAGGAATAGACCCTTCTAGAATATAGAATCACCCTGCGTATAGCCACGCGAGGCTATTGGCTTTAAGGGATTACGGCAAGATTACGCTGGATAATGTGCCAGTACATCCCAAGCCTGGTCGGTGATATAATTATAATAGCAGGATCAACCAAAGGATAATGGAAGAATGGAGAATAGGAAACCAAATGAGATGAGATAAAAAGAAGAATGAAATAGGAAGGAGATAAGAATAGGACAAGTGGTGTAACGGGGTCGTACTCTCACATTTCCCCCCCTCAAAGCTGGGTGGTAGAAGTAACACCCTGCTTGACAAGGTAGTCATGCAGAGGACGACGGGCGTTACCCATGTCGGTTTAAGAGACCCAGCTGTCCTCAGAAGGATCATAGTCCTTCCAACAAATAAGAAGCTCCACGGTGCCATTCCGACGTCGACGATGTGCAAGCACGGACTCGACCTCGTACTCGGGTTCGTTCTGGACGAGGACGGGCGGCGGCGGCGGCGGCTGGCGTCCGGCGAAAATTGTGTTCGGGTCCCGATAGGGCTTCAGAAGTTGGACATGGAAGGCGTTGTGAATCTTCCAGGTAGCTGGCAGGCGTAAGCGGAAGGTAACAGGAGTGACCTGTGCGTCAACGAGAAAAGGCCCGCAGAAGCGAGGTCGAAGTTTAGATGGGAGATGGCTGATGTCCAGGTTGCGGGTGTCAAGAAGCACCTGGTCTCCCACCGTGATGGTATGATCGTTGCGATGGCGATCGGCTTGGCGCTTTTGTTGCTGTTGAATGTCAAGGAGGCGCGTATGGGTCCGATCCCAAAGTTGATGCATGGTTGTGATGAAGTCGTGTGCAGGTTGGACTGTTGCTGATGTTGTCGGTTTCTGTGGTGTGAGTGGGTGGCGTCCGTAGCAGAGGAAGAACGGCGTCTGTCCAGTAGCGGCATGTGTAGCATTGTTGTAAGCAAACTCGAGTACGGGCAGGTGCAAGTCCCATTTGGAGATGTCGTCCTTGCAGGCTGCTCGGAGGAGTTGCTCAACAATTTGGTTGAGGCGCTCGGTCTGTCCGTCTGTCTGCGGATGGTATGCGGATGACATGGCGAGTTTGGTGCCGAGCAGAGACATAAGTTCCTTCCAGAACTTGCTAGTGAACTTGGGGTCTCGGTCGGAGATGAGTGTAGTTGGGATGCCATGCTGTGAGATGATGTGACGAACGAAGAGCTGTGCTGTCTCCTCGGTGCGTGCCGTCGTGTGTGTCGGGATGAAGTGTCCCATTTTGGAGAACTTGTCAATGACGACAAGGATGGCGTCATGACCGCTGGAGGTAGGTGGTAACCCGGTGATGAAATCTAGGCTAACCACTTGCCATGGTTGTTCTGGGACAGGAAGAGGCTGCAGTAGTCCCGCCTTTTTCTGCTTGCTGCTCTTCATCCGCTGACATGTATCACACGAGGTGACGAATTTCTGGACGTCGTCTGCCATATGGGGCCAGTAGTAGTGTTTGGCGATACCGGTGAGCGTCTTGTTGCTACCGAAGTGGCCGGCGTACAGGACGTCGTGGTATTCTTCGAGTAGTAACTGGCGCAAAGGAGGGTAATTGGGTACCCAGATTTTTGTGGATCCCTTCCGGTACGCGATGTCATTGTCCCACTGTAGCAGATGTCGCTTTTCTGCCAAGGGAATTTCGGGGTCGATGGCGTACCCGTGGGTGAAGAGTCCCTTGAGTAGTGGATTCATCCCTTCGACCTGAATCGCGGCAACGTGTGCAGGCCGGCTGAGAGCGTCTGCTTTGTTCTTGTGGCCGGGCTTGTACACGATGTCGTAGTGGAAGTGTGTCTCGAGGAAGTCGATCCACCGGACCTGCCGCCTGGAAAGGTTGGGTTGTGTCTTCAAATATTTCAGGCTGCAGTGGTCGGTGTAGACGGTCGTTCTTCGTCCTTCGAGATAGCATCTCCACGCTTTGAAGGCGATGATGATAGCAAGAGCCTCTTTGTCGTGTATCGGGTAGTTGAGTTCTGCCCCGTGCAGTTTCTTGCTGAGGTAGGCAATTGGTTGCAGTCCATTCCCCTGGTCTTGCATTAAGACTGCTCCCACTGCCTGGTCGCTGGCGTCAGCTTCGATTACGTAGTCGCGTTCGGGATCTGGCAAGATGAGCACCGGTGCGGACGTTAGTGCTTGTTTCAGCTGCTCCATGGCTTCCTGGTGCTTCGTCTCCCATTTGTAGGGCGTGTTCTTCTTCAGCAGATTCGTGAGTGGTGCCGCGAGTTTCGCATATTGTGGCACGAACCTGTTGTAGTAATTAGCGAAGCCTAGGAACTGCTGCAACTCCTTCACGTTCTCGGGTGTCTTCCACGTGCGTACGGCTTCGATTTTCTTGGGGTCGACGTGAACTCCTTGAGCGCTCACCATGTGTCCTAGAAATTGGACTTTCTCCAGGGCGAATTCGCTCTTGGACAGTTTGACGTAGAATCGTTCTCATCGAAGAATTTCGAAGACGTGTCGCAGGTGTTCGACGTGCTGCTTCATGTCGCGCGAGTAGATGAGTATGTCGTCCAGGTACACCACCACGCATTCGTCCAGAAGTGGTTGTAGAATGTGGTTCATTTCGGCTTGGAATGTTGCCGGCGCGTTGGTGAGTCCGAACGGCATGACCAAATAGTCGTACGATCCGTACCGAGTTCGGAAAGCAGTTTTGTGGATAGAGTTGTCCGCCATCCGTATCTGCCAGTATCCGGACCGCAGATCCAGTTTGGAAAATACCGTAGCTCCCCGAAGCTGGTCAAGCAGGTCATCGATTCGCGGTATCGGATATTTATTCTTGATGGTCTGCTTGTTAAGAGCTCGGTAGTCGATGCACATGCGCAGGCTTCCGTCCGGTTTCGGTGTGAAGAGTACTGGGGCACCGTATGGCGAAGTGGATGGTCGGATGAGTCCTTTGGCTAGGAGATACTCGATTTGTTTTTTCATGCCGGTCAGCTCCGTAGGGCTGAGCCGATATGGTGCTCGGAAGGTCGGCTTCGAACCCGGTTCCTCCACGATCTCGTGTTGATGCGTTCGGTATGGCGGTAGCTCGTTCGAAAGATCGTCAGGAAGAATATCTTGGAACTCCTTCAGTAATTCCTTGATTTTTTCTGGAGTTTCCGTGGCTTCCTCTCTGTCATTCTCCACCTCTGTTGCTATCGCCAGGAACCCGGTGTCGGTCCGCTTCACGTCCTTCTCGAATCGTGCGAGTGTCTCCACTGGGATATCTCCAGTATCGTCCCAGTTGGGTAGCTGTACTCTCCGTCCATTGTTGTAGATGCTTGCGGTGCGGTTCACCCAGTTGATCTCGGGGTTGAATTTTTTCAGGAAGTCTCGCCCGAAGATCAAGTCAAGCCCTTTGATGTTGGTGATGGGGAGTGCAGGTCTCCAGCGCAGTGGTCCGATTTGTAGATGTAGCACTGCTTCGCCGTGTACTGGTAACTTGCTGCCGTCCACCATCGTTGCAGAGAATCCTGAAGGCTTGTACTCTTCCCGAAGTCGGTCGATCACTGCCTTGTCGCAGACGGTGTGTGATGCTCCGCTGTCCACGAGTGCTTGGAGGTGTCGTCCTTTGCAGATGACCTCGAGCACGAGAGGCGGGCGTTGCTCGGAGTACCCAAAGATAGTTTCGTTAATGGGGTCATAGGGTACATCCCAATAATCCGTACACACCTTTGTGTTGCTGTCTACTCCTGAGCTGGCAGCTGGCCGAGGCTGCTTGGAGAACGGCTCTTCTCCAGGGCCCGGAGTTTCCTTGACGACTGTGCGCGTCACTGATGCCGAAGAACTGGATGCATCCGTAGGAGGAGTTCGGGGTTTGTGCAGCTTCTTGTAGACCCCCAGCTTCCTCTTGAGCTGCTTCAGCTCCACCGACGTCTTCCCTGGGGAGCGGGTAGTCGTTGTTTAGGGTTTAGGGTTTAGGACACCAACTAGGTTCCTGGAGAACGAGGGGATATGCAGACCTGTAAGAGAGCCCGAAGGAACCGCCGGACAGGGAAGGGTGGTGGAACTGCGGGCGACTACCGGACCGCCAGAGGGGTCAGCGAGAGAAACGGCAGCAGGGACAGGAAGCGACGTCAGGGTGGTGGAGTCGCGGAAGAAACACCGAGAAGCGCCAGAGTCCAAGGTGAAGGAAAGCGAAGCAGAGGCGTCTGGCGACGGAACGATGGCGGAAGCACCAAGACTACACAAAGCAGAGGATCCTACGCCTGACGCAGCAGGGGAGGCTACGCTAGGCACACCTACACTAGGCAACAGTGAGTAATAAGCTGGAAGCACACTAGAGTCATCAGCATACATCACATGCAGAGCAGAAACAATGGCATCCATGTCCATATCAAAGATCTGAATCTTACGACTAAGTAAACTGTGCCAGTCCGGGAGGTCTGGCGACGGGCCGAAGCGCTGACGAAAGAGGTCGTCCAGGCGACGAAAACAGCGGGGAGTGGAGTGACCGATCTTACCGCAAACGAAGCCGCGGCGAGGACCGGTCTGGATCTGGTACTGACAACGCCCGCCGCCAGAGCCACCACTCGGCACACCACCACGCGCCCGGCCACCGCCAGCGCCGGGCCACCCGGGCGGGAGGACACTCGTCTGCCGTGTCTGCGACGGCTGCTGCGGCTGCTGTAACTGCAGGGGCGGCGGCTCAGCTGGACTGGGCAGGGTCCCCTCGTCCGCTCCAGCACCAGACGACCCGACCCCACCACTACCCCCTCCCGCACCCCCGCCTCTGCCTCCGCCGCGCCAAACCTTGGGGCGGCGGCCCTTCCCCGAACGAAACTGCGCTGAAGCAGCAGTCTCAGCCACTGCGGCAGAGCCGTCGGAGAAGGTACACTGGGCGAGGGCACAACCCTGAAAGATAGGGACCGGCACAGCACCGCTCGCCTGGGTGATGGAGCGGTGACGGGTCTCTATCACAGTCAGGGTGTCTACAAAGTCAGTGAGGGTGAGGTCTGCGGGGTGAATGCTAAGGAAGCGGTCGCGGGCGACAGCAAGGCGGTCAGGGAGGCGGGTGGCAAGCAGGTAGAGGGTAGAGGTAATGGGCGGCTGGTGGGCACTAAGCTGTGCGTCAGTGCAGGCAGCGCGCTAGGTCTCATCTATCGAGCGCAGGTGGGCAGCAAGGTCAGAGACAGTAGGGAAGGATGCAAGGTCAGGAAAGAGCATCGGGAGGATCAGGCGACCCACCGAGGCAGCCGGAGGGGTGGAATAGCGCTTGATGACAGCATCTAAGTATGCCTGAGCAGTAGTGAGGGACCTAAAGCGAGGGCGGTCGGATGGGGGAAGGGCGTTGCTAATGGCAAGCTGGGCGACAGCATCGCGAGAAAGCCAGACAGAGCACGCGCGGGCAGTGGCAGCAGTAGACTCGCGCTCAGTGGGGGTGGAGTCAGCGGGCAAAATAGCAGGGGGGTCTGGGCAGGGGAGCGTACCGTCAAGGTGTGCGGAAAGCGGTTCACCATCCTGCCGCTGGCCAGTGAGTTGGCGAACATGTGCATTACCGAACGGGTACTTCTAGTAGATATAAAAGTAGCTTGTATGACTTCAATTATTACAGTGACGGAAACAATTGTCCGGATGTTTTGCATTAATTAGGGTTTTTTTGCTTTCCGACCACTGTACATGAAGTCTTAATGTTTAACGGTGGTACGCTTTGGGAGGGGCAAATAGTGGATGTGTTCATAACACAAAAATCCATAATAGTGTGCAGGGTCTAACGTAGTGCCAAAATATATGCAAAGAGTACATCCGGACCTTTGTTTCCCAGAACAAAGAGCAAACTTTCGAGCAGCGTTTCTAGTACCTATTCAACCAACACTTGGCCTTGATCACCACCCGCACCTTCCTAGGCATGTTATCTACGAGGTTTGTGCAAACCTTTACATCGATCTTCTCGCACTCCTCCTGGACCCACGCTTTTGCATGAGGGGGTGAGCACTAGGAAAATCGCCAAGGATTTGAGCGTATGCAATAGTATTGTGCACGATTTCAGATTGAATGTTATCTCTAAGACTAGCCACGCTAAGATGTGGCTAAAGATGCCATAAGTCGATTGGTCCCGTCTTATCATGGATCGTCTTCGTCGTACTGTTGTAGGTAAAAATTACGAGCAGAGTGGCGAAAACTAGCGTATCTGCCACGAAACTTAGGGTAACATATGACGGTCGACTGTGCATCCTTGCACTATTAGAATCGCTCTAGGATCCGTAGGTCTCGTTACGGTGCAGCAGTCGAAGAAGTCGTGACTGTTCAGAAAGAATATCCGGGTTGAGATCTGGTGAGGAAAAGGGTCACTCCAGCGTAACATACTCATGTTCTCCAAGCCATTCTAAGGCATGTGTCCCGCCTAGGCTTGGAATGGCTTGGAGAGCATGAGTTTGTAGCAATGGAGTGACCCTCTTCCTCACCAAACCTGAACCCGGATATTTTTCCCCACCAGTCGGGGCTTCTTCGACTGCTGCACCGTGATGAGACCCGTAGATTTTAACGTGATTCTATTAGTGAATGGGTGCATAGTCGACCGTGCTATGTTACACTGATTTTCGTGGCGGACACGCTAGTTTTCGCCACTCTGCTCGTAATTTTTACCTACAACGGTACGACGAAAACAATTCATGATAAGATGGGACTAATCGACTTATGACATCTTTGGCCACACCTCAGCATGGCTAGTCTCAGAGATACCATTCAACCTGAAAGCGTGCACAGTACTCTTGCATACGTTCAAATACTTCACAATTTTCCTTGTGCTCACCCCCTTATGCAAAAGGGTGGGTCCAGGAAGAGTGCGAGAAGATCCCTGTCAAGGTTTGCACTAACCTCGTCGATAACATGCCTAGGAGGGTGCAGGTGGTTATCAAGGCCAAGTGTTGGTGGATTAGGTACTAGAAACTCTGCTCGGAAGTTTGCTCTTTATCCTGGGAAATAATTGTCCGGATGTACTCTTTGTATATCTTTTGGCACTAAGTTAGATCCAGTGTACTATTTTGGAATTTAGCACTGTGAACACACCCACTATATGCCCCTCCCAAAGCGTATCACCATTAAATATTAAGAATTTATGTACACTGGTCGGAAAGCTAAAAAATCCTAATTAATGCGAAACATCCGGACAATTGTTTCCGTCACTGTAACTTGTTCTTCAGTAAATTCTGGTCAACACTTACAAGTTCTAAAACTTCCACTGTCTTACTAGTCTACCATTCCACCAAAGATCCTTGTTCAAAGTCTTCAAGTATCATAAGGTTGTAACACTGCATCTGGTGTTACAACTTGTTAATACTGGCTGTTACTGGTGGTACCTCCAGTATTACTTTCTACTTCAAGTACTTGAATCTGCAGATTCTATACTTAATCTTCTGCACCACCTTTCAAATTCTTTCATGGTATGAGAGCTGTCTGGAATCAAGACTATCTTCAAATTCTACAATGGCCGGACCATCATCAACTCCAACATTGTGACACGACTTTCAGAGGAGTGTGCAGTGCAGTCGTCATAGCATTTCATATCTCAATGATACAGCACACTCATAGTTAGAAGTACATGGATGTTCTAAAGGACGAAGCTAAACAGGCAGATGCCAACTAGGAAAGTGGGAGAGGGGGGTGGGAGCAATCAGAGAAGAGAAATGAGAATGAGACTAGGTGGCAGGTCCATCGGACCTGCGAGAATGTGAAGGAGCTTGTCTCCTTTACAACAAAACTCCTCTTCAAATCGAATCACAATCTGTAAATTTTTTATTCCAAAAAAATTATTCATGTTGTGACACGACTTTCAGAGGAGTGTGCAGTGCATTCGCCATAGGTCAAACGAAACATCAGGGAGGGGGCTGACACTGGTGACGCTCAAGCGTGGCTGCATATCGAGCAGTTGGACTAGATAAGCTCGCGATTGAGCCTCGAGCTTATCCACTCTAGTCCAACTGCTCGCGAGGTCCGTGAGGCAGCGATAAGCTCGCGAGAAGATCCCAGTCTCTCGGCCCCCTCATCCGTGTGTTTCAGCCGGGCTCTCGAGCTTCCCCTTCCGATCGCTCCCCTTCGTATGCCACCATTCGGAGTTGGTGCCGGGATTCCTTCTCTCGGGTCGGACTCAATCCTGATGTCCTTGGCAAACACTCGTTTCGCAAGTCCACTGCCACCACGGCCGTTGATGTTGGTGTTCCTGATCGGCTCTTTAAGGCCCTCGGCCGCTAGCGCAGCGACACGGCTAAGGAGCGTTATGTCACCCAGCTCAATCGCGAGCTTATCGCTGCCTCACGGACCTCGAGAAGCTGCATATCTGCGAGAGAAGGGACAATGGCGAGCGGAGGAGGCAGCCACAAGAATCCATGCACCAGTACCCGCCTGATCGGTCTTAGAGCGGGGAATGAACAACCACATACAGTCCCGGTCAAACTCAATCTGGTGCCACTGGAGGGATATCAGATTAGAGAAGCACAGAAAGGCTGCAAACATGAGGAGAGGGATCAGCCCCTTCTGGAAGGTCGCAGGATCGGACGACGCGAAGTAGACGTCGCAGATATCGTAGATTTTTTCGGGTGGTCTCGAATCCTTAGCCCGAGCGGGCCTGCCGCAGTGGTGTTGCACATACTCCTTCACTTGGGAAGATATCGGGCCGCGAATAGGAGAAGGAAGGCCGATCAGCCAATGGGCACATGAGATGGCAGAACATGCAGATCGCATTGCTGAAACAGTGGCACCACCGCGGATCGAATGCAACAGGAACAGTGCTGTCGTAAGGTCGTTGGCAGGAAGAAAAGGAAGCGAGTGCGTGGTACAAAAGGCCCGATACTGTCACCAGTAGGGCTCGTATGTTCGTAGAGTAGACTGTGCACGAAGATCGACTGTGAGCGTCAAGAGATCCAAAAGTTAGCGGCCGAGGTAGGAATCTACGCAGAGGAACAGCGCTATGTATTAGTGAATAGCAAGCGAAGCGCGTACATCAATGAGTTCGGGAGACCTGCACCGTTAAAGGCACAATGGTCGCTACCAATGCGCAAACAACTAGAGCCAGGAGCAAGGCGAATGGTTGCGACCACAGCAGGGGCCCAAGAGGAGCTGTCCGGGCATAACAGTGGCCACCAAAAGGCGCTAGGCCAATGCAGGATTACAAGGGTGAGCGAGGTGCGTGAGCGGCGGGCGTGGGCGAGGACAGCGGGGATCAGGGGTGGGGGAGGAAAGGCGTAGTAGTTGTCGCCCGACCAGCTAAGAGAAAACGCATCCTGCGCGACTACCGCGTTAGAGAGCTCGAGCGAGCAAAAACGAGCCAGCTGCACATTAGCCGGGGAAGCGAACAAATCAATAGTATGAGGACCCCAACGCCTCTCTAGCAGAAGGAACCAAGGTCGTGCGAGAGAGTAATCGTCGAGAAGATCCAACTTGGAGAGTGCGTCGGCTTCTGTATTAAGGGTGCGCGGGATCCATTGGACTGTGAGCCGAATTTGGTGGCGCACACAAAGGTGGATAATAGCTCGGCATGTCAGAGTCAACTCAAGCCGGCGGGAACCCCCTTTCTTCATAATGTAATAGGCCGCTTGGCTGTCGCTGCAGAGCAGGACGTGCGAGCGTCGGACCTTGTCAAGAAAGGTTGACAGTACCCAAAGGATGCCAGCAAGTTTGCGGAGCGTGCTGGATAAAGAGTCGAGGGCCCGAGGGAGTGGTGAAGCATGCGGACCGGCGTGGCCGTCCGGCGCTGATCAACACGCGCCCCATGCGCGATCATTGGCATCCACATACATCACGACGTCGTAGAGATGAGGATTGTGGAAGCGCGAGCCATTGAAGACATCAAACTGGGTGAGCCAGAAACGCAACTCATCGAGAGAATTGGGTGTCAAGAGAATTGACGTCCCCCAAGAGTGACACTCAGAGATATGAGAAAGAAGATTGTGGGAGAAGGCACGCGCAACCGTGCCAAGCGCGAGCGCCATGGAGGCTAGCAAGCTAGTGATGGGAGCGGCCCGACGGACTGGGATAGGTCGCCCTTGCGCACTAAGTGCACATGCCTGCTCAAGTTCGGCAAAGAGTCGCCCGCGTCTGCTGTCATCGACGGAGAAAGACGTGGTGCGAGTGTCCAGCAAGAGGCCCAAAAACTTTAGGCACTGGGTTGGTTCGAGCTGCGACTTCTTGAAGTTGACAACGAAGCCAGCTGACTGAAGATCCGCTAAAATGACTGCACGGTGGCAAAGGGCCTCGGCTCGAGTAGCGTTGATGAACAAAATGTCATCGACGTATGGGATAAGTCGGATGCCGCGTCCGCGCCAATGTTTTGCGAGCTGCTTGATCAGCTGAGTAAAAACGAACGGCGCAGTAGCTAGACCAAAATTCAATTATAGAAACTGGCAGCACTGCCCTTGGAGTGTAAAACCAAGGAAACGCCAATACGAGGGATGGATATCCACATGGTGGTAGCCGGGTTTTAGATCGATGGTGAATAGCCAATCGTCTTGCTGCACCAAGTCAGGCACCCGATTCAAGCCCTCGTAGCGAAAACGGGGGACGGAAAGAAATGAATTCACGTGGCGGAGGTCCAATATGAGCCTCTTTTTGGAAGGTTGGACGACTACGTTAAGCGGGCTGATGCATGTGAGTGGCTCCGATGGAGGAACGAGCCGGGCCGCTCCCGTAGCTAGAAGCTCGTCCACCGCCTCCACAGCGAATGTGCGGAATTGGAGTGCCCCGGCATGGTTTGAGGCATGCCGCAATGTAGGCTCTGAAGAAGCCCAGGGGAGACGATAGCCTGACGCGAGGACCGATAGCATGAAGCGGCTATTGCACCAACCGGACCACCATGCAAAGCAGGCACGTAGGCGTCCTCGCATACGGATTGTATCACCCGATGTGGCAACATGTACGGCGAAGGAGTCAAGCTCTGGTGTGGGGCGGTGACGAACAAGTACAATAAAAAAATCGCAAGTGCCAGATGTAAGTTATCGTTCTTGACTGTACAAATACGTTTGCCGAAGCATTCGTAGCGTGAGAAGTGTGCTCGAAATAGTCGAAGCGTAAGCAAGAATGAAGGCAACGCTTTTCGCAGTGTGCGCACCAGCGATGTTACAATCTTTGTCATGCTTTCATCGGTCGGACGGTGCGTGTTCCAATGTTCCACGTACGTTTTGTACCTTTTGGACTGCCTTTCTTTTCCGGCACTTCTGCCGTTCTCATGCTTCCCCCTACCCACTTTTTTGGGTTTGTTGTTGCTGTTTTTTTTTTTTTTTTTTTTTTTTTTTGCATGCAAATATTGAATAGCATATTACCGTGCTATATTCGAAGCGGATTTGAGCCGCATGCTCGATCACCAATTGGCACAACATCAATCTTTAACATGAAATATTAGATTTATAGCATCAAGGTTTTACAACAAATCGGCCATCAAAGCCTCTACACAATCTTAGCCGGCCGGTTGGCCCCTTGGCCTCGACGAGGACAATCTTTAAACCCATGACCGGGTTCGCGACAGTAAAAGCATCGACCGTCGCCATCCCGACGCCACGTATTCCAAGTACGTGCGTCTTCACCCCTACTACGAGAGGGGGGATCGGTGCGGGATGTCGCGGTGGTGGGTCGAGTAGGCCTCTTTTTGTTGGCCGCCACAATTTGTATGGCGGCCTTAACGTTTTTATCTTCCACCACCTCCCCATATTTAATCTGCAGTGACTAAGAAATGGCCCTTTTCCTCCGCCTCCTCGACTTTCTGCTGGAGATAGTCGGCGGCTAACTCGCCACCACTAGGGGGCAAAGTGGAGAGCGTGTGCCGAGCAATAGCCTGGATACGCTCGAAGCTAAAGGGTTGGGTTCGAATGCCGTCAAATTTTACCAAAGAAGAACGCATTTGAGGACGTGCAGGAGGGATAGGAGCAAGATTCGGGACGGTAGAACCAGACTTGAGACTAGCGGTGTTACCTTCGTCGAGGGTTTCCATGGGCGCGTCGTCGTCCGCGCCATCACCCTCGGGTTCGGCCACGACGGGAGGAGGGCGGGAGCATGGCACTGCTGCTGCCGTAGGTCGAGCAGGTGCAGGGGGTGGTGCTGGATCACCGGTTTGTCCGCGCTGAAGGGCCGCGAGAAGACCGATGACCTGATGAATTGCGTCATTATTAGCGTTGTCGTTGTTGTTGTAACGAGCAGGAATTTGTTCTGCAGATCGGGGCGCTGTAGAAGCAGAGGGGCGCACTGTAACTCGTTCACCAATTGCAGCACCCGTGAAGATTCGATGGAAATTTCGCTGGGTGGCGGGGTCCAGACGCGCCATCATTTCGGTGAAATTTGCAACTCCATTGGCAATGATGACAGGATCCTGCTGTGCGCGCTGATTCGTCGGGTGAGATCCCAAGTTGGCGTGGACGTCCAAATTTTGACGATCGCCACGATCCTGGCGCTCCTGGCGATTTGCGCGCTGGTCAAGATTCTGACGACCCACTTCCTGACGCGTCCGGTCACGCTAAGGATTCTGCTCATCATTTCGACCTGCGTGCCCAAGATCACGATGATCATTGCGATCCTCGCGCGCAGGACCGTCATGATTGCGGCCGAGGGGTGCCGCGCGCAACTGTTCCACGGGTGGCGGGGCGTTTTCTCCTGCCGGTTTCAAGTCGACACGTTCTCGTTCGTCATGCCGCTCGCCGCGAAACCCGGGGGCGGCATGAAGAGCTCCTAGTGTTACAGCCTTGTGATACTTCAAGACTTTCTACAAAGATCTTTACTGGAATGGTAGACTAGTAAGACAGCTCTTGCAAATAGATACCTTCGCGAGTAGCTGTGCAAGCAGCTATGAACTCGACTTCAGTAGATGACAGAGCTACGAGCTCTTGTTTCGTAGAATTCCAGGAGATAGTCCCAATAGGTTCAAGACGATAGATAAAGCCGGTGCGAGATCATCGATTAGAAGTGTCTGCTGCATGATCAGCATCGACGTACCCGTTAAGATACAGCGACGGAAGAAATTGTCCATATCTCAGCCTCTGTAGGCGAATAATTGTGTGTAGTGTTTAGAGATGCAGCTTATTAATTGCCTGGTTTTAAGGAAGAGTTAGACATATGCCTATACAAGACTGTCACGTGGGAACTAGCCCTGAAAATACAGTATAACGTGCATGGGCAAAATCCATACAAACACAAGTACACTCGGACAGTTTGTGCCATGTTCAAACTATGCAAAGGACACACTTGAAATCAGTACCTAGTCCATTTTCCCTTAGCCCTGACCACCGCCTTCACCCTCCTAGGCATACTATCAATGAGCCCCCTGCACACATCAGCATCTATCCCCTCCCAGATGTCTTGAATCCGCTCCCAAGTCTGGAGCATTCCTGAGGGGGGGTGCTCATACTTGGACAGCTCGCGTTTGAGATGGGCCCACAAGTGCTCGATGGGGTTGAGATCTGGGGATGAAGAGGGCCACAGCAGGACTGAATATTCCTGCTCGGACAACCACTCTTGCACAAGGCGGGACTTGTGCTTGGGGTCATTGTCATGCTGGAAAATGACATCACAGGTATTAAGGTCATAAAACTCAATGGTTTGTGCAAGCTCATCTTGCAAGATGCTTCGATACAGCTGCCCGTCCATACGACCGTCGATTTTACACATGTATCCAGGGCCATCATACGTCATACACCCCCATATCATGACTGACCCACCCCCATGCTTTACAGTTTGTTTTATGTGTTGCCCTTGAAGAGCCGCCCCGTCGCGAATCCATGCATACGACCGGCCGTCACTACAGAAACGGTTGATCTTGGTCTCATCAGACCAGACCACCCGCTTCCAGTCGTCCACGGTCCAGTCAACGTGGGCCTTGGCGAACTCCAGTCTCTCTCTGATGTTACGAGCGGAGAGACGTGGCTTCTTCGGTTGCTGGACGGCGACTAGGCCAGACAGTTTGAGGGCGTTGCGGACTGCTCTGGGGCAGATCTTAATGCCGTGGTCTGTTTCCAGTAGCTTTGCGGCTTCTACGCTAGTCTTCACCTCGCCTGAAGTCATAGCGCGAACAAGGATGCGCCTGTCACGTACTGAGAGTAGGCGCGGCCGGCCAGACCTCGGGACTGTTGGCCTAACCGCTAGGCTGCTGGTGCGCTGAGAGGCCTCTTGAGCGTATTTCTGAACTGTGCTCTTCCCTATCCCTAGCTTTCTAGCGATCTGACGGAAGCTATGACCGCGTTGAAGCAAGGTCGCGATCCTATCTTTCTGGCGTGAAGCAAGAGGCCGCATCGTTGCTATGAGCCTGGCGGGGTTAACGTTATGCCGTCGATAAAGACTAGGAGGCTAGGTTTGCGAGATCGCGAAATGCCGAGAGAAAATAGACCTAGACTAGAATCGGGAGCTAATTGTCCGCATCGAGTCTCGCTAGCAAAGTGGTGGACTCACTATAAGCAGTTCGATAAAACGTACAGTACCATATAGCATAAGGATGCTTCACTCCTAATTCACATGGTACAATGGGTAATTGGGGATAAATGTACACGATACATGCTGAAAATACAAAATCTTTTGACTAGTGTACCTTTTCTAGCCCAATTAATTCCGTCGCTGTATAAAGTTTCTGTAGTAGCGACTTGATATGTAAGTCCGACTTCAGGTGTCGAAACGAAGTACTGTAGAGCGCGAAGAAGATCTAGTCGATTCTCCCCCTCAGGTCGACGCAGAAACTGCGTGAGCTGGGCTAGCTGCGTAAGCGAGATCCGGACGACACGTGACAGCTGCGAATAGAAGACAACCAAGCTGCTGTTGATAAAGCTGTAGTTCTGTGTTATCGAGTGGAGTAGTATCAGGTTTGTAGTCCGTCGGTAGAGATCGGTAAGGAGTTGTTACAGTTGAAGGCGTGAGATTAAATCGTGCAGCTAGCATAGCTGCGTACTTAGAAGCTGTAAGATGAATAGCAGTTGCTGATCGGTGGATGTTAAGACCGAGAAACTGTGTGACTGTAGAAGTGGCAGTGATCTGTAGATGTTGTTGAAGTGTCTGTTCGAAGACAGTGGCAAGTGAGTTAGTGGTGCTAATGTAGAGTAAGTCGTCAACATACGCGAGGAGTAGAATGCAGTCAACTCCGTCAGTGAGTAGGTACATTCCCTGATCGTGTGGAAGCTGACGAAATCCAGCAGTTAGTAACTGTCGATGGAGATACTGCTGCCAGAGTCGTGGAGCCTGTTTGATTCCGTAGAGAGATTTTCTGAGACGGCAGATGCTGGGAGGATTAGTTTCGTAAGAATGCGGGTACTCAACCAGGATTAACGCATCAAGGGGTGCATAGAGAAAAGCAATTGAGATGTTGATTTGTCGAAGGCGAAAGTTCCGGTAAGCCGCGATACAAAGAAGAATTCGGACACTTGTGTGTCTCCGGACAGGAGCGAAAGTTAAGTCGTAGTCGAGTCCGAAAGTCTGCTCGAAACCGTGGACGACCCATCGCGCCTTGAATGTTTCAAAGGATCCGTCGGCGTTTGTCTTCACACGGAAAACCCATTTCCCGGTAAGAACCTTATTCCCCGTTGTGTCTTTCAGAGGGATTAGATCCCAGGTGCCTCTCTTTTCCAGAGCTGCTAACTCTCGGTCCATGGCATCGCGCCACTTTTCCCTGTGTTGACTTGTCAAGGCTTGACGAACTGTTTTCGGCTCCAGAATCTTACTAATGTTTGACTGTACTGCGACAGCGAGTCCCAATACCTGTAATCCAGTTTCAGTAACTGTAATCCAGTTTCTGCGAGTCCCAATACCTTAGCCGGCCCCGTCGCGCCCCTACGGCCCCTCGCGCCCCTAGCCGGCCCCGTCGCGCCCCTACCGGCCCCTTGCGCCCCTAGCCGGCCCCTCGCGCCCCTACGGCCCCTCGTGCTCCTATCGGCCCCTCGCACCCCTACCGGCTCCTCGCGCCCCTAGCCGGCCCCACGCTCTCTAGCCGGCCCCTTGCGCCTTAGCCGGCCTCGTTGCCCGAGCCGCCGAGCCGCCGAGCCGCAGAGTCGCCGAGCCGCCGCGTTGCTGTGCCGCCACGCCGTTGAGCCGCTGTCAAACTGTGCAATGGCGGACGCCGTTCTTCGCTTGGACGCTGAGGGGCACGCGATCGACTTCGCCGCCTGGATCATCGACCTCCACCGGCACTTGACAGGTCAGCGCCAGGATGGGCACTCCCTGGCTATGCATGTTGATGGTTTGCTCCCCCGCCCCCCTGCGCCTGATCCCCTCCCTGCTGACCCTACCACTGCTGAGAGCGAGGCTTTTGCTGTTGCTGCGCTTGCTCGAGCTGTCTGGGATTCTCGCGATGCAGTAGCGCAGCTTGCCATTAGCCATGCCCTTCCCCTATCTGAGCGTCCGCGCTTCACCGCTATTGCGAACGCCAATGACTTTCTCTCTGCAGTAGTTGAGCATTACTCCACCCCTACTTCTGCCTCTGCTGGCCGCTTGATCCTACCCATGCTCTTCCCAGATCTTTCTGCTTTCCCCACTGTAGCTGACCTCGCCACTCACATCCGTGCACTAGAGACCAGCTACCGCGCTGCTAGCTCTGTTGCCCATCTTACTGCCTTCCCCCCACCCTTTAGAGCTACCCTGTACCTCATCGCCATACGCCTGCCTGACCGCTTAGCCACTGCCCGCGACCACTTCCTTAGTCAGCACCTTGCCGACCTCACCCTGACCGCCTTTGTCACTACTCTGTCTGAGATAGAGACTCGCCAGCGCATTATCGCTCAGTCGATCGGTGTTGCGGCCGTCCCTATCTTTCAGGGCTATGCGCCCTCCCAGTGCACGTACGTTGGCGTCTCAACCGCAGTTGCCACGACTGCGCCTGCCCCTGAGACAGCAGTTGCGGCTTACCCGCAGCAGCGCCAGCGCCAGGGCCGCCGTGGCCCCAAGGGAGGACATGGTGGTGGCGCTAATGGTGGTGGTGGCGGGGACAGTGGTTCTGACGAGGGGGTTGGAGCTGGTGCCTAGGAGCAGCAGCAGTCGCCGAAGTCGCCGCAGCAGCCGTCGCAACAGCAGCAGCAGCAGTAGCCGTCGCAGCAACAGCAGCAGCAACAGCCGTGGGCTCGCCTCCCGCCGGGGTGGCCAGGAGCCCCAGGAGGTGGTGGTCACGGTGGTGGCCCTCGCAGCGTGGCGTCCATCGGCGGCTTTGGTGCTGTGATTTGTCAGTACCAGCTCCAGACCGAGCCCCTCCGTGGCACGGTGTGCTGCCGCCCGTACCCGACCGCCCGCTGCTTCCGCCGCCTCGACAACCTCTTCCGTCGCCGCTTCGGTCCAGCCCCGAACCTCCCTGATTGGCCCAGTATGCTGCGCCACGGTGTGCCTGTGTTTGACTTAGACATGGATCAGATTAGTTATGCCTTGCATTCTCTGTATGCTGACGCTTCGAGTGTTTCCAGATCTTATTACTCTGTGTTCTCTAGCTTAGGCATAGCACCTATGTGTAGGTCAGACTCCCCTGCTGCGTCAGGCGTAGGACAGCTTGCTTTGTCTAGCCTAGGCTCTACCCTTTCTCCTCCGTCGTCAGCCACTACGGCATCGCTGTCCTTCACTCTTGACTCCGGTGCGTCAGCCTGTTTCTTCCGAGACCACGCCACTCTCACGCCGCTTCTTGCACCGGCCGCCGTCGCTCTTGCTGACCCCTCCTCTGGTCCTGTAGTTGCTCACAGCTACACTACCCTTCCCTGTCCGGCGGTTCCCTTGGGTTCCCTTACAGGCCTGCACATCCCTTCGTTCTCCAGGAACTTAGTTGGTGTCGGCTGTCTTCAGGACCTCGGCGTCACCACTATGTTCCCTGGTCACGAGCGGTACGCGGTCTATACCGAGACCGCCTTACGTGCCCCCCTTGCTATGTTCCCTCGGGACCCAGTGCCTGGCCTGTTTACGCTGGACACTGCTTCCCCCCCGTCGGGCGTGTCTCCCTCCGGCCCTGCGTCCACCCAGGTTGCTGCGGCCTACTCGTGTCGGTCGCTCACTCACCCGTCACTGTTGTGGCACCACCGCCTAGGTCACCCCGCGCTCCCACGTCTGCGTCACATGTCTCAGCACAGTCTCATCCTAGGTCTCCCTGCGTCGCTTCCTACCCTGCCTCCCTCGCCTGCGCCGCCGTGCACGCCTTGCGTCGAGGGCCGGCTGCGCCGTGCTCCTCACTCCTCCTCGCTTCGCCCTGCAACTGCACCCCTTAAGACCCTGCACTTGGCCATCTGGGGCCAAGCCCCCGTCCCTGGACCGCGTCGCGTGCACTACTTTCTTGTGCTCGTTGACGACTTCACGCGCTACACCACGGTGTTTCCCCTGGAGCGGAAGGCCGACGGGCCTGACGTTCTTCTCCCGTGGCTCGTAGTTGCGCGCCTCCACCGCGGTCTCCCTGTGCTGTGTCTCCACTCCGACCGTGGCGGCGAGCTTGCCTCTGGTCAGCTGGGTCAGTTCTGTCGTGCGGAGGGCATCACCCAGTCATACACCCTACCGGACTCCCCGCAGCAGAATAGGGTCGCTGAGCGACGCATCGGTTTGGTCATGGAGGTGGCTCGTACCTCCATGATCCATGCCGGTGCACACCATTTTCTGTGGCTGTTCGCTGTTCGCTACGCTGCTCACCAGCTTAACCTCTGGCCGCGCTCCCAGCGGCCGCAGGTTTCGCTGACTCTTCTTTGGACCAGGTTCCCTGGTGAGGCGTCTGCGTTCCACGTCTGTGGCTGCCTCACTTACGTTCGTGCCTCCGGTACGGACAAGCTTACTGCTCGCACTGTCCCCTATGTCTTCCTCGGTTTCCCCCTTGACTCGTCTGACTGGCACTTCTACCACCCGCCGTCTCACCGCTTCTTTCACTCCCGTGACGCCTTTTTCGACGAGTCTGTCTCCTTTTACCACTACTTTCCTCACCGAGGTCTCCCGGTTTCCCCCCCCCCTGTTCCTGGTTCCCACTCCCCCTGTCGCCCCTGCTCCCCTCCCTCCCCGTCCTGCTCCGTCAAGTGTGTCTCACGTCACTCCCCTCCCGTCGGTTGCCCCAGTCGAGGAGTCGGCAGACTCAGGTGGCCCCGCGGCGCCGTTTGCGCCGCCTGTCCCTCCCCCGGTCTCTCCTCCTCCCTCGTCAGAGTCGCCACCGCCTCCGCCGGCCGCAGCAGCCGTAGCCGTCGCCGCAGCCGCAGCCGTTCGTGGACTCTGGGGGTGTTGGAGTTAAGGAGGGTGCTAGTCCTGGGGCTCCTGTCGTGGCTTCTCCCGGCAGGCTCGAGGGTGGCACCGGCGCTGGAGAGGTTTCTCATTCTGGGGGTGCTAGCGTGGAGTGTCCCGGAGGTAGCAGTGGTGCAGCTGGTGGTCCAGGTGTCGGCGTCCAGCAGCAGCAGCAGCAGTCACCACCGGTGTCCGCCCTTCGCCTGCTTGGCCTTCCCTCCCCTGACCGCTCGCCTGCGCCTCCCTCGCCGTCTCCTCGTCTTCCTGTCCACGGTCCTGTGTTTCCTCCGCCAGAATCATCCCCAGCTCGTTTCCCACCTCGTTCCCCTCCTGTTACTCCTCCTCTGTCTCCTGACCCGATGCCTCCGTCTCACGTCTAGTCTCGCCGTCCCTCTCATGCTCGTCCTGTCTCTCTTGTTCAGCGTTCTCACCCTATGTTGCTTTGTTCCCACGCGTCTCGTCCTCCCCTTTTTCCTTCGCCTCCTCCGTCGTCGCTCGCTGTCGTGCCTCCCCCTCTGTCTGACTACCTTCGTGCTGCTCCTCCTCTTATTCCTCGGGTCCTTGCCTCCCTCGTTACCGACCCGTTTGTTCCTGTCTCCAGTCTTGACGCTCTTGTCGCTGCTCTCGCTGACTTTGCCTCTACTCGCCGCCTTGACTTCGCTACCGCTCTGGTCTCTGATCCTGTCTGTCCTCCGTCCGTCGTGGGTGCTCCTGCCCTTGGCAGTACGAGCTTGCTTTCCTCTCAGAGGCTGCTCCCTATCTCTGTTCCATGCTTCTAGTCCCTGAGGGCGACCCAGACGCCTTGCACCTACGCTGAGGCGACCTCGGGACCCTGGGCCTCTCAGTGGATAGCTGCCATGGAGCAGGAGATGGCATCTTGGAGGGCTACCGGCACCTACGTCGACGCAATTCCCCCACCTGGGGTGAACGTAATCGATGGTCGCTGGCTCTTCAAGGTGAAGCGCCCCCCTTGAGAGCCGCATGTGTTCAAGGCGCGCTACGTGGCTAGAGGCTTCAATCAGCGAGAGGGGGTGGACTTCTTTCAGACCTTCGCCCCGACCCCGAAGATGACTACTCTTCGGGCGCTGCTACACATAGCAGCACAGCGTGACTACGAGCTGCACTCCCTCGACTTCTCCACTGATTTTCTTCAGGGTAGCCTGCACGAGCAGGTCTACCTGCGCCGTCCTCAGGGCTTCACCGGTACCTTCCCTCCTGGGACCCAGTGGCTCCTCCGGCGCCCGGTCTACGGCCTGCGACATGCGGCCCGTGAGTGGCACGACACGCTGCGTGCTACGCTAGCTGACCTGCAGTTCTTTCCATCCTCTACTGACCCTTCGCTCTTCGTTCGTGCTGGCCAGACTCCGTTCTACATCCTTGTGTATGTAGACGACCAGGTCTTTACTACTGCAGACAGAGACGCGCTGGCCTCCGTGAAGGCTGAGCTGCTGAGGAGACACACTTGTACTGACCTGGGACAGCTGCGCCGCTACCTTGTCCTGTAGATCTCTAGGGACAGAGCAGCGTGCACCATCACTCTTACACAGTCACACTTGGTGCACCAGGTCCTTCAGAGGTTCAGTGTTCTCCTCCGCACAGCCCACACCTCTGCCGGTAGGCCACAGGCTCTCAGCTTCAGTTCCCGAGGAGTCAGCAGAGCCCAGTGGTCCTTACGCAAAGCTGGTGGGTTGCCTCATGTACCTGATGACTTGCACTCGTCCAGATCTCGCATACCCTCTCAGCATCCTGGCCCGCTTTGTGGCCACAGGCAGACACCGACCACATCACTGGTCGGCCGCTAAGAGGGTTTTGCGTTATCTTGCAAGTATATCGGGCATGAGGCTAGTGCTGGGTGGAAGCATGCTAGTGGTCCTTACTGGGTACACAGACACTTCTTGGGCAGACGACGCTGAGACCCTCAGGTCCTCCCAAGGCTACTGCTTCAGCCTTGGTTCTGGTGCCATCTCGTGGAGGTCCACTCTCTCCTCGTCTGTTGCTCAGTCTAGGTGCGAGGCTGAGATCTACACTGGTGCCATGGCGGCACAGGAGTTCCGCAGGCTGGCCTTCTTGCTTGCCGACTTAGGTGAGCGGCCTAGCTCTGCCCCGGTTCTGTACGTGGACTAGAGGGCCATGATCCTCCTGTGTCAGGAGCCTCGACTTGAGGGCAGAGCGAAGCACATCCAGCTGCGGTACTTCCTCTTGCGCGAGCTTCAGCAGCGTCTCCAGGCCCGCGTAGTACACTTGGCCTCCGGTGCCAACACAACTGATATCTTTACTAAGTCGCTTCCGCCTAGAGATCATCTGCGGCACTGCTTGCAGTTAGGTCTAGTCCCTGTTGACTCTCACTTGCTAGGCCCTTGATTGTGTACTCCTTTATATTTATGCCTTCCAAACTTGCTTTGTCTTTCTTGTACTCTTGCTAACTAGTCTTCGGACCCCTGCCTCAGAGGTTGGACTAAGAGTGCCACCCTGAGCTGCGTATTTTCTTGCTCAGCACTACCCCTCACCTAGTCTAGGGGGTGTGTCAACTTATACATACATTGTTATGTAGAAGTTATAGGCCAGATAGGGTATGTTCTTAGTGGGTACAACCCAAACGCTATATCTCCCCCGTTCTCCCTTGTTCTAACCATTCTTTCTAGTCGTAACACACACAACCAACTGTACACAAATGGACCCAGTCTCCCACCGACTTAACAACCACCTAGGATGGTGGTGCACGTGCATAGGTTGATAGCCGTGGAGCTTGAGAACGGGCAGCCAAAAAAACAACCTAGAAGGGGAAAAGATGTTGCCAGCTGGAGGCACCACACACGCAGAGTGTTATCATGGCCCATCTCCCCTCTTGCTTGTGTGATAGATTTGCGCACCCTGCTCCAAGCACTCTCCCTGACCCACACATGCCCTGCCTCTTGCTTGCTTTGGGCAAGGAAGGGAAGCACGGCAAAACTTTCTTCTGCTTTCTTCTGCCAGTTGCGAAGCTGCCCTTGATTTTAACCCTGGCTCTGCTTCGCCCCTGGCAGCCAGCACACCGCCCAACGTCACCCAAGGCTCTGGTGCTTCAACCTCGCAACCTTGCCTCCCCAGCCCACACCACCCAGCACCCAGGCATATCCCCTGTTCGCCTGTACATTCTCTTTTGCTGCTTCCGCCCCTCCTTCCTTCTCTCCCCCACTCCTCCTTCCTTCTCTCCCCCCCCTTCCCTGTGCTGCAGCTTCCATCCCGTAACACACATGACTGCACCGCCTCTCCTGCCATCACCTATCTCTTGCTCTGTGAGACCTCCCACTGGTAATGCCATGTGCACCGCTGTCCATCCACCCTCCTCCTCCTCCTCCTCCTCCTCCTCCTCCTCCCTCTCCCCAATGCCAACTACTGCTCCTCAAACCAACACATCCCCGCCCCCCCCCCCCCGAACAACCAGCACAGGACAGTGCCACGAATCCCAAATTTTCCAAAACGGCTACACCAGCAGCAGCATGTCCAAAACCAGAGCCACCACCATTATAACACACACAACAACCCCCACCCCCCCCCCCACCCTCTCCTCCCACACGCCCCCCCTTCCTCCCCCCTTCCTCCCTGCTACCCCATTCCCTCCACCCCCCCTCTTTAACCCCTGCTAACGGTCGCATCTGCTTTGTGCCTCACTTGAAGCTGCAAATCAACACACACACACACACACACACACATACACACAGACACACAGACACACAGACACACACACACACACACACACACACACACACACCCCTCTCACCCCCCCTAGCTCCCACATCTTTCCCCCTTTTGTATCACGCCCTACTGCCAGCAGTGGCCTCTGCCTTGTGCTTCACGGGCAGCTGCACGTCTAGTCTGAAGCAGCACCGCCCGCTCTCAAACGCGTACCCCAGCTCGCCCCCCAGCAGATGCACCAGCCGTCGGCACAGCCGCAGCGCCATGCCCTGCAGCCCCGTCGCCGCCACGCCCCCCCTCCCCACCAGCACCTGCACCAGCGGGCCCGGCACCCCGTCCCCTGAGTGCGCCACGGTGAATCTGAACCGTTCAGCTGACGGGTGGCCCTGTGGGGGAGGCACATCCGCCGCTCCCCGCATAGGCGCTTCTAGCTTGAGTTCTATCCACCCGGTAGGAGGCGTGTGCTCCACTGCTGTGCGGAGACACGTGGCCAGGACTTGTTGCAATCGAGTCGGGTCACCGAATACTCGCACTCTCATGGGGCTGGGTACCGAGCACACCAGCTGCTGCCCTTTCGCGATCGCTGCTCCCGACGCTTGGCTAAGCGACGCGTTTAGCACCGAAACGAGCGAGAACTCCACCCGCTGCACGTCCAAGTAACCCTCCTCCACCGCATTCAAATCCGCCATATCGGCCAGAATCGTTCTCATTTGCTCTTCCAAAGCCGCTGCTGTTTCCAGAAGCTGCACCTGATCAGGGGACAGGCTAGCTGATCTTTGCAGGGAGAGGCGGATAAACGCCAGCCCGTCCAGGGGCGCCCGGAGGCTCTCTCTTGCCACGTCCGACTGGGCTATGCGCGCCTGGGCGGCGGTTTCCGCGGCAGCCTGGGCTTTTAGGGCTTCTTGGACCTCCCGGTTCATGGAGTGCAGGAAGCAGAAGACACCGGTAATTCTGCCATCCACGTCTGTTCTCTTACTCACCGTCAGCAGCACTTCCTGGTGAAGAAGAGGGGGGGAGGAGAGTGGGGGGAGGAGAGGAGCGAGAGAGGGGAGGTGGGAGTGAGACGAGAGAGAAAGAGAGTTGGGGCGCGCCGAGGCTCTCTCCTCGCGGTTCATGGAGTGCAGGAAGCAGAAGACGGCCATGATGCGCCCATCCACGTCCTTTCTCTTGCCCCCCGTCAGCAGCACCTCCTGGTGGGAGAGTGGGGGGGGAGTGAGGGAAGAGTGGGGGGAGAGTGGGGGGAGAGTGGGGGGCGAGTGGGGGGAGAGTGGATTGAGGACAGGCTAGAGGGGGGAGGTGGGCATGAGACAAGAGAGGAAGGGAGTTGGGGCGCGCGAAGGCTCTATCCTCGCGGTGCGGCGTGGCGCATGGAGTGCAGGAAGCAGGAGACAAGATGCCCATGATGCGCCCATCCACGTCCATGCGCTGGTCTCGCTGTCAGCAGCACCGCCTGTTGGGGGGGACATGGGCGCAGGGCAAGCGGCTAAAGAGAAGCGTGACGAGGTGCGGTGACGAGAAGTGACACAATCGCCCACGCCTATGCGCGTGCTCACCATCAGCAGCACTTATCGCTGTTGGTGGTGGGTGGGTGAGAGTGTAGTAGAACGAAGTGCATCAACCATGTGCCAGTCCCCATCACGAGCGAAGAAGAAGGGGTGGTTGCTCGTGTCCTCATGCCCCTCCATGGCACAGTTCATCACGATCTCCAACTCCGTCATCGCATCCTCATCCCTCAGCATCAGCATCACCATCTCCAGCCCGAACGCCCCCCCCAGCAGCAACCTCCCCAGTGAGAGCTTCTTGAGAATTCTCAAGAATCTCACAACCCAGCCCCCTGAGGCGCGTCCCTCCACACTTTCCCCCTGTGCAGCCCTACCCAACCCCAGTCGCCTTCTTACCTGGAGCTTTCCGTCCCGTGCGAAGAAGGAGAAGGGGTGGTTGCTCGTGTCCTCATGCCCCTCCATGGCGCAGTTCACCACGATCTCCAACTCCGTCATCGCATCCTCATCCCTCAGCATCAGCATCGCCATCTCCAGCCCAAACACCTCTCCCAGAAGCAGCCTCCCCAGCACGTCACCCCTGCCGAGCCCGGTGAGGCGGCTCATGCCGGTGTTCCACTCGCTGCAGATGCCATACTCGTCCATGCCGAAGATGGGCGGGATGAGCGGGTTGGGCGAGTGCACTATGGTGCGGTAGTCGCCCTCGCACCGGATGTACCTGGTGAGATGGGGGCGGAGGAGGGAGCGGACGGGAGCGCGTAGAGAGGACAATACGGGAAAGAGGGAGCGAAAAAAAGGAGAAACGTGAGGGAGGAGGGGGGGAAGGAGGAAGGGAGGAGAGGGGGAGGGGGGGCTCATGCCGGTGTTCCACTTGCTGCAGATGCCGTACTCGTCCATGCCGAAGATGGGCGGGATGAGCGGGATGGGCGAGTGCACTGTGGTGCGGTAGTCGCCCTCGCACCGGATGTACCTGGTGAGAAGGGGGCGGAGGAGGGAGGGAGGAGAGAGGCGCGAGTAGAAAGGGGAGATACAGGGAAGTGGGGGGAGAAGAAAGGGAGAAAGATGAGGAGGAGAGGGGAGGGAAGGGGAGCGGAGGGGGGGGGGGGAGAGGAAGGGGGGCGGGGAGGGCTCATGTAGGTGTTCCACTCACTGCAGATGCCATACTCGTCCATACTCCCCTTACAACCCCACCCCTCCAGAAACACACAGGAGGGTGCAGCTCACCTATCCATGATGATCTTCTGTGTGGTAATGTCTTGCCCCACGAGGCACACCCCCACAATCTGGTTGTGGATGTCGCGGTTGGCGCAGCTGTTCACCAGCATTATCAGCGCTCCTCTTTGCTCCTCTTTGCCCCTTTTGGCCCTCTTTGCCCCTTTTGGCCCTCTTTGCCTTTCTTTGCCCTTCGTCCCCTCACCTAGCCCTCCTCCTCCCCATACCTATCCATGACGATCTTCTGCGTGGTGATGTCTTGCCCCACGAGGCACACCCCCACGATCTGGTTGTGGATGTCGCGGTTGGCGCAGCTGTTCACCAGCATGATCAGCACCCCCGCCGGCACGCCGTTGCGCCACACCTTGAGGCGAATCTCCACATCTGACTCCTCCCTGCCCTGCAGAGACTGTTGGAGGAGCACAGGCAACGAGGGGGCGGGAGAAGGAGCTGTGAGCTGGTGAGGAGCATCAGGAGCTTTCCCCAGCACGCCGTTGCGCCACACCTTGAAGCGAATCTCGGCGTCCGACTCCTCTCGGCCTTGTAGCGACTGTAACGGAAGGAGTGAGCCCAAGGGGAAGATGAGAAGAAGACAGCGCATGGCATGATTAGCACCCCTGCTGGGACGCCACTGAGCCACGCCTTGCAGAGACTGGTTAATGAAGGCCAGAGGGAAAAGACATGCGGAGGAGACGGGAGGACGGAGTGAGACCCTATGAGGGAGGCAAGAGAGAGGGGGTTTGTGTTTCGAGCCATCTCAAGACAGAGCTGGACTGTAGGGTGCATATAATGAGAGGGTGCAGAGTGAGGCAGTCAGCGCCATATGCATGCTGGCCACCACAAAGCACATGCTCACCGTCCCAAAGCACATGCTCACCGACACGAGCAGTCTCTGCGTGTCCGCTTTGCTCTCCTCAGCAACTAGCTCCTGCAGGAAGGACCGCCCCATGGCCTCCTCCACTGGCACGCCTGGAGAGCAGATGGACGTAGGGAACCGGGGTTGGGGAAGAAAGGAAGGGCCATGCCTCTTGAATCTCTGACAAAGCAGATCGGCCCACTAGGGAACGGCAAAGCTGAAGAAAGGGAGAGGAGAGACGGGAGACAGTTAGGAAGTTACGAGGGCGGCAAAAATGGGGGGACAGGAAGAGGAGCATGAACGGAAGAAGAGGAGTGAGACGAATTAGTGGGAAACGGTTGGGAAACGAATGAAGAACCAGCAGTCCAACCCGTGAGCTTGGCGATCTGCATGTTCCACCCGTTGATCTGCCTGCTGCGGTTGACCCCAGGCTGCCATCTCAATGATGCGTACACTCTCGTCTCATTCGCTACCTGGCTGATCTCGTCCATACGTTGCCATCTAAGGCTCCTCAAAGCTCCGCAGCGCCCACCTGTGAGCTTGGCAATCTGCATGTTCCACCCGTTGGTCTGCCCGTTGCGGTCAGCGCCTGAGATTGGAGACATGTGGTCTAGCGCACCAAAGCCCACAGTCAACTCAGTACACTGCATGCAGTCTAATATTTAAGGCCCCTCGGCTTAGCACCCACCTGTGAGCTTGGCGATCTGCATGTTCCACCCGTTGATCTGCCCGTTGCGGTTGACCCCAAGAATCGGCACAGTGGCCGTCTCGATGATGCGCACGGTCTCGTTGGCCACCTGGTTGATCTCGTCCATGCTCTGCAGCCGCAACTCGGCAACGCGGGCCAGCATCAGCTGTCGCCGTTTCACCTCGTCGTGCTCCTGAGTAGAGGGAGGGAGACAGACGCGGGGACAGTGGCAGGGCATGAATACAGGGCACAGGTTTCAGGGCACGGGGAGCACGGTCTTGCTGGCCACCTGGTTCATCTCGCCCATGCTCTGCAGCCGCACGCCCGCAGCTCTGCCACTCGGGCCAGCATCAATTGTCTCCTCTTCACCTCGTCATGCTCCTGGGAGGGGGATAGAGGCACATGGGTGCAACGTGAGTGGGTGTCAGGTGGTCTCCTTGGCCACCTGGTTCATCTCGCCCATGCTTTGCAGCCGCAGTTCCACCACTCGGGCCAGCATTATTTGTCTCCGCTTCACCATTTCATGCTCCTTAAGAGAGGGTGACAGAGGCGGGGACAGTGTTGGGGCATAGGGCTACCTGAGCGCATGCGCATGGTCTCCTCGAAAGAATGTGCATTTTCAGGAAGACCTTTGAGTCGACTTAAAAGTCACCATGTTCAGGAAGACCTCGAACGACGCCTGTTGCCTCACGGCTCATGCACGGACTGCTAGAGCGATAGCGAGAGAGGAATGCCTAGAGGCTAGAACCCACCTGCACAGCGGATCTGCGGATGAGCTGCAGCCTGTCAACGGCGTCCATCTCCACATCCTCCAGGGCTGCGAGCGCATGTGCCTGTCTCAAGGAACGCCTTGAAGGATGCTCCTTCCTCATGCACGGATGGACTGTTCGAGAGTGAGCGAGAGAGCGAGCGGGGTGCGCTCAGAACCCACCTGTAGAGCCGACCGGAGGATTAACTGCAGGCTGTGCACGGCGTCCATCTCCACATCCTCCCACGGCTGCGAGCGCATGTGCACGGTCTCGAGGAACGCCTTGAAAGACGTGCGCGGGTGCATGCGCGTGGGGTCGTCCATGTCCAGCGGGTCGTGCTTCTCGCCCCCCCACCGCACCTCCTTCGCTGCATGCGCTCGGAACCTGGGGGGGTGATTGGGGGGGAGAAGGGCGGGGGGCGGGGGGGGAGAGGGGGGGGGATGTGAGCGGGGTAGCACACATCTGCTGAGTCGGGCTTCTCGCCCCGTCACCACACATCCTTGGGTGCATGCACTTGGAAACTGGTGGAGTGATGGGGGGGAGAGAGATGGAGGATGGAGGGGAGAGGACGAGCATGAGGTGCCGCAATGGCACTGCAAATCCCAGGTGGGTTAACGGGGGAAACACATCCTACATGGTGCGCAGCGTGCCAGGTGGAACAGATGGTGATGACGGCTCAGAAAGCGCATGGCGTGGCGTATGATGGAAAACACGGAGCGCAACAACACCCTATGACGTGAAGAAACAGAAGCGCTCGCCACATCAGAAAGTTCGAATCGCTGAACTTGATGGCTGTGCTGTCAGCCCGCAGCGCAGACCTCCTCCCCCAGATCAGCCGCATGGTTACACCTGGCCCACAGTCAAGAAAACATTCCGTGTTGAAACCCCGAGTTGCTTTGGCACCTAAGAACCGCAGCACTCACCACATGAGGAAGTCCTTATCGCTGAACTTGACAGCTATCAGGCCGCACACCTCCTCCCCCAGGTCAGCCGCATGCGGGTACCCCGCATTCAGGAGCGAGTCCGTGCTGAAACCCGTAGAGTCGCTGTGATGCGTCAGCAGCCACTCGGCTATGTTCAGCACCTGATGGGGGAGGGGGGGAGTGGATAGGGGGGGGGGGGGAGTGGATGGGGGCGACAAGGAAGGGACGAAGCTGTGTTCTGAGGCGCCTCAACTCAACACACAAGCCAGTTGAGTCGCTGTGGTGCATCAAGAGCCGCTTGGCTTGGCTATGCTCAACACCTGGTGGTTGGGATTGAATGGGGGGGATAAGGAAGGGAAGAAGCTGTGTTGCGAGGCGCCTCAACTCATGACTGGTGGGTCGCTGTGGTGCGTCAGCAGCCACTCGGCGTTTGGGGGGGAGAGAGGGAGGGTAAGATTGAGAGGAAGAGTGGTGAGAGGAGAGGAAGGGGGGAGAGAGAATGGGAGAGTGGAGGGGAGGGGAAGAGTGCGAGAAAGAATCCCACTAAGATCGTATCCATCCACCTGGGCTCAGAAGGGGCAGCTCCCTCCATGGAGCCGGCAGCATCCGTTGCAGAGCAGAGAGCAGCGCCGGCGCACTGCTCAAGGTCAACTATGCGACTTGATGACGAGGCGACCTCTGAGTCTCCGCAGGGCACTCAACACACGCACCTGAGGCTCAGATGGGGTAGATCCCGGGCTCAGTGGCCATTATAGAGCAGAGAGCAGCGCCGACGCACTGCACGAGGTCAACCATGCGTCTTGGTGACAAGATGACCTCTGATTCTCCGCAGGGCACTCAACACGCAGACCAAGGCAACGCACGCACACCCCACTACACGCACCTGGGGCTCGGATGGGGTGGACCCCAGTCGCCAGCAGCGGCCGTTATAGAGTAATGCGGCACCGTCACATTGGACCAGGTCACTTATATTGGGCGTCTTGGTGACGAGCGCCACTGGGGGCTCCCGCATGAGCATGTCACACAGCAGCGTCTGCATCTTTAGTGCGTGCTTGGCCTTTAGCTGGTTCGCCAGGTCCATCTCCTTGGTCAGCTGCACTGCGAACACCTGCGAGTGTGAGCGGTGGGAGTGAGGGAGGATGGTGGCAATGGAGAAGCAAGGGAAGGGGCTTGAGACTGCAGCCACGGAGAGTGTGCTTCGCCCTGAGCTGAGCTGGTTCGCCTCGCCAGGTCCATCTCCTTGGTCAGCTGCACTGCGAACACCTGCGAGTGTGAGCGGTGGGAGTGAGTGAAGGAAACATGACAATGGAGATGGACGGGAAGGGCCTTGAGACAACGGCCCCTGGGGGTGGGTCCCGCCCCCATGAGCATGTCGCACAGCAGCGTCTGCTTCTTCAAGGCGTGCTTGGCCCTGAGCTGAGCTGGTTCGCCAGGTCCATCTCCTTGGTCAGCTGCACTGCAACGACCTGCGAAGGGACAGGTCACGTGAAGAGACAACGGAGAAACAAGGGACGGTTTTTGAGGCGCCTCAAAGGAGAAACAAGGGACGGGCCTTGAGTCTGAGAGTGCAGCCAAGGAGAGAGTGCATCACCCTGAGCTGGTTAGCGAAAGGGTGTGCGTGGAATAACAATGCCAGGGTGACAGAAGAGAGGGACCTCATTGAGCAGGGAGAACGGAATGGAATTAGCGGGCAGGGAGAGAAGGGAGAACGGGACTCACCTAGACGAGGAACTTGCATGCAGACCGAGTGGGAGGGCGAGCGAGCAGTGGTGGCACGCCACCAGCCAGCCCCCACAGCCCACAGCCCACAGCCCAAAGCCCACAGCCCACAGCTCATGGCCCACAGCCAGCTTATAAAACCACATGAAAATCGTTTTACAGGGATAGAGAGAGTCACCTGAACGAGGAACTCGCAGGCGGAGCGGGTGGGGTAAGGCACCATGCAGGGCGAGCAGTGGTGGCACACCACCAGCCCCCACAGCCGCCGGCCAGGCTCGGCCCGAACCGCCTTCCCTGCCACGGCGACGTCGTTGGGTGCTGCTCCTGCTGCTGCCACTGGTGCTGCTCCCGCTTCCCTGTGTGGTTGGGGGGGAAAAAACACATGGGGGGGGTAAGCGGATGTTTGAGGATTGAAGTCCCTTCTCCGACATGGAGACGAAATCGCTAGGTGGTGCTGCTGCTGCTAGTGCTGCTAATGCCGCTTCTGCTTCCCTGTGGGGTTCGGGGGGGAAGGGGGGACCTCGGAGGGGCGAGGAAGATGGAAGAAATCGACAGAGGAGAGGGAGGGAGGGAGGGAGGGAGGGAGGGAGAGAGGGAGGGAGGGAGGGAGGGAGGGAGGGAGGGAGGGAGGGAGGGAGGGAGGGAGGGAGGGAAGGAGAGAGGCAGTGCAGTAGGAAACTGGGAGATGGAGGAGATGGGGGGGAGAGAATAAGGGAAGCAATGGAGGAAGAAATCAGTGCGGCAAAGAAAGATGAAGAGAGAGCGAGGGCAGGGAGGGGCCTCTCAAGAAGAGTCCAGACGGATTGCACAGAATCCGCTCAACTCACCCCGTGCTGCTGACGGTGATGGCGAGGAGGGCCAGCGATGCCAGCGTGCCCATGTTGCTGGAGGCACGAGCGACACATACAGCCTCCATACAGTCAGGAGATTACCTAGTGGACTCAACCCCTGCTGACGGTGATGGCTAGAACAAGAGACGCGAGCGTGCCCATGTTAGACATGTGCTCGCCGTGGCAAGAGCGCCCCATTCGCATTGTGCTGTGCGCCAGGGACAGCCTTCTGCGCTGTGGAGCGAGCCAGAGAAACCGCTGCATGCAGCCAGGAGGTTCCACTCAGAATGAACCACTCACCCCGTGCTGACAGTGATGGCTAGCACCAGCGACGCCAGCGTGCCCATGTTGCTCATGTACTCGCGATGGCACGAGCGCACCATGCGCACTGTGCTGTGCGCCAGCGACAGCCCCCCCGGAAGCGCGCCCTGCTGCAGCACGTCCACGCCTGGCGCCTTGCTGTCCACTATCATGCGCACCCGATTCTCCATGAACGTGCGCCGCGCCATCTGGGGAGGGGGGGAGGGGGGGAATGAAAGCGCCTCAGACAGACAGGTGGCTTGCCGTCCACTATCATGCGCGCCCTGTTCTCCATGAACGTGCGCCGAGCCATCTGGGAAAAGAGGGGGAAGACAGGAAGAGAAAGCCATGCCTTGGGCTGCCTCAGCTCTCTCCCTGCTGTCCACTATCGTGCGCGCCCTGTTCTCCATGAACGTGCGCCGCGCCATCAGGGGAAGGGGGGGGGGAAAGAAGTGGAGACGAGGGAGAATGAGCTGACACATCTTGACATGTGTCTATAGGCGCCTTGCTGTCCACTATCATGCGCACGCGGTTCTCCATGAACGTATGGCACGCCATCTCAGAAAAGAGGGGGAGGGGGAGGAGGGGGAAGGGAAACCAACCAAGGGAAAGCGCGGGAGGACTCAGACAGGTGCCCTTGCTGTCAGGATTGCATACACTTATGACCCCAAACAGGCATGCCGCCATACAGGCATGCAGTCATGTCTCCATACAGTCACGCCTCCATGCAGTCACGCCACCATACAGCCCGTATGATACAGTCATGGATCCACAGGCTCATAGCGTCACATCTTCAAGGAGTGGCGGACGGCTTCGCATCGTCCACCAGCCAGTCTCGGTCAGTTTCAGTCCCTCAGTTTGTTTCGGTCGGTCTCAGTCCCTCAGTTTGTCTCAGTCAGTCTCAGTCCCTCGGTCAGTCTCAGTCAATCTCAGTCACACGGTCAGTCTCTATCAGTCTCAGTCAGTCTCAGTCCCTCAGTCAGTCTCAGTCAGTCTCGGTCCCTCGGTCAGTCTCGATCAGTCTCAGTCACTCGGTCAGTCCCAGACACTCAGTCAGTCTCAGTCACTCGGTCAGTCTCAGTCAGTCTCAGTCCCTGAGTCAGTCTCAGTCATTCGGTTCGTCTCAGTCAGTCTCAGTCGATGCCAGCCCACACGAATGATGAAGCGGAGTACGTCAGGGAGGTCCTTTCCTTTCCCCAAGTCTGTTGTGCCAACCTCTTTTCGTCTCTTGTACATGCCACCAGTGGCAAAATCCATGGCACAACTGCCCTGTCAAGCTTACTGCAATTTCACCAGAGGCAACCCATAAATTCCACATTATAACTATGTTCCTGTGTCCCTGAACATGGGGTGTGTTCGGACCCACCATTGGAATGTCTGTGGCCGGATAATGCAATCCCAGATAAGATTCGATCTTCTGGTTGTTAAGAAACTCCGCCAGCACTTCGCCGTGCTCGTCCTCGTGGAACTTGTACACCATGATGCGATCGTAACCCGTCATTTCGCCAATCTCCTCCACGACAGTGTTACACAGCAACCGCACGTCGCCAACAGGCAGCGATTTCAGCCTCGCGACAGCACGCGCTGCAAGCTTGTGAGACGCGAGCGCTCCGGTAACGGGACCTGACGGGGGATCGAACTTCAACGGCTCGAAGTCTATCATCAGCCCTTCCTCGCATCGCCTCATTATAGCGTAAAACGGGTTAGCGGATCGGTGCGAGCTAACGAGGATAGGGCAAACGATGTTAAGATCGGTCGCGCTACAAGCTCGCTCAATAGTCGCTACGCTTGTTAGTTTAAATAGACTACGTGCATCGAGGCCAATGGCGCCTTTCCAGTTCGGGTTTCCCGGAAGAGCGTCAATCTCTAACATTTCTACTGCATTTCGACTAAGTGCGAGGATGCGAAAAGAGCTTTCCTCGACGAGTATCAAGCACCCGAAGGACTGAATCTGACCGATCTTCGTGCTCTCGGGACGGAAGTCTAGGTACCGGCCATCGAACCCTATTTCTTCTCGTATGTGTCCCGTGCTGTACTTGCAGTATTCTGGTTCTGGCTCGGACCCGAAGATGGAGGCCTCTACTTGAGCGCTTGGGTAACCTTCTGCCTCGCCAACGAGATCCTCCACTGGCTCTCTGTCGTCCATCTCGACTGGCCCGATGTCGCCTTCGAAGTCTAGGAAACTACTCGCGAGGCTCAGGCGAGGACTAAAATACTCTGTTTGGATCCAGGGAGGGGATGAAGGACCTCTTTTAGTGGTTGAATTGCTGAGGATGTGATTCGAGCCGCTGACGTTTCATTCCTTCCATCGCCAGCAAGCTCTTAGGCTGATGTAGCTGAGGTGTCATGTAATTAGGAGTGCTCTGCTTCTGTGGAGGAGTGCTTCCAGTATGGCTGGGGAACCTCGGGGGTTGCATCAGCTGCAAGCATGGGGGGGGGGGGAAGTGTCTCACTGCCCTTGGGAGTCTCATGAACGGTTCTGCGTGTGTCGCTGCTCCGGGCCCGGGCTGCTGCTATGGCGTGTAGCATACGTTTTCGGAACTGAGTTCCGTCCGAGTTTTGGTGTGGTGACAAATCTCGCCACAACTCGCACGCTAATTCGCTAAGTTTGTTGCGAAGGATTCTTCAGTTTCGACACTCGATGTTCCAGCGACATCCGGACGCCAGTTTCGAACGGTCGTCCGGACGGCCGTTCGAGATTCTCCCTCCAGTTCTGTGCGAAAAGGCCATGCGAGTCCTGCGAGAAAAATACACCAAATCAACGATCGCATTTGTTCGCGCGCCTGAACCACCAATCGAGGCGAGTGACAAATCAGAATGTGTGCTGCAAGATTCGTCATGCCTAGAGTGTGATTGGCTTACGTAAGGTTGGGGTTTCGTTTCTTCGCAAAGTACCCTTCGCACGTAGTCCAAACGTTTGAACGATGGAACATCCAATTTCGAAACTCGATGTTCCACTGAGGGACAGCAATCATAGTTGAGTTTCGAAACTCGATATTCCAGCGACAAACAAAACTCGGGTATATCGAGTTCGGAACTAAGTTCCGGAACTAGGCTGACCAAACCGTAGGCTACACGCCCTTAGGTGTGGAGGCATGGTGATGATTGTGGTGTGGAAAGGGTGAGAGAGGCTCGGCAGATACGCACACACCGACTGTGGCAGAACTCTGGCTTTGGGTTTGGTGTGGTGGGGGAGGTGCGGCAGCATACCGGCTGGTTCGGCAAGCCGAGACAGCGGAAGTTGCTCCCCCAAATCAAACCGGAGGGATTTCCACCTGGCCCTCCATTCAGTTTGGCGAAATCTGGGGTGAATGATGAACTAATAACACGTGTCCTGTACACCAATAGCCTGCTTGCCTCACTCGGCTCGGTGTTGCTGAATTGACGTGCTTTCTCCCACTGTGATTCTGCCAGTATAGACATCAGATTTGGAACATGGACCAAAGAGGCTTCATTCGGTGGGCGGAGAACATAGCAAGCCAAAACCGAAACACGAGAGATTACGCTTAGCGGAAAGTTTCATGGCCGAATGCGAAACCTCATCCCCTGAACAAAACCAAGCTAACCATCACAGTACACCCTGTTGAAAATGTCTCACTTTAGTTTTTACACTCATAAATGCCGACTTTGCAACCCTCCCGAAAGACTTTCGTGAACGAGGGCTCGAACTCCTAGAGCTACAAGAAACGAATCACTGCCCAGTATACGGGGGATACGGTATCGTACCAAAATCTTCGGAAAAGGACAAGCCAGGGCGTGTCCATCGCATACGTTTGATTGTGGTTAGGTGAGGTGCCTCACGGATCAGAAGGATCAATAACGATTCTAGAACGGTCGGGTATGGTTTTAACAAAATCGTACACCCTGGACACCCCATCATACCTTGCAGAATTTGACGTGGCATCACATTTCTTATAAAGGGTCTGCTCATACACAAGAGGTGGATTACAAGTGTTGAATTAAAAACCCGACCCTCAGGTTGCATATTGCACTGCTGAGGTGGTTGGGTCGGTAGAATTTGATTGGCTGACGAGGGATCGAAGTGGCGAAATTGTGTTAACGAAAATTGGCCCTAGCTAATATTTCAGCTTGGGCGCGAGGGTATGAGGGCAAGCTAGACTGCGTGTCAAGCAGGTAGTACAACCTACCTGTACCGTGGAAGCAGATACTGCCCGGGTGTCAGGGAAGTTTGTAGCTGGCACCAACATGGAATGCTTTCTAAAACCGGTAAAATTCCCGTCTACCAGTCAACTTCAATGTCGCATAAATTGACAGAGGTGCGCATTGGCAAGAGCGCCAAGTTTCCTCCTCGGCTTTTTTTTTTTTTTTTTTTTGGTTGTTTTCGACGCAAAAATAACACCGTTTTCAACTCACGAGTTCGGGCATCCCGAGAAAAGAACATTAGGATTCGGTACATGTCAACTTATACATACATTGCTTGTAGAAATTATAGGCTAGAATAGGTGTATGTTCTTAGAGAGTACAACCCTATCCTATAGCTTGCTTGTTCTCTCTTGTTGATTTATTCTAGTATTCTAATATAGTATTAGAGCAGGTTAGGTACCCCCCACCCGCTTCCGCCCCGTGCCCTAGCCTACCACACCTCTCCAACCCTTATTGCGCCCTAGCCGGCCCCACCTCGCGCCTAGCCGGCCCTCCCTCGAGCCGTAGCCGGCTCCTCGCGCCGTCGCTGGCCCTTCGCGCTTGGCCAGCCCCTCGCGCCGCAGCCGGCCCCTCTCGCCCTAGCCGGCCCCTCACGCCTAGTTGGCCCCTTCGCGCCTAGCCGGTCCCTCGCCCCCTAGCTGGCCCTCCCTCGCGCCGTAGCCGTCTCCTCGCGCCGTCGCCAACCCCTCACGCTGTCGTTGGCCCCCCGCGCCTAGCCGGTCCCTCGCGCCCTTGCCGGCCCTCACTCGCGCCCTAGCTGACCCCTCGCGCCCAGCCGGCCCCTCGCGCCCTGCCGGCCCTCACTCGTGCCGTAGCTGGCCCCTCGCGCCGTCGCTGGCCCCTCGCGCTGTAGCCGACCTCTCGCGGCCTAGCTGGCCCCTCGCGTCCTCGACGGCCCCGCGCGCAGTCACCGGCCCCTCGCGCCCAGCCGGCCCCTCGCTCCCAGCCAGCCCCTCGCGCTTAGCCGCCCCCCCTTCTCGCGCCACCACCGGTCCCTTGCTCGTCTAGCCGGCCCCTCTCACCCAGCCGGACCCTCACGCCTAGCCGGCCACCACCGCCTAGCCGGCCCCTCCTACCCACCTGGCCGGCCCCTTCCGTGCCCGCAGGCTGCCCCTGCCGCCACGTCGCTGTATCGTCGTGCACCTGCGTACCTGCGTTCCTGTGCCGCTATGTCCCGCTGTCGCTGCGGTTGTGCGATGGCGGACGCCATGCTACGCCTGGAAGTGGACGGGCACGCGATCGACTTCGCTGCTTGGCTTGTCGATCTTCGCCGGCACCTGACAGGTTAGCGCCATGATGGGCACTCCCTGGCTATGCATGTTGATGGCTTGCTTCCCCACCCCTCACACCTGATCCCCTCCCTGCTGACCCCACGACTGCTGAGAGTGAGGCCTTTGCTGCTGCTACGCTCTCTCGCGCTGTTTGGGATTCTCGCGATGCTGTAGCACAGCTTGCCATTAGTCATGCGCTTCCTCTATCTGAGCGCCCGCGTTTCACTGCTGTCGCGAATGCCAAAGACTTCTTAGATGCAGTAGTTGCACGCTACTTCACGCATGCCTCCGCCTCAGCTGGACGCTTGATCCTCCCCATGCTCTTCCTTGATCTCTCTGCTTTCCCCACTATCGCTGATCTCGCTGTGCACTAGAGACTAGCTACCGCGCTGCTAGCACTACTGCCCAGCTCACTGCCTTCCCCGCGTCGTTCTGCACTACCCTGTACCTTATTGCCACGCGCTTGCCTGATCGCTTAGCCACTGCCCGCGACCACTTCCTTAGCCAGCACCCTTGTGACCTCACCCTGACCGCTCTTGTCGTTGCCCTTTATGAGATAGAGACTCGCCAGCGCACTATCTCTTAGTCGAGCGGTGTTGCGGCAGTCCCTATGTTTCAGGGCTGTGCTCCCTCCCAGTGTACGTGTGCCGACGTTACCGCCGCGGTCGCTACGGCTGCTCCTATTTCTGAGACTACAACGGCGGCCTTTCCGCAGCAGCAGCGACAGCGTCGGGGCCGTCGCAGCCCCACGGGAGGGCGTGGTGGTGGGGGCGGCGACAACAGTTCTGACGAGGCGGCTGGGGCAGGTATCCAGGAGCAGCAGCAGCCGCATCAGTCGCAGCAGGAACCGCAACAGCAGCAGCAGCAGCAACAGTAGTAGTAGCAGCAGCAGCCGTAGCAGCAGCTGCAGTAGCCGCAGTAGCAGGCGCAGCAGCAGCAGCAGCCGTGGGTCCGCCTCCCGCCGGGATGGCCGGAAGCCCCTGGAGGTGGTGGTCGTGGTGGCAGTCCTCGCAGCTTGGCGTCTACCAGCGGCTTCGGTGCTGTGGGCTGCCAGACCAGCTCTAGACCGGGCCCTTCCGTGGCACTGTGTGCCGCCGCCCGCACCCGATCGTCCGCTGCTTCCGCCGCGTCGACGACCTCTTTCGTCGCCGCTTTGGCCCGGCCACGGACCTCCCTGACTGGCCCAGTCTACTGTGCCACGGTGTGCCTGTTTTTGACTTAGTTCTGCCTTGCATTCTCTGTATGCTGACGCTTCTAGTGTGTCTAGATCTTATTACCCTGTGTTCTCTAGCTTAGGCGTAGCACCTGTGTGGTACAGACAGCCCTGCTGCGTCAGTCGTAAGACCGATTGCCTTGTCTAGTCTAGGCTCCACCCTCGCTCCTCCTACGTTTGTCGCTACTGCTTCGATGTCCTTCATACTTGACTCCGGTGCGTTAGCCTGCTTCTTGCCGACCACGCCACACTCACGCCGCTTGTCACGCCTGCCGCTGTCGCACTAGCTGACCCCTCTTCTAGTCCTGTCATTGCTCGCAGCTACACTACCCTTCCCTGTTCAACGGTCCCCTCGGGTTCCGTTATAGGCCTGCACATCCCTTCGTTCTCCAGGAACTTAGTTGGTGTCGGTTGTCTTCATGACCTCGGCGTCACCACTATGTTTCCTGGTCACGAGCGGTAGCTGTCTGTACCGAGGCCACCTCAGGTTCCCCCCTTGCGACGTTCCCCCGAGACCCGGTGTCTGGCCTCTTTGCGCTGGACACTGCTTCCCCCCCGGTTGGCACGTCCTCCCCGGGCCCTGCGTCTACCCAGGTCATTGCAGCTTGCACGTGTCAGTCGCTCACTCACCCGTCACTTCTGTGGCACCACTGTCTAGGTCACCCTGCACTCCCGCAACTGCGTCACATGTCTCAGCACGGTCTGGTTCTATATCTCCCTACGTCGCTTCCTACCCTGCCTCCCTCGCCTGCGCCGCCGTGCACCCCCTGTGTCGAGGGTCAGCTTCGCCGTGCTCCTCGCTCATCCTCGCTTCGTACTGCCACTACACCCCTCCAGACCCTGCACCTGGACGTCTGAGGCCCAGCCCCTGTCCCTGGACTGCGTCGCGAGCACTACTTTCTAGTGCTCGTTGACGACTACACGCGCTACACCACGGTTTTTTCCTTGGAGCGGAAGGTCGACGTGCCTAACGTTCTCATTCCGTGGGTCGTAATTGCGCGCCTCCACCGCGGTCTCCCGGTGCTGTGTCTCCACTCCGACCGTGGCGGCGAGTTCGCCTCTGGTCGGCTTGGACAGTTCTGTGTGCAGAGGGCATCACCCAGTCGTACACCCTACCGGACTCCCCGCAGCAGAATGGAGTCGCTGAGTGACACATCGGCTTAGTCATGGAGGTGGCTCGTACCTCCATGATTCATGCCGGTGCACCCCATTTTCTGTGGCCGTTCGCCATTCGCTACGCCGCTCACCAGCTTAACCTCTGGCCGCGCTCCCAACGGCCGCAGGTTTCGCCGACCCTTCTTTGGATCGGGTTTCTTGGTGACGCACCCGCATTCCACGTTTGGGGCTGCCTCGCTCACGTTCGTGCCTCTGGCATGGACAAGCTCAATGCCCGCACTGTCCCCAGTGTCTTCCTCGGTTTCCCCTTGACTCGTCTGACTGCACTTTTACCAGCCGCCGTCTCACAGCTTCTTTCACTCCCGTGATGCCACTTTCGACGAGTCTGTCTCCTTTTACCATCGCTTTCCCCATCGGTGTCTCCCAGTTTCCCCTCTCTTGTTTCTGGTCCCCACTCCCCCGGTAGCCCCTGCTCACCTTCCTCCCCATCCTTCTCCATCAGGTGTGTCTCACGTCACTCCCCTCCCGTCGGTTGTCCCGGTCGAGTTGTCGGCTGAGTCTGATGGCCCTGTGGTGCAGCTCTCCCCGCTTGTCCCCCCTACGGTGTCTCCTCCTCTGTCGCAGTTGCTGCCGCCACAGTAGCAGTCGCCACCGCCGTCACAGCAGCAGCAACCATTCGTGGACTCTGGGAGTGCTGGCGTTGAGGAGGGTGCTAGCCCTGGGGTTCTAGTCGTGGCTTGTCCTGGTGGGCTCGGAGAGGGTTCTCGCTCTGGGTGTGTTCATTCTGGGGGTGCTAGAGTGGAGTGTTACGGAGGTAGTTGCCGTGCAGCTAGCGGTCCAGTTGTCGGTGTCGAGCAGCAGCAGCTGCAGTCGCTGCTGGTGTCCGCCCTTCGCCTGCTCGGCCTTCGCTCCCCCAACCGCTCGCCTGCGCCTCCCCCACTGCCCCCTCCACTTCCTGCTCACGGTCCTGTGTTTCCTTCCCTGGACTCGTCCCCGGTGCGTTATCGCCTCGTTCCCCTCCTGTTACTCCTCCTCTGTCTCCTAACATGACGCCTCTGTCTCACGTCTAGTATCGCCGCCCCTCTCGTGCTCATCTTGTCTCTCCTGTTCCATGTTCTCACCCCATGTTGCTTCGTTCCCACGCGTCTCGTCCTCCCTTCCTGCCTTCGCCTCCTTCGTCGTCGCTCGCTATCGTGCCTTACGCTCTGTCTGACTACCTTCGAGCTGCTCGTCCCCTTGTTCCTCGGGTCCTTGCCTCCCTCGTTACCGACCCGTCTGTTCCTGTCTCCAGTATTGACGCTCTTGTCGCTGCTGTCACTGACTTCGCCTCTACCTGCCACCTTGACTACGCCACCGCTCTAGTCTCTGACCTTGTCCGTCCTCCGTCCGTCGGGGGTGCTCCTGCCCTTGGAAGTGACGTCCTAGAGGACAGGCAGTACGAGCTTGCTTTCCTGTCCGAGGCTGCTCCCCATCTCTGTTCCATGCTGCTAGTCCCTGAGGGCGACCCAGACGCCTTTCTCATCCCGACCCCTCGCACTTAAGCTGAGGCAACCGCAGGACCCTGGGCCTCTCAGTGGATAGTTGCCATGGAGCAGGAGATGGCATCTTGGAGATCCACCGGCACCTACGTCGACGCAGTTCCCCCACCTGGGGTGAACGTAGTCGACGGCCGATGGCTCTTCAAGGTAAAGCGCCCCCCTGGAGAGCCGCCTGTCTTCAAGGCACGCTACGTGGCCAGAGGCTTCAGTCACCGAGAGGGGGTGGACTTCTTTCAGAACTTTGCCCCGATCCCAAAGATTACTCCTCTTCGGGCGCTGCTACATGTAGCAGTACTGCGTGACTACGAGCTCCACTTCCTCGACTTCTCCACAGCATTTCTTCAGGGCAGCCTACACGAGCAGGTCTGCACCGCCCTCAGGGCTTCACTTGTACCTTCCCTCCTAGGACCCAGTGGCTCCTACGGCGCCTAGTCTACGGCCTGCGACAGCCACCCCATGAGTGGCACGACACGCTACGTGCCACCCTAGTTGACCTGCAGTTCTTTCCGTCTTCTGCCGACCCTTCAGGGACAGAGCAGCGCGCACCATCACTCTCACACAGTCACACTTGGTGTTCCAGGTCCTTCAACGGTTCGGTCTTCAGGTCTCCTTTGCAGAGCCTACACCTCTGCTCGTAGACCACAGGCTCTCGGCTCTAGTTCCGAAGGATTTTGAAGAGCCTAGTGGTCCTTACGCAGAGTTGGTGGGTTGCCTCATGTACCTGACGACTTGCACTCGTCCCGATCTCGCATACCCTCTCAGCATCCTAGCTTGCTTTGTGGCCACCGGCATACACCGACCACAGCACTGGTCGGCTGCCAAGAGGGTTTTGTGTTATCTAGCGAGTACATCGGGCATGGGGCTAGTGCTAGGAGGACGCAGGCCAGTGGTCCTTACTGGGCACATCGACGCTTCTAGAGCAAACGACGCTGAGACCCTCAGGTCCTCCCAGGGCTACTGCTTTAGCCTTGGTTCGGGTGCCATCTCATGGAGGTCCACTCGCTCCTCATATGTTGCCCAGTCTAGCTGTGAGGTTGAGATCTACGTCGGTGCCATGGCGTCACAGGAGCTCCGCTGGCTGACATTCTTGGTCACCGACTAAGGTGAGCGGCCTAGCTCTGCCCTGGTCCTGTACGTTGACAACAGGGCCATGATCCTCGTGTGTCAGGAGCCTCGACTTGAGGGCAGAGCGAAGCACATCCAGCTACGGTACTTGCTCCTGCGTGAACTACAGCAGCGCCGCCAGGCCCGCGTCGTACACTTGGCCTCCGTTGCCAACTCAGCTAATATCTATACTAAGGCGCTTGCGCGTAAAGATCATCAGCGGCACTGCTTGCAGCTTGTGCTAGTTCATGTAGACTCTCACTTGCTAGGATCTTGATTGTGTACTCCTCTTTATATATGTCTTTCAGACTGGCCTTGTGGCTCCTCTTGTCGGACTAGTAATACCACCCTGGTTTGTTCCTGTCTTGTTTGTACTCTTGCTGATGGTCTTCGGACCCCTGTCTCAGAGGTTGGACTAGTAGTGCCATTCTGAGCTGTGTGCTTCTTGCTTCGCACTACCCCTTATCTAGCCTAGGGGGTGTGTCAACTTATACGTACTTTGCATGGAGAAGTTATAGGCTAGAATAGGTGTATGTTCTTAGAGAGTACAACCAACCCTATATCTTACTTGTTCTCTCTTGTTTATTCATTATGGTTTTCTAACAGTACATTGCGTCCGTTTTGCAGGATCGCATGGTTTTTCCCGATTTCAACATTTTTTTCCGAAATCGATTTTTGCATTCAAAACTAATCTTCGGATTCGATTTTGTATATGCTAAAAGCATGTACCAGATTTGCAGTTTCTGGTCCTCGATATCATTTTGCTGCCATGCAAATGCTTGTCTCGCCAACAAAATTCGCCAGATGCGGCAACCAGCCAATCATTTCGTAAAAACATTCCAACCATTTGATTTGGTTTTGTTTCGCGAATTCACGAAGCTTTGTAAATTTCGTAACTGTTTGGTACTTCAATGCGCAAATCGTTCGGGCATCCGATGTAAGACCGATTTGGTGCGATTATTGTGAAAGTGATATTGAGACAATCTTGGCACCTGAAATTACCGTATGAAAGCTTGACCTCCTGAAGTGGTCAAGTGCATTCCAGTTAGTCTTGGGGCATAACTACGCTGAAATTACAGGGTGGCCCAAAATTATAAGAAGCTGCAATGGACAATCTTGTGAACAGTTTCTTTCCCAAGCGGCAATGGACAGTCTTGTGAACCGCTTTTTTCCCAAGACAAGCTTTCACAAGTTACAGCAATACTGTTTTTTCCCCCCATTGCAGCTTGACCTCGGCGTCGTCCAGTCTCAAATCGCACACACCACCAGCTTCGTCGAGTCTCGCTACGTTGACTGCGGCGATGACTTTGGTGGCAACCTCAGTGAGCGCCTTTCTACATTTCTGCGGCTCTTCATGGAGGGGGGATCCCGACAAGTGATTGTTCAAGGCGTGGATGCTGACGGCTGGCCAGCAACACACATGTACCTCCTTCATAACAATCCCATAAAGGGCTATGAGGGCCCGCTAACACACAACAAGAGTGTGGATCAAGCCTCTAGATATCTGAGAAAAATACCCTCATGGCCGTTATAATAAGGTCGTGGTGGGTGTTGGACCCTTGTTTTTATAATTGGTTTAGTATTTTTACCCTTATATATATAAAAACATGTATAGAGGACCCTGATGTAGAAAAGTGTTGTGTACGTCCACCCTTATACAATCACATATGCGATCCCCCGCTACGAAAAAATTTCCACTTCCCAACCTAAAGTTTCCCCCCAATCCGATAGTCCTTCCTCCAATACCCCTCGCAACCCACTAATGCGTCCAAGTCCCCCATTGCCAAAGACATTCCCCCCGCAGCCCTCACGCAATCCCAAAAAAATGGTGAAGTCCCCCACTGGCAGAGGCAATCCTCCTGCACCCCTCGTTACCCAAAGGATTTGGCTAAGTCCCCCGCTGCCAAGTGCATTCTAGTTAGTCTTGGGGCATAAATACGTTGAAATTATAGGGTGGCATAAAATTATAAGAAAGCCTTGCACATGACATGTCACACCTTCGCCCGGCAATTCTCTCCCCCCATACCCACTTCGACAAGGGAATAGCACACCTACGAACATCGGCTACTTGTATTCTCTTTGTGCCGAATGTATACCTGGCCTCTGCTCGAAGACGACCCAAATTTCCGCTGTCAGTTTTTCCTGCTAATGGTTTACGGGGTTTTCTAATGGCAGCCAATCACTCGCAAAATCATGCACTCTGTTACAACAACATGCCGCCTTGAACATTTATTTCATGTAGGTAGTATCGTACCCACCACTACAATAGTTTACAATACCATGAAAACGCGAGTGAGTTTCATAAGCGCGTCGAGCCCAAACCCAGAGAGAGAGAGAGAGAGAGAGAGAGAGAGAGAGAGAGAGAGAGAGAGAGAGAGAGAGAGAGAGAGAGAGAGAGAGAGAGAGAGAGAGAGAGAAATACGAGAAATAGGCGAATCCCGGTGAAATTAATAGCGCACGGAGCGAAACAGAATTCAGCAAACAGATAGATGGGCAGCCTCAGCCCTGTGTTCCGCTCCCTATAGTTCGTTGGATAGAAAGGTGCTCAATTATAACCAACTTAATTTAACAAACAAAATACTAACATTATCATCGTACGGTAAAAAAAAAAACATTAAAGAAGCAATTTTACTCAATGAAACACAAACCCCCTAAAGTAAACCATTTGCGATATAGAGACGCATATTGTATTGAGCAAAATTACACATAGTTCGTACGCAGCTACATGTCACTTTGCGTTGCGTGAATTGTATTCTTGCAAAAACATCCACGCACTCTGCACCTAGACGTGACGTGCATGCGTGTATTGTGTCGTTTCGCGGGACACCCAGGAACGGAGTTTGAGGAGCCATTGTACATGCGCACATGCATGTCAAGGTAAATTGTGTCCACTGTATTTTTTTAAGCGTCCACATTCATCCATTTCTTTACACGTATTTTCATATCCGAACGCACTACTTGATTTGTGTTATGATGTTTGTTGCCAGTACAATCTTCACATTCTAGTGCGTCTGTGCTGGTGGAATCCCGTGGGAACATGTATCCCAATGCCTGGGTGTTCGAGATCGTCGTCCACTTCAGCCTCTCCTCCCGCATAGTCCTCCTCCTCCCCGAGAAACTGTTCCCCGTACCCACCCTCGGCGTCCTTGTCCTCTGCATCTGCGAAGCCACCCGTTTCTGGCCATGGCAATGGCAGCACATCCCTGAGAGCCACGCCGGCCTCACCTCTCTGCTCCCCGCCCACCCCTTCTTCGCGTGGGGCCGGCTCTGGCACGTCGTTCACTCCCATGTCAACGTTGGCGGCGTTGTACTGTAATTCTCCCTCATTATCCGCATCAAGCTAGACAAGTCAAAGGGTGGTGGACGGGCGCCGGCTAGTGGAGCAGAAGGCGCAATTGTCATGCCCCAGGTGAGGTTTGACTGCATTGTGTTATACCGGGGTGGTGCTTCCGCTCCCGTGCCTCCTCTTCCGCCTGCTTGACGGAAATCAACCGCATCCATATCTCCACGGCTGAATCCAATGTTTTGAAATGCCGTCGCGCCTTGTGCACGCTCCTCAGCCCCCCCCCCCCCCCCCAGCCCCAGCCCGTTGCCATCCCAGTCCTGCCATCTATGTTTTACGTCCTCCATTTCATTGCCCAAGGCCTGTGTGCAGTGTCCCGGTTGTTCCTCACCGCCAGTGTCTGCTCCGGACCCAGCGCCGTTCTCCCCCTGACTGATGGGTTCCCCCCTCCCTCGCCACAGCCATCACAACCCGCCTCCAACGTCTCCCCTAGAAGGCCTCGAGTTGCCTTATGGAAGGTGACGATATCCGCCATCCACTTCTGCTGCCGCGTCGGGACTCTGGAGACCATGCCCACCGTGACCCAACCCACCACCAAAGCCTACCCATCACCCGGCCTGTCCTCCCAATCGAAGACTGTCACCAACCGTTGAGAGGTCGCCCCCCCCTGACCGCCCCCCTAGGCCGACCTGCCGCGGCGCTCCAAACGCGGATCCGTTGATGGGCGGTTGTCGGAGCCCAAGGCCACGTACACCATCGGTCGACCGACTCCACGGCGATGCTGCCGCAAGTCCTCCTTGGCCGAATCGACCCCCCCCCCGTTGACTTACGGACGATTTTCACCAAAAACACTATGGGTTCTGTATGTCGGCAGTGTGCCGTTTGCTGCTCCAAGACCGAGGCCGGCTCCCATACCCCACGCGTCAGCTCCCCCAGCAGCCACGCTCCCTTTGCCCCCACTCCTCGGCGTGGCATCACCCACTCCATAGCACCGCCTCCTCTTGTCAGCGGTGCTAAACTCATCCACTTCTATCCCACCGCTCAGTGGGCGGGCACTACGGCTGCCGGCCAGCCCCCGGTTGTATGACTCGTGTGGGTTGATGTTCCACGAGAGGTCTGCGTTGCTCGTTCCATGCCCTCGACACTGTCCCCCGCCCCTGCAGGCACGTCGTTTTGATTGATCCCTGTGCCGCCATCCCCAGCCGAGGCTCGCACCACCCCATTGCCGTTCCCTGCCCCTAGACCCTCAGTTGTGGGGCCCCCGTTTATGTTGCTCGACCGTCCCCCGCCGACAGGGGCACCGGAGCCGAAAGTGGCCCCTCCACCTGGTTCCCGTGTGCCCGAGTCCCTTCTTATGCCCCCTTATACTTATGCCTCCGTATCTACTATGCCTTGTGTGTCAATCAGGTTGTTGATTTTACTGATTTCCAGGGTGTTTTGCTGTACCGACCCTGAGAAATCAGCGTTGGAATCTGGAAAAACGGGGCTATCTGGTTAAGAAAACAGTACCAACCCTGACTTTCAGGGTGCTTTCAAGGTGCCTTTATGTACCGGCCCTGAAAATTCAGTGTGGCCTAAAACGAACTTGAGGGCTTGGTGTCAAGGATCGACAAGCACAAGGCTATCAAGGAGCCGCGCAACTTCAGCCCCATCCAAGCTGCTGCCATGAACTAAGAGAATGGTTTTCATGCCGGAATCACTGCTAAAGACGCCCGACTAGCAGGATGTTTACCAAAACATGGTGAAGCTGTGGTTCGTGGTTGCCATTCAGCCGCTGTCCACTGTAGAGTGTGAGCGTGAATTTTCACGGCAAATGTGATGAAGAGCTGGCAACGCGGGGCGATGAAGGGCGCTCGGCTGTCTAATCTCATGGCGAGGTCACTGCCGAATTAAGTGAAAGTCGTCAATGAGGCTGTGTGCGTACACCGCCCCTCCCAAAGATAGCATGGGCACAGGGCCCCACAAATTCGTACGAACCTCTTCCAATGGTCCAAGGGCCCATGATGCCTTTCAAGGAAACGACTTTTTAGTCGACTTCCCAATAACCACGACTCACAAGGGGGGCAATCCGCGCCTACCCCCCAATATCCAACCGAACTACATAGCTGCCCATGGCTATCTGCTGTAGTGTGGTTAGTGTGGTATGTTAGAGTTCATATATATGTGCTGGGCAAATATGAGCTATAGCCTAGCTATGTAGGTGCAGTTTATAGTGGGTACAACACCTAGATACAAACTCTGTCCTTGTCCTTGTTTCAGCGATCAATTCTCACACGACGATATGGTATCGAGCTAGGCTAGTTCCTAGCCTCCACACTTCCGCCCTAGGTGCTCCCCGCTGCCCTCCTGCCCTAGACTACACCCCTAGCCTAAGTTAGGCCCTATTCTGCTGACCTAGCTTGCGCCCTAGTCGTAGCCCAATGCTTGCACTGCCCCTGCTGCCCACTACTCGCTACCCGTTGCGCACCACCAGCCAGCTGCCTACCCGTTCACCCATCGCTAGCACGCTCGCCGCGGCCCGCTCGCATGCCGCCAGCCTCCTCACTGCCTGCAGCTCGCCGCATTGCAGCCGCGCTGCTTGCCACGTTCCTCTCTGCGCTGCTCGCTGCCCGCTGCTCATCGCTGGCTGCTCGCTGCCCGCTGCTCGTCGCACTGCTCGCCGAGCTGTTCGCTGCACTGCTCACCGCACTGCTCGTTGCCCGCTACTCGTCCCCATCCTGTGCCACCCTTGGCCGCCTCCTCCTCCCGTTCCTCTTCCCCGACCTGGCCTCATTCTCCATGGTCGCGGATCTCATCGCGCATTTCCGCAACCTCGAGGTCCGCTTCCGTGCGAGCCTGCACCGAGGCCCAACTCGTCGAGCACTCCCTGCCCACCAGCATCACCCTCTACCTCCTCACCTGACCGCCTCGCTCCTGAGCGTGAACCTCTCCTTGCACAGCACCTCACTGCCCTCACCATCGACCTCTTCTCCTCCTCCTTGATGGAGGTTGAGGCCCGCCTCCACGCCATCGCCGAGTCTACTGGCATGGTGGTGGCCCCTATATTTCAGGGCTACTCTCTGTCTCAGGTTCCTATCTCTAGTGCCTCCACCTCTGTTGCTGAGACCACTGTGGTGGCCATCGCACCTGGCCGCTCTGCTGGGCGCTCGCGGTGGGGTCATGATATTGGGGCATCGGCAGGCGGGAGGGGCACTGGTGAGAGCCAAGGAGTTGGCGAAGTTGTGGGTGCGGAGGAGGAGGGAGAGTAGCAGCAGCCACCACAGCAGCAGCAACTGCTGCGACAACAGTCGCAGTGGGGTCCTGGGACTATTGGGCGCAGTGGGGGCCCTGGTGGCGGGGCAGTCGCCGCCCTGGCTAAGGGGCCCGATGGCGTGGGGCCTGGGGGCACTGTGTGTACCAGAATCAGACCAGCCCCCTGTGCGGCTAGGACTGTGGACACACAGGTCACACCAGTGCTCGCTACTTTTGCCGCCTAGACGATCTGTTTCATGGCCACTTTGGGCCACTGGTGGCCCCACCGGAGTGGCCTGCCCTGATCTGGTGCGACATCTTGGTGTTTGAAGAAGAGATGGCTCAGATAGACTCTACCATGCTTTCTTCACATTTTGATTATTAAAGTGCTGCTGATTCATGTTATCTTGCTGTGTGCAGTCTAGGATCCATGTTGTGTGTGGTCTAAGATCCGCTACTGTATGTAGTCTAGGCTCCTCACCGACCCTGCTGCGGCGGCCCTCTACTTCACACTGGGCTCTGGTGTGTCTCTCTGCTTCTTCCGAGACCGCATTGCACTCATACTGCTTCCTGCACCGGTCCCGGTCTCCCTTGCAGACTCACCTGCCGCAGTTGTCTCCTGCAGCACCATGACCCTCCCTTGTCTGGCTGTCCCGTTCGGCTCCCTTACCGGCTTGCATATCCTCACGTTTTCCAAGAACCTCGTTGGTGCTGGTCATATTTAGGGCCTCGGTGTCACCATCACGTTCCCTTGCCACAAGAGGTGTGCAACATGTACGGACGCAGCCACGGGCGCCCGTCATGCTAGCTTTGCCCGCGATCCAGTTGGGTCTTCACTGTTGATATCAGCGGCTACAAGTAGAAGTCAGGATACAAGCAAGGGAGAGGCAACTTGGACTAGACCAAGTTAAGTACAGAACCGCTGATGGCCACGCGACCCTAGGGCCGTGGTGAAGATATCAACAGTGTTAGCCTCTGAGGCCACACGAGCCTGACCGCAGCAGGAAGAACCGCAACTGGATGTGTTTCGCCCTGCCCTCAAGTTGAGCCTCCTCACATTGGAGGATCATGTCCCTGTTATCAGTTGAGAGGATTGGGGCAGACCTAGGCCGCTCACCTAAGTCATTGAGCAAGAACGCCAGCCACCGAAGCTCTTGAGCGGCCATAGCCCCAACGTAAATCTTTGCCTCACAACTGAACTAAGCTACAGACGACGACCTAGTGGATCTCCACGAGACTGCACCCGCACAAGACTAAAACAATTGCCCTTTGAGGATCTGAGTGTCTCCAAGTCATCAGCCCATGATGCGTCTGTGTGTCCAGTGAGGACCACTGGCTCTCGTCCTCCCAGCACAAGCCCAAGTCCTGATGTACTCGGTAGATAACGCAACACCCTCTTGGCAGCCGACCAGTGCTCTGGTCAGTGTCTGCCAGTCGCAACAAAGCAAGCAATGATACTGAGAGGGTACGCTAGATCTGGGCGAGTGCACGTCATCAGGTTCATGAGCCACCCCAACAACTCTTTGTATGGATCACTAGGCTCGACCTGCTCACCAGAAACAGGAGCAGAGAGCTTGTGATCCACAAACAGGGAAGAGGGCTGTGCTAACGAGAACTGAAGGCCGAACCTCTGGAGGATCTGCTGTACCATGTGGGACTGGGAGAGTGTGACCATGCGCGCTGCATGGTCACGAGAGATCTCCAAGCCCATATAGCGCCTCAGCTGTCACAGGATCGAATGTGTCGAGGAAAAGTTGCACTATCGATTGATACAAGGCGCTTTTACAGTATACTTCCAGAGTATATCAGGTAACCATGTTTAACCTGTCCAAAGGGAATAGACCCTTTTAGAAATAGAATCACCCATTGCGTATAGCCACGCGAAGCTATTGGCTTTAAGGGATTACGACAGGATTACACTAGATATAGCGCACCAGTACATCCCTAGCCTGGTCGGTGATATAATCATAATAACAGGATAAACTGAAGGATAATCGATTAGGAGGAATAGGAAACCAAATGGGATGAGACAAAAGAGAAATGAAATAGAAAGGAGAGATGGAAAAGGAAAACGGTGTAACGGGATCGTACTCTCACACTTCCCCCCCTCAAAGCTGGGTGGTAGAAGTAACACCCTGCGAAGAGGACGACGAGCGGTACCCATCTCGGATTCAGGAACCCAAGTATCCTCAGAAGGATCATAACCCTTCCAACGAATGAGAAGCTCCACGGTGCCATTCTGACGATGGCGGTGTGCGAGCACGGACTCGACCTCGTACTCGGGTTCATCGTGGACGAGGACGGGCGGCGGCGGCGACGGTTGGCATCTGGTGAAGACCGTGTTAGGGTCGCGATAGGGCTTCAGAGTTGGACATGCAAGGCGTTGTGAATCTTCCAGGCAGTTGGCAGGCGTAAGCGGAAGGTAACAGGAGTGACCTGTGCTTCAACGAGAAAGGGCCCGCAGAAGTGAGGTCACAATTTGGATGGGAGATGACTGATGTTGATATTGCGGGTGTCCAGTAGAACTTGGTCTCCCACGGTGATGGTGTGTCAGTGCGGTGGCAATCGGCCTGGCGCTTCTATTGCTGCTGAATGTCAGAGGAGCTTGTGGGTCCGATTCCAAAGCTGACGCATGGTTGTGATGAAGTCGTGTGCGGATTGGACTGTAGCTGATGCTGTCGGTTTTTGTGGCGTGAGCGGGTGGCGTCCGTAACAGAGGAAGAACGGCGTTTGACTAGTAGCGGCGTGATGGCGTTGTTGGAGGCAAACTCCAGGACTGGCAGATGCAAGTCCCATTTAGAGATGTCGTCTTTGCATGCTGCGCGGAGAAGTTGCTCTACAATTTGGTTGAGGCGCTCGGTCTGTCCATCTGTCTGCGGATGGTACGCGAACGACGTGGTGATTTTGGTCCCGAGCAGAGACATTGGTTCCTTCCTGAACTTGCTGGTGAACTTGGGGTCTCGGTTGGAGATGAGTGTGGTTGGAATGCCATGTTGTGAGATGACGTAGCAAACGAATAGTTGTGCTGTTTCTTCAATGCGTGCTGTCGTGTGTGTCGGGATAAAGTGTCCCATTTTGGAGATTTTTTCGATGACGACGAGTATTGCGTCATGACCGCTAGTGGTAGTTGGTAACCCGGTGATGAAGTCCAGGCTAACCACTTGCCATGGCTGTTCAGGGACACGAAGAAGCTGTAGCAGTCCTGCTTTTTTTTGCTTGCTGTTCTTCATCCGCTGACATGTAGCACACGAGGTGACGAATTGTTGGACGTTGGCTGCCATGTGGGGCCATTAGTAGTGCTTTGCAATACCGGTCAGCGTCTTGTTGCTATCGAATTGTCCCGCGTAAAGGACATCGTGGTATTCTTCAAGTAGTAGCTGGCGCAAAGGAGGGCAATTGGGTACCCATATTTTCGTTTATCCCTTCCGGTATGCGATGTCACTGTCCCACTTTAGCAGGTGTTGTTTTGCTGCCAAAGGAATTTCGGGGTCGATGGCGTACCCGTGTGTGAAGAGTCCCTTGAGAAATGGGTTCATCCCTTCGATTTAGATTGCGGCAACGTGTGCAGGCCGGCTGACAGCGTGCGCTTTGTTTTTGTGGCTGGGCTTGTACACGATGTCATAGTGGAAGTGCGTCTCAAGGAAGTCAATCCACCGGACCGGCCACATGGAGAGGTTTGGTTGTGTCTTCAAATATTTCAGGCTGCAGTGGTCCGGGTAGATGGTTGTTTGTCGTCCTTCGAGATAACATCTCCACGTTTTGAAGGTGATGATAATAGCGAGGGCCTCTTTGTCGTGTATCGGGTAGTTTAGTTCTGCCCCGTGTAGCTACTTGCTGAGGTAGGCGATTGGTTGTAGTCCATTCCCCTGGTCTTGCATCAAGACTGCTCCCACTGCCTGGTCGCTAGCGTCAGCTTCGATGACGTAGTCGCGTTCGGGGTCCGGCAAGATGAGTACAGGCGTGGACGTGAGTGCTTGTTTTAGCTGCTCCATGGTTTTGGATGCTTTGGTTCCCACTTATAGGGCGTGTTCTTTCCAGCAGATTCGTACGTGGCATTGCGATTTTTGCGTACTGTGGCACGAACCTGTTGCAGTAGTTAGCGAAGCCTAGGAACTGCTACAACTCCTTCACGTTCTCGGGTGTCTTCCACGTGCGTACGGTTTCGGTCTTCTTGGGGTCGACGTGAACTCCTTGAGCGCTCACCATGTGTCCCAGGAATTGGACTTTCTCGAGGGCGAATTCGCTCTTGGATAACTTGACGTAGAATCGTTCTCGTCGGAGAATGTCGAAGACGCGTTGCAGGTGTTGGACGTGTTGCTGCATGTCGCGCGAGTAGATGAGAATGTCGTCCACGTACACCACCACGCATTCGTCCAAGAGTGGGCATAGAATATGGTTCATTTCAGCTTGAAACATTGCTGGTGCGTCGGTGAGTCCGAACGGGTTTACCAGATACTCGTACGACCCGTATCGAGTTCGGAAGGCAGTTTTGTGGATGGAATTGTCCGCCATTCGTATTTGACAGTATCCGGACCGCAGATCCAGTTTGGAAAATACCGTGGCTCCCCGAAAGGGGGCCAAGCAGGTCATCGATGCGTGGGATTGGGTATTTGTTTTTTATGGTCTGCTTGTTGAGAGCTCGGTAATCGATACACATGCGCATGTTTCCGTCCAGTTTCGGTGTGAAGAGTACTGGGGCACCGGATGGCGAAGTGGATGGTTGGATGAGTCCTTTTGCGAGGAGATACTCGATCTGCTTCTTCATATCGGCTAGCTCTGTGGGGCTTAGCCGATATGGTGCTCGGAAGGTCGGCTTCAAACTTGTGTTGGTGCGTTCGGTATGGCAGCAGCTCGTTTGGAAGGTCGTCGGGAAGAATGTCTTGGAACTCCTTCAGTAATTCCTTGATTTTTTGTGGAGGTTCCGAGGTTTTCGCTCCGTCGTTTTCCACATCCGTTGCTATCTCCAGGAACGCGGTGTTGGTTGTTTTACATCCTTCTCGAATCTTGCGAGTGTCTCCACTGGGACATCTCCTGTATCGTCCCAGTTGGGCAGTTGGACTATCCTCTCACTGTTGTAGATGCTTGCGGTACGATTTACCCAGTTGATCTCGGGGTTGAATCGTTTTAGGAAGTCTCGCCCGAAAATCAAGTCAAGCCCTTTTATGTTGGTGATGGAGAGTGCAGGTCTCCAGCGCAATGGTCCGATTTGTAGGTGTAACACGGCTTTGCCGTGTACTGGTAACCTGCTGCCATCCACCATCGTTGTAGAGAATAATGAAGGCTTGTACTCTTCCCGAAGTCGGTCGATTACTGCCTTGTCGCAGACGGTGTGCGATGCTCCGCTGTCCACGAGTGCTTGGAGGCGTCGTCCTTTGCAGATGACCTCCGCTGTCCACGATTGATACAAGGAGCTTTTATACTTCTAGAGTACATTAGGTAACCAGGTTTATCCTATCCAAAGGGGATAGACCCTTCTAGAAATAGAATCACCCCGTGTATAGCCACGCGAGGCTATTGGCTTTAAGGGATTACGGCAGGATTACGCTAGATATAGCGCGCCAGTACATCCCGAGCCTATTCGGTGATATAATCATAATAACGGGATAAACCAAAGGATAATGGAATGGGAGGAATAGGAAACCAAATGGGATGAGAGAAAAAGAGAAATGAAATAGAAAGGAGAGATGGAAAAGGAAATTGGTGTAAGGGGATCGTACTCTCACATCAGCTTTCCCATATCTGTACAGGCGTGTCACCTGAGTAGCTCAGCCTTCACTGAGGTCAGTGTGGCTTTGTCAGGAGCAGCAAAGGTAAGGTCGTCTATGTACACAAGTATATAGAACGGAGTCTGATCTGCACGAACAAAGAGCGAGGGGTCAGCAGAGGACAGAAAGAAGTGGAGAGCCGCGACTATAGTGTGGAGCGTATCGTGCCATTTACAGGCCACCTGGCGCAGACCATAGACAAGGCAGCGAAGGCTACACTGGGCTCAGGAGCGAAGGACCCGGTGAAGCCTGGTGGGCGCCGCAAGTAGATCCGCTCGTGTAGGCTGCCCTGCAAGATGGATGTGTAGAAGTCCAGTAGAGTGGAGCTTGTAGTTACGCTGTGCGGCTCTGTGGAGGAGCACTCGAATAGAAATCATATTCGAGGTAGAAGAGAAGGTCTGAAAGAAGTACACACCCTCTCGCTGATAGAAGTCTCTGGCCACATACCGCGCCTTGAACTGCGGCGGCTCTGTAGGCGGGCGCTTCACTTTATAAAGCCACATGTCATCGACTTTGCTTGCTCCAGGTGGAGGAAGTGTGCCGACGTAAGCACTAGTGGATCTATCAGATGCCATCTCAGCCTCCATGGCCTGTATCCACAGGGCTGCCCAGGTCTCCAAAACCGCCTCAGCGTACGAGCGTCAGGTAGGGATGTCTAGGGCGTCCGGGTCACCTTCAGGGGACACAAGCATGGCGTAAAGATGAGGTACAGTAGCCGCAAGGTAAGGGCACGTCATTTTAATGCATGCGGGCATCGATTCAAGCTCGATCACGAGATGTACACCCGTACGCTCTGCGCCGCCTCGTACAATAACAAAAACCGTTACTGTAATCCCCCGTATAAAACACCCGCCGGAATTAAGCTCCCTCGGGTAGCTTGAGCGGGTATGGGTGTTTAATTTTTCTGGATATACACAACACCCTACTTTCGGACGCGAAAACTTTTGAACACCCCCCTGCCACCTAGAATCTCCATTTTTAGCAGGAAACACTAGAATTTTGCGGTGCATAGATGTGTCCAACCATTCGTTTTTTCCACTCCTGCTGGGGCAACCGTATGCACGTCAAAGCAAGTGGGGAAAACGAGATCGCGACGCGGGTATTTAGGTAGGAGACGAATCTGCCCGAACGAAAACAAAGGAACCGAGAACATTGAAATCTGAAAGGTTCATACTGTACTCGACTTTCGCGTGTCGCGCCAAATCAAACGTGTGCCGATTGGTTCTTCTGGCAGCATCCTCTCTGATGCTGTGGATGCTGCTGCTGCTGCACACTGCCCACACCAAACCTCCGGCTCCACCACTGCTACCGCCCGTATTCTCCGAGCTAGCACCCCCAGGACTTGCACCCCCCGAACCAGCACCCCCAGAGATAGCCACCCCAGGGTAAACAGTCTCCCGCCGCTGCTGCTACGGCAGCGGGGGAGGCTGCTGAGGTACCTGGGGCACAGGGCCTGGGGGAAGGGGCGCCGCAGCTGTGGCAGGCACACCCCCAGCCACAGGGCTTCCAGAGTCAGCAGACTCCCCCACAGGCCCAAGCGAGGGGAGGGGAGTGGCGTGGGAGACACCAAACGTGGCCGGACGGGGTAGAAGGGGAGCGGCAAGCGGAGGATGGGCGAGGAAGAGAGGGGGAGGAGGAACGCGAGTGCCACAATTGGGAAAGCGAGTGTAAAAGGAGATGGACTTGTCGAACGTAACGCCACGAGAGCGCTTCTTCACAATAGCGAATATCATCAGCCAATCAATCCGTTCCCTCGAGTTCATTTGCAAAACACTAGAAAGATGCTAGACTGCGGTTTTAAGGCAGCGGTTCAGCACGTTGCAACACAAGTTTGGGAAGGGGTTGGTATGGGAAGAGGCTCTTCTGGCCAGACCCATGAAGAGATGGGAGGAATTCCAGCATGGCCTTTTGTGACATTATACATTATTTACAGAAGTCTTTATGGGTGTAAGAAGGGAAATGTATTAGTGGGAAATTGGGTGTGCCGTAACTAGAAATGAGCTGGATTAATGATGTAAAAAGGATTGGTTAGGAAGGTCAAGAGGTGATGCTTGTAAGGCTGATGGTGGTGGTGATGTTGGTGCTGCTGCACATGCTGCTGCTGTTCTTGATGGTGATGCTGCTGCTGTGGATGATGGCGATCATGATGACCATGGTGGCGATGATGGTGGCGATAATGGTGGTGATGATGGTGATTATGATGGTGATGGTGGTGATGGTAATGGTGATGGTGGTGATGGTGATGATGGTGATGGTGGTGATGATGGTGATGGCGATCGTGCTGCTGTTGGAGCTCCTCGTAATGATGCTGCCATCGGTGCTGCTGCCGGTGCTGGTGCTGGTAGTGGTGCTGGTGGCGGTGCTGCTGGTGGCGGTGCTGCTGCCAGTGCTGGTGTCGCAGCACATGGTGCCACAGCAGAAGGAGCCACAGAAGATGGTGAGGCAGCAGATGGTGCAGCAGGTGATGATAGTGAAGCGGCAGCAGATGATGGCGTGGTAGCCACCAGTGATGGTGCATTAGCAGTTGGTGTAGCAGTAGCAGCAGCAGCAGGAGGAGGGACTGAAGCACAGGGAGAAGGTGAGATGTCTGGTGGTGGTGGTGACAGTGGTGTTGGCGACAGTGGGGGTGGTGATGGTGGTGGTGGTGATGGTGGTGGTGGTGATGGTGGTGGGATTGCTGTGTGGAGGAAACAAGGAACAGAGGGAATGCAAGGGGAATGCAAGGGGAAAGTGTAAGAAAATTATGCAGCACGAGGCTAACAGAATGAGTGGTACAAGAATGAGTGGCAGCAGAATAAGTGGCAGCAGAAAAAGTGGCAGCAGAATAAGTGGCAGCAGAATGAGTGGCAGCAGAATGAGTGGCAGCACAAATGAGTGGTGGAATTTAAACCATAGTGAGTCCATAGTGGTGGATTTAGAAGCATCTGATAAAGCTTGAAGGCCGAAAACCAGACACCTGAGATTCTAGACTGGTGACTACTTGGACCAATGTAGGGGACCTGAGAAATCACCTGACAGGGAAAACATTCACCTGGATTACCACCTGGAATCAGCAGGAGAAGACTCACGAGGACTGGGAGGAGGGGGGGCTGGGTAGCGGCGGGAGATGAGCATGGGGGGCCGGGGAGGGGAAGGAGGGCGGGGAGGAGGTGGGCGGGGGGGAGGAGGACGGGGAGGGGATGGAGGGGGTAAAGGAGGTGAGGGAGGGGGAAAGGGAGGTGGGCGGGGAGGAGGTGACGGGGGAGGGGATGGAGGAGAGGGTGGGGAGGGTGGAGGGGGAGAGGAAGGAGCTGGAAGAGGGGTTGCAGCTGACTCTTCTGCTGAATAAGAAGAAAAACAGTGCAAGAACGTAGGGCAGAATACAGAAGAAAAGAGGAAAAGAATTGGGGGGAAAGAAGTGAGAATGGAAAGCTGGCACGTGCTGCTGAGGGAAAGAACGTTATAGAGGGGATGTGTGAATACCTGAGGAAGGGGGGTGTGTGAATACCTGAGGAAGGGGGGTGTGTGAATACCTGAGGAAGGGGGATGTGTGAATACCTGAGGAAGGGGGATGTGTGAATACCTGAGAAAGGGGGATGTGTGAATACCTGAGGAAGGGGGATGTGTGAATACCTGAGGAAGGGGGATGTTAATCACAAATCGAGAGGGAATGGAGCAGGTGTTTCAGGAATCGGTTCCAAATTGGCCGAGTTGCAGCAGAGAGCAGAAGAGTAGGTGTTTCCGTTATGGTGTGGGAAAAGTGGAGCACAGTGAATCACTGCCACTTACGCTGGGTTTGCCAGCAAACTCTTTTCTGATGGGGAGTGGCAGTCTGCAGATATACCTAACTAGGTAGCAGTGATCCCTGAGAAATTCCACAAGTGACTCTAATCTGTGGACATACCTGTAGGAGGTTGCGGTGGGGGTGGTGGTTGTGAGAGGGATGGTGGAGATGGAGGGGGAGAGGGAGGAGGAGGAGAGGGTGGGCTGGGAGGAGGGGGAGAGGGGGGCGGGTTAGCTGCAGGGGAGTCAGGGGGTGAGAGAGGGGGGATGGAAAGGGGGGGGAGAGGGAGAGGAAGGGAGCGAGACCGATTGAGAAGAGTGGGAGAGAGAGAAGAGGTGGTTGAGCTGCAAGAGTAATTCTTGGAAGAAGAAATATCGGAATTTCCTGGTCTCAGAGAAGATTCTCATCATTCTTGAATTGGACGTATACTAAAATCCATTTGATAATCGAGTGCACACTTTCTCCGCGCAAACGTGACCTACTTGAAGTCAGCTCGAGAGCTCGTTACCTTGGTATCTGCTGAAAAGTGTTGATACATTTTTCACGAAGTCTTCACATGACATCCTACCATACTTTGCTTGCACTGGGAGCACAAGTCAAGGGCATTTGGTGCAATAACAGCCTGCGACAAATTGTTGTTAGCAGGGTAATTTACTTCTGTTTGGTTCTTTGCTGAAATCCTCCTTCATTTTGCTGCTATGATTCCATGTCGGGCGATTCATGGGTCTTTCAGCGTACCGATCTTGCACTGTGTGCAGAAGTCGGGGCAGAGAGAGCAGAAGGCAGGCGGAGCAGCAGAGGAGGCGAGGACGGAACGGATGGTGCCCGTGCAGGAAGAGAGGGGCGAGGGGCACTCCATGCCGCTGCTGACGCTCCTGTTGGTTGGAAAGAATGAGAGAGGGGGAGGGGGTGGGGGAGGGGTGAGCAGCATAGGAGGCAAGGAGGGAGCGGGTGCAGGCAGAACTGGCTTGCTGTCGAGCCGGGCTCGGCTCAACTGAGCCGAGAACCCAAAAACACCTGGCTCAGCTCGCCTTTCTGTGGCCGAACCGGCACCGGCTCGACTGGCAGAGTGGCAGTGAGCGGTTGGGCAGTGGTTGGGGTTAGGATCCTTCGAGCCTGCTCGACTCCGGCTCGTCGCGGATGTCCAGGACGAGCCCGGGTTCGTCAAAATGGCTAGCAGAGCCGCGCCAAGCCGATTGTGGCTCAGCTTGTGCCCAGGTCTAACTCCATGCTGCTGCTGCTGCTCCTGATGTTGGAAAGAATAGGACGGGCACAGGGGGCGCGGACGGGTGAGCACTTCAGGCCACTGCTGATGCTCCTAATGCTGGGGGGAGGAATAGAGAAGAAACAGGAAGAGAGGGGGGGGGGGGGGAGAGGGGGGGAGGGGGAGGTCGACGTATTAACACACAGGTGGGGATTGATTGCACTGGGGTTATTACAGCTGCAAGGTGTGCAGGCAGGCCACGAGAGGCGACAGGCACTCCATCTGCTGACACTCCTCCTGATGTTGGGGAGGGGGGCAGGGAGCGGGAGAAGGAGGTGGGGAAGAGAGAGAGAGAGGGTGCATGTGTGTGTGGACATATAGGGGCACAAGTCAAACTCACAGGGGCACGAGTCAAACTCACAGGGGCACGAGTCAAACTCACAGGGGCACGAGTCAAACTCACAGGGGCACGAGTCAAACTCACAGGGGCACGAGTCAAACTCACAGGGGCACGAGTCAAACTCACAGGGGCACGAGTCAAACTCACAGGGGCACGAGTAAAACTCACAGGGGCACGAGTAAAACTCACAGGGGCACCATTCAAACTCACAGGGGCACGATTTAAACTCACAGGGGCACCGAGTCCAACTCACAGGGGCATGAGTCAAACTCAGGGGCACGATTCAAACTCACACAGGCACAAGGCTCTTCCTATAGTCACACTCACAGGTGCACGAGGGTGGAAAGCTGAGCAAGCAGCAGAGGGACAGTCCCTGTGAAGTTGTTACCAGAGAGTTGGCTGGTGGGTGGAGGGTAAAGGGAGAGGAGAGGTAAGGCGAGGGAGGAGTGAAGAACAATGCGCCGAGGGACAATGAGAAAGCAGCAGAGGGGCAGTTTTAAAGACGTTGTTTCAGAGAGTTTGCTGAAGGGGTAAGAGGTAGAAGGGGCGGGGGGGGGAGGAGGTTAGGAAAGGAAACAAAGAGACTTTCGGACTTGAGGGTGGGGAGGTTAGGATAGGGTGGAAGTCCGAAAAGACTCACAGGCTGTAGAGGTTGGGTGAGGCAGCAAAGAGAGAGTCTGTGATGGAGCCGGACAGGGTGTTGCTGCGCACGTCGCTGAGAGGAAAGGTGGGGAGCGAAGGGGTGGAGAGCGGAGGGATGGAAAGTGAGGGGATGAAGACTTGAGGGATGAAGACTGGAGAAATGGAGAGTGGAAGTTGGGAATGCATGGGGCCGCAGAGGGTGTTGTTGCGGACACTGCTGAGAGGCGGAGCGGTGGGTGGATAACACAACAAGTCAGCAATAAGAGGGAAAACAAGGAGAAAACCAGGAGGTGGAGGCAGGACGGCAAGAGAGGAGAGAGGGGAGGAAAGTGAGAAGAAATCACGAGCTTGTAGAGACAAACCATTTGACAGACTCACAATCTTAAAGCACAAGGTTCGCGAAAGATGGTATGTGACTGGATGGGATGGCCCTCACAAGGAGAAGAACGCTGGGTTTCGGATTGAGGGTTGAGGGAGGGGCCCTGAGAGGCGGTTGCTGGCAAGAAGCCTGCAGCAGGCCGCAGGGGAGAGTATGGGGAAGCACAGGAGGGCGCCTAAGTACAAGGCACGGGCTCTGAGAGCAGAGGCTGTTGCTGAGAGGTGACTGCTGGCAAGACATCTGCAGCCTGCAGGGGAGAGTTCGTATGGGGAAGCAGAGGTGGTGGCGTTTGAGAGGGTTCAGCAGGAGGCAGAGGGGGTTTGAGACACGAGTCACAAGGAAGCAGGGAATAGGAGGGGGGGCTGAGAGGCAGTAATGGCGTCATTTTTAGATATGTATATATATATATATATATATATATATATATATATAAGCTTGCAGCCTGCAGCAGCAACTCATGTAATTACTTATACACGCACGAACAGGGTGAGCCAAGGTGGGTGGTAATCACCAAGTCAGAGTTGGTGGTTGGTTGACTTGCCAGGGTTAATCAACCAGTGAAATGTGTACAGTGCAGTGCACACAAGTGTACCAGGGTGGCTTATATCGAGCACTGACAGGACTTTCAATTTTGGAGCATTGGCAATGGATGCAGGAATGGGGCCCTGAAGCATGTTGTTGGAAAGGCTTCTGGAGATACAGGGGAGGGAAAGAAGAGAAGATACACGGAGGATGAGCGGAGCGGAGTGCTCACAGTGCTTCAGGACCGGGGAAGCCAGCCAAGTTTCTTGACAGAGAGCCGTTAGGCAGTGAGTACACAAGGGGCTCCCCCGTTACTCTACCACAGCCACGTGCACCAGACACAACACAACAGGCGGTGACTATAACGAGGTGCACATGGCCGGGTGAACAGCGAGGAAGCGCTCACAGTGCTTCAAGGCTCACAGTGCTTCAAGGCTCACAGTGCTTCAAGGCTCACAGTGCTTCAAGGCTGGAGAAGTCAGCAAAGTTGGCAGGCAGAGAGCCGTTGAGGCGATTGTCGTTGAGATAGCTGGCAGGGAAGAGGAGGATGGGATGGGGAGTGAGATTAGGGGGGTAGCGGCAATTAGGGATGGAGAATGGGGCAAGTCAGCGCCGTCAGTTGGCAGAGAGCCGTTGAGACAGCTGGCAGGGAAGAGGGGGTGGCGTGTGGAAAGTGAGAGCACATCACTTACAAACAATAGGGGCGTGGGATGCTGCAAGGAGTGAGAGAATCTCATGCGCGCCGCACCACATGCGCGCAGCACCATGTGCGTTCAGCGCCGCCACATGCGTGCACCGACACATGCGTGCAGCGACACATGCGTACATCGACACATGCGCGCACCGACACATGCGTGCAGTGCCACATGCATGCAGCACTACTCACATGTCTCGCAGTCGTGGCAACGATGCGAGGAACGAAGGCATGTTTCCATGAAGCATGTTGCTCTGGATCGACCTGAGGGCAATCCGATGGTTCGTGAGAGAATGCACACAAGACCAGCCTCACATGATCAATCTGACACTTATGATGAGATTTGTATTTGATGCCTTCAAATTGAAAATACACATTAACGGTTATCCTTGTAAGGAGAGCAGGTGGCAGCAGAGGCGGTACTAGAACCTTTGACCCCATTTTATTTGATATGCTTCCATCATATATCAGGAGGCAGACACTGCTAGAAAGCATGCACAACGGCGCCACCACCATGAGTGCTATCAATCACATACATGCAAAACAACCCACAAGAGGAACTCACAAGAATGATAATGCAGTGAGGCCAGAGACAGAGAGAGGGATGGTCCCAGTGATGTTGTTGTTGTCAAGACAGCTGTTATGCCATGCCATGCCATGCCATTCCGTGCCACCATGCAATGCCATGCATTCAACATCAGGTCGCTTCCATACGCTTTAATCATGTCAACTTGTGATACTTTGGTGGCCCTGTAGTGTGTGGGCGGCCCAGTGGACCACAGCAGATGTATGCACAGCGTAAGTGAGGAGCAAGGAACAGAGAACAAAAGACTGGATTCCCAAAAGGGAGGTCCTTAAAAAGAGGTCCTTAAAGGAAGGTCCTTAAAGGGAGGTGCCTAAAGGGAGCTGACATTGTGAAGCATGGCTGGATCAACAAGACTTGTGGAGAATGAAACACGTCATTTTCCAGGATTCTCGGTAAGTTCTGATATGGTACGATATGATGCACCGGGTCTAAGCTTACAGGGAACTGAGGAGGGTCAACTTGCCAATTGTGGATGGGAGAGAGCCGGATATGCTGTTGTGAGAGAGGTCAATGTAGCTGTAGGAGGTTTGCTGCTAAGTTGGTACTTTACGTCACTTTAGGTGACGTAAACGTACAGTACGCGTAACGTTACGTTTACGTTACGTTACGCGTACGTTACGTTTACGTCGCCGGGCAGGCCCTGAAATTTTTTTCCGGGCAATTTTTTTCCCTCCGAAAACCGCGTTCTACAACTACGCGATCTACAACTACGCCTAGATTATCGCTGCCCACGGTTCGCGCAGATCTACCCCGTCATGAACTATGGCGCACGTAGATTCGTCGCGCTGGTCGAAGGTGCGCTAACAGTCCTAAGATGCGACTTAGACTTAACTTAGTTGCTACTGGAGATAGGGTAGCGACTGACATTCGTCGAGGAGGGAAGGGGAATTGAATGTCGAGGAGGGTTGGGGTACCAGCACGTCAGATTTGACGCGCACAAATCCGTCGACTGGTTGGATTGCCGGCGCGTCAAGCAGCGGAGACGAGATTTCGCGCACGCGGTAATTTCGCCAACCAGTCAACAGATTGTCAATTTGCATGTTACAAGCGTAGGACCTGTTGGAAAATTTGTATTTCGTGGATGTTTTCTATCTTCCTACTAAAATATTTAATGGCCAATGGAAGTCTGTACAAAAATCTGCCTAGGGTTCCCTCTTCTTCTTTTTTCTGGGCAGGTAGAAAATTTTAGCCTGCCCGTACATACAGGCCTAAAACCAGAATCGCGTAAACGTACGTAAATGTAAACGTAAACGTAACGTAAGGAACCAACTTAGGTTTGCTGTAGGAGGGTGGTACGCTGAGCGGAACAAAGGAGACTTACAGGGAACTGAGGAGGCTCAGCTTGCCGACTGTGGATGGCAGCGAGCCGGAGATGCTGTTATGAGAGAGGTCGCTGCGCCAAGTAGGTAGAGGTGGGGAGTGGAGGGACGCACAGAGAAGCGGAGGAGAGAGCAATGGGATGGAAAGGCTGAGAGATAAGCTTAAATTTTTTAACAAAAACCTGAGTAAATTGAAGGCACAGAAAGCAAAGCAGGTGCTTGCTTGCTCATCTTCCCACTCCTAATATGACTCAAACGTGTGGCGTGTGAGTGAGGGTGAGTGAGGGAGTAGGGGAAAGCCGTTGAGGCTCCAACAACCCTCACCGCCCACTCCCTCCTCAACCGAACCTTGCTTCGTCAATTCGCGGAATTAGTTTCATCCAACATTGCGCACTTCTAGTAATGATGGGGTGGGCAAGGTTCAAAATTACGGTTTTCGAAAAATACGGTCTGTAAATTACTACCGTTTTTTTTCAGGCAGTTCGGGAAAAAAACGGCGTAATTTAAATACAGCACATGATTTATTTTTTTCCGAAGGGAAAATGGCTCCTATGCGGTTTCAACGTCAACTGAATGGTTAGTAATGCACCTAGACATGGTTAAATCGCATCGCATCGCGATATATCGCATAGCATTATATCGCATTTTGCGATAGCGATTTATCTTCTTTTTTTAAGAACATCGCGGCGATGCGATGCGATAATATCGCGCGATATTTGCGATATCGCGTTTTTATCGCGCTATTTTTTGCGCGATAAAATGCGATAAGCGATAAAAAGATATCGCGCGCGATACTTTCGCGTTTCGCGTCGCGGAATTTCGCCAGCAAGGGGAGGGACATGGGCGAGGGCCCTGAACTTAGCAAAAATAGAAGGTGAGCTAGTCTAGGTTTCTCTTGGGGTGATGCTGAATGACGCGCGGAAATGGCAAGCGGCAGTTTGGGGGGAGGAGTTTGTGTGAGGAGCAGAGCTTGGAGAACATTAAAGGAAGGGTTGGAAATTCTAGATGGGAAGGAGTGCAGTGTGGTTGAGGGAGGGGAGTTTGGTGGGGGTTCAAATTTGTTATGGTTGGTGGTGGGTGGTGGGTGGTGGGCGAGTGGGTTTTCTGGATGGGATGTGGTGGTGTGCGGTTGAAGGGATTTAGGGGGGTGGACTGAAATCTCGACCCCCAAAGTCAATTGGTTGGACTCCAACCAATTTCCACCACTTCAACCGCACTAAAATCCCCTGCATCTACAGAATCCAACCCCGTCCCCTCAAACACGCTCCACATGAGTGAGAGAGGGACCATAATATTGCCATCTCCCGTCAATTCACTTCACTAATTCCGCGCGAACCTAGGAGAGCCACCATTGTCGTGCCCTGTGGTGTGGGAACACGTTTTTTTAGGGCGGGGAAACAGTGGCCCCTAAATGCGATGCGATATTATATCGCATCGCGCGATGCATCGCTTTTTTTAGGCGATATTTTTTAATATCGCCCCCTAAAACGCGATATGCGATTTCGGTTTTTTTTTAACATATCGCATCGATGCGATATCGCATCGCTGCGATATAATGCGCGATAAGAAAGAATGCGATGCGATATCGCATCGCATCGCGTTTTGACCATGTCTAAATGCACCATGGCACCTACAAACATGGAAACCTGGAGTTGCTAGGTGGTAGTGTAAACTGGCTTAGGTTCCAGCCAGAAAAACGCTCCAAACTACGTCCTGTGGTAGCTTAGAAAACGTCCTCTGTATTTGTATCTCACACACTTCGAAGTTGGGTTGAGAAAGGCTTCGAAGCCAAAATCCATTGGTTCTGTTTTTGAAACACGCTTCGACAGGGTGGCTTCGCAAATTGCGCGAGACCACCCTACTGGGCGCGAAATAACCAACGGGTTTCGCGAAGGGGGGGGTTGTTTCATAAGAGCACAAGGAAATTTTGGTAAAATGCGTGAATCGGGGTTCGGGTGAATTCGCGCTTTGGAAAACTTTGACATATGAACATTTGGGGGTGTGCGTGTACCCCCATACCCAAATTTCTGGTACGGAATTCGACATTCTAAATGTACACCACAGATTTAAAAATCGGCCGTAAAAAACGGCCGTTTTTTTAACCAACCCAAAAAAGGTGTTTTCGAGCCGTAGTATTCGTATTATACGGCCGTAAATTACGAAACCGCAAAATAAGGGCTAAAAATATAAAAAAACGCCGTAATTTTGAACCCTGGGGGTGGGGTGTACGTACTTTTTTTTAGGACAAGACCGTAATAACGAGGATGCGGTAACGAGGGCGAGACAAGGATGCATGGGGGCGAGACAAGGATGCATGCGGGCGAGACAAGGATGCATGCGGGCGAGACAAGGATGCATGCGGGCGAGACAAGGATGCATGCGGGCGAGACAAGGATGCATGCGGGCGAGACAAGGATGCATGCGGGTGAGACAAGGATGCATGTGGGCGAGACAAGGATGCATGTGGGCGAGACAAGGATGCATGTGGGCGAGACAAGGATGCATGTGGGCGAGACAAGGATGCATGTGGGCGAGACAAGGATGCATGTGGGCGAGACAAGGATGCATGTGGGCGAGACAAGGATTCATGCGGGCGAGACAAGGATGCATGTGGGCGAGACAAGGATGCATGCGGGCGAGACAAGGATGCATGCGGGCGAGACAAGGATGCATGCGGGCGAGACAAGGATGCATGTGGGCGAGACAAGGATGCATGTGGGCGAGACAAGGATGCATGTGGGCGAGACAAGGATGCATGTGGGCGAGACAAGGATGCATGTGGGCGAGACAAGGATGCATGTGGGCGAGACAAGGATGCATGTGGGCGAGACAAGGATTCATGCGGGCGAGACAAGGATGCATGTGGGCGTGACAAGGATGCATGTGGGCGAGACAAGGATGCATGTGGGCGAGACAAGGATGCATGTGGGCGAGACAAGGATGCATGTGGGCGAGACAAGGATTCATGCGGGCGAGACAAGGATGCATGTGGGCGAGACAAGGATGCATGCGGGCGAGACAAGGATGCATGCGGGCGAGACAAGGATGCATGCGGGCGAGACAAGGATGCATGTGGGCGAGACAAGGATGCATGTGGGCGAGACAAGGATGCATGTGGGCGAGACAAGGATGCATGTGGGCGAGACAAGGATGCATGTGGGCGAGACAAGGATGCATGTGGGCGAGACAAGGATGCATGTGGGCGAAACAGATTGCGGATGAGGGTGAAGAGATCAGCATTGTGAGGACGCATGGGAAAGGAGGAATGGGAATGGGGAGGAGACATGTTAAGGGGGAGGAGGAATGCAAAGGGCGAGGAGGACTGGCCAGAGGAAGGAGGCGGTTCTCACAGTCCCTTCAGGCCGATGAGCCCCCTAATGCCTTGGGGCAGGCTGCCTGTCAGTCGGTTCTGCTCCACACTCCTGCAGGGATTAGGGGCGGCAGGCAGGGCAACATCAAACTATGACTCATCAATTATTTGGGGCTGGAGAGCCCCCCACCCCAATGCCTTGGGGCAGGCTGCCCGTCAGCCGGTTGTGATAACACTCCTGCAACAGTGAGAGATTGACCATTGCGTATAATTACAGCCATTGGGGCACAAATTTTTTAGGCTCCTAATAGAGACTTACAGAAACGTCAGCCCTTTGACTCGACTCAAATCCGCAACGTAACATTGTGGCGTGGGGACGAGAGATGGAGTTACTCCAGTGTGTGCGCATGGGGACTTACAGATACGCTAGTCAGCTGGAGCCTGGAGATGCGCTTACAGATACACCAGTCCCTGGAGTTTCGAGATGGAGGCTGGTAGCGAGCCGGTGATGGTGTTGTTGCCTAGCCAGCTGCGAGAGGAAAAGGGGCGGGGATACAGGGGAAGGGGATACAGGGGAAGGGGATACAGGGGAAGGGGATACAGGGGAAGGGGATACAGGGGAAGGGGATACAGGGGAAGGCGAAAGGAGGTAAGAGGTTGGGTGATGGTGTTGTTGCTGTTGCCTAGCCAGCTGAAATCTGCAAATTGGGGGGAGGGGGGGAGGGGGGGAGGTTGCGGACAAGGGACGGGGAAAGGAGGTAAGACGTTGGGTGATGATGTTGTTGCCTAGCCAGCTGCGAGGGGAATGGGGGGCGTTGAGGTTGGCCGAGTTAAAGAGGAATGGAAAGGGGTGGAATGGAGGTAGGCAGGTGAAGGAGTTCGGAGAAGGACGGAGCCCATAGTGAGCCGGTATCAAGCATTGACAGACAGCACCAACACGAGCTACGAGCTCATAGTGGCGTTGCCTAGCCAGCTGAGGGAGGATACGAGCAGGACTGTGATTTGAGGCACCTGAAGAACCACTCTTCCTTACGTCTGCAGCAGTAAGCAGTGCCTTACGGACCACTCATAAACACGTCAGAACCAGCACGCAGGCACGCACAGACACAGGGACATCAGCAGCAGTAGCAGTGGCAGCAGTAGGGACGCGTATTTACAGCAGCAGGAGGAGGCACTCACAGGCAGGAGAGGTCTGATCTGATCTGATTTCGTCAGCAGCAATAAGTGCCGCAGTAGCACCAGCAGCAATCAACCGCTCGCTCGCATGTAAGTCAAGTCGGAGAAGGGGCTAATGGTCGATGCAAGGAACTGCTGCCAGGAAGAATATTTTAGGCACTATATCAACCACTCAGGTTGAAGTCAGCAGCAGCACGGGGCACTCACACATAGGTCAGGTCAGAGAGGCGGCTAATGGTCGAGGGGATGCTGCCAGCGAAGCGGTTGTGAATGGCGTTGCTGCGGGTGGGATAACCAGTGGTGGGGGGTTTGGCAGGGGCGGTTGGCAGGGGCGGTTGGCAGCAGTGGGGAGATAGTAATACGGGGCTGCCAACAAGGAAAAACGTCTACGGGTTGAGGGGATGCTGGCAGAAGCGCAGACCAGGGAGGCGGGAAAAAAGAAAGGAGGAGATTTGACATCTCTTAAGCATGGGTGGGTCATGCCTGCTACCAAACCTGCTGTCAAACCTTGCCAGGCCTACTGCCAATCCCATTTAACTACAGCATTGCCCACTTGCCACAGCCCCTTGACCCACAATTGCAGCATGCGTCTAGTTTCCAGGGGCCTCAAAACTAGGCGCCTGGAAACCTCCACGAGTTCTCGCTTTTCTCCGAGGCTTTTTGACTCACAAATGCTGCAGGCGTCGCAAGCCAGTGAGAGGAGTGAGCGGGCCAGTGAGATTGTTGCCGGGGAGCATGCTGGTGATGAGGGGTTGGGGGAAAGATGGGGAGAGGAGGGGAAGAGGTGGGAGAGAAGGGGGAGGAGGAAGGGGAAGGAGGAGATTGTTGATAGGCAGGCAGCATTAAGGCAGGGAGTGAATAAGCAGGGGCGAAACATATTTAGTACGTAAATATTATATGAAAGGGGGGGAGACATGAGAGAAAAGGGGGGGACAAAGGCGAACAATAAAGGGTCAAGGGAAGGTGAGAGGATGGGTGGGGGGAAGTGGGAGACCAAGCGACTAACTGAGACATGTCAGAAGAGGGGAGTGGCCAGGGAGAAAGAGGCGGTGATATTAAGGGAGTGTATGAGAGGGGTACGAAGCTGACGTTTAGGGTCTCGTTCCAGCAAGCACGTACAGAATCACAAGGACACATCAAGAGGTGCGAGCACGCGCATACAGAATCACGAGGTTGGTGAGGTGCGACAGGCCAGCGGGGAGAGAGGAGTAGAGGCCAGCCCGAACAAGCTGCCTGTGAGGGGGGTTTGAGAGGGGAGTTAGAGGGGCAGGAGCACAGAACGGAAGAGAGAGGTTACAAACGAGATGAGAAGAGGACCATGATGCCTCACCCGCTCTGTACCAATCAAGCCATTCGGCGAAAAAAAACAGAGCTCTGGTGAAGAAAGTATTGAAGAAACAGAAGACGAGGATGTTAGAGGCTGCTGCTTCAGCTTCATTAAGGAAATCATTATCGCAGTGATTGCATAAAGCAGTAGAAAATGCTACCACAAACACAGCCATGTTAAAAACAGATTGCATGCACTTTCACTCGACAAGCACTGGTTGAATCACGTACTTGCTGCCGGAACAGATGCAGTGAGAACAGGTGCAGTCGGTCGCAACAGGTGCGGTGGGAACAGGTGCGGTGGGAACAGGTGCGGTGGGAACAGGTGCGGTGAGAACAGGTGCATACACACCACACTCCTTAAACAGGCACTCACAGGCGTGTCAAGGCAGTGAGGGAGGAGAAGAAGTGTGGGATGGTGCCAGATAAGGTAACACCGTCCATGCTCCTGCTCTCTCAATTCATAGACGAGGTGAGGTGAGGGGGAAACGGGGGGGTGGGGGGAGGGGAGGGGGGGAAGGGAGGAGGAAGGAAAGAAGGGAGAGGATGGATGGACCGGGCAACAGAAAGCTCCGATTGACAGAGAAGGTTATATTGGCCAACGAAGGGCGGAGAGCCCTCTAGTGCTGAGGCGTGCAGTCGTGGTGACGGGCAGAGCGCCCCCTCATGCGGAAATCATGGAGGCTCTTCTTTTATTGAGGCGCCTCAGAAGTAGATGATGGGGGCTCTTCCCGAAGCGCGGCTTCTTACAGCAATTGGACTGGTCTCAGCTTGGATAAGGTGGCTGGGAAGGAAGGAAGCAACCAGCTGGTATGGCTGAGGCGGCTGTGATCATAGTGCATCTCTCAGCTTGGACAACGTCAAGGTCGCTGTGCTGCACTTGTCAAGGAAAGTTCCTAAGGTGGCTGGGATGGCTCTTACAGCGATTGGAGTCGTCTCAGCTTGGACACGGTGGCTGGGGAGGAAAGGACCCAAGTGGTTCTGGTTTGGGTGTGCATGAGCAACCGAGGTGACTAGTTCCTCGCCGCCTTTACTGGCCTTCAAAATAGCGAGTAACTAGGTGGGCTCCCTGAAAAGTTTCTCTGACCAAGGCGAGGCGAGGTCCCGGTGATGCGCTTGTCAAGGCATGTCCTAAGGTGGCTGGGGATGGCCCTTACAGCGATTGGAGTCGTCTCAGCTTGGACATGGTGGGTGGGAAGGAGCCGCCTGCCACCGCCTGATAGAGGTCCCTGCAGTGATGGGGGGTGAGGGTGAGTGGCGCACGCAGAGGGAGGAACGAACCACCCCTCGCTGCTTGGGACTCATCCCTGCACAGAGATGCGCGGAGTGGGCGAGGGTGGTTGGGGTTCTAGCCGCGTGAGCTTGGACAGAGGGGATGGGATGGGAAGGAGCCACCTGCCTGCCAGTCACCGCTTGGTAGAGGCCCCTGCAGTAAGGGGGGATGGTGGTGGTGATGGTGGAAAGTGCAAGAGGTAATGTGCATGCACAGATGAAGGTCGGTCGGGATTGTGAATATGTGGGAGAGACATGTGAGAGAATGTGAGTGGGGTGCGAGAACATGTAAGCAGCAGCGAAAGTGCTTACAGTGAGGTGAGCGACGTGAGCTGGCCTATCACAGAAGGGACGCTTGGCATGCGGGTTGGTGTATGAGAAGATTTTCCTGGGTGAAAGAGGGGAGAGAACAGGGGAGAGAGGGAGTTGCATTGTAGGTGCCCTTAAAGGGGAGCGAGGTGAGCAGGGCCATTACAGAAGGGATGCCTGGCAGGCATGCGGGTTGGTGGATTGGAGTATGGGAATATTTTCCTGTGTGAGAGAGGGGAAGGGGGAGTACACGGGATCAGGGAGGAGGGAAACTGCAAGGATTGGTGCAAGTTCTTCAGCACCGTGCGCGCACAGAGGGAGGGGGGTCATTTGAAGTATAGACAGCGTCGGTGGGGAGAAAGGCTTTAAGAGGTTCAACAAACAGCACATGCCAGCTCAATCAGGGGTCTTACAATGACTGGAGGCGCACGAGGGATCGAATCGGCAGAAGTTTAGAGAGCACAGATAGCTGAGAAGAAAGGTAAGGTAACGAGGAGTCAAGCTGAGTGCACGTGGCAGCAAAGGTCTTACAATGAATGGAGGCGCACGAGGGATCGAACATCCAGCGGTAGAGACACCAGTGATGAGAGCTTGCTGCAGGGGAGGGGTGGAGTGGATGGGAATGAACGCAGATGGGGGGAAGGGAGAGAGAACAGGAGGGAAGGGAGAGAGAACAGGAGGGAAGGGAGAGAGAACAGGAGGGAAGGGTACGGATGAGGGATGGAACATCCCGAGGTAGAGACACCTGGGATGAGAGCTTGCTGCAGGGGAGGGGAGGGGTGGAGAGGAAGGCAATGCAGCCAGATGGAGGGATTGGAGAACGGAAAAGGAGGGAAGGGTGTGAGGTGAAAATAGGCATAAGCATGTGTGAGGATGGGTGATAGCATGACTCTGGGAGGTCAAAATAACAGGGTGAAAAGAGAGGGTCCTGTTCAGGCTTCTGCTTCCATATAAGAGGGGTGCACAGCTGGGAGTCTGCCTTACCCGTTCCATAACGTCCTCCAAAAAACTGTAACTCTGAAGCTAAATCAAGATAAGCGTGCAAGGGAAGAAACAAGCGGAACGAAAAGAAAGGAACTCCCTTACAGAGAAGTAACGTATCCCTGCAGATTACACTCTATCTCCCTTATAAGGTCGCAGTCATCCTCCACCTCCACTCCCCCCGCCCCCACACCGCCAGTGCTGCCCATCCCATTGCCAGTGCCGCCCGCTCCCCCTGACGCGCCACTCAAGGCCTGTCGTTGACTCAATATCACACTGAGCGCGCTCCCTGGGGGCAATGGGGAACAGCGCAAGGTGGTGGCGGTGTGGGAGTGGGGGAGAGGGGGAGAGGGAGGAGGGAGGAGACGGGGGAGAAAGGTGGGAGGGGAGCACTCAGCCCAGGCACGAGTGAAACGGCCCTATCGCCTGTTCCTGCTGATGTTGGAGACAGAGCAAGATGGGGGGGAGGGGGGGGGAGAGCGGGAGATGAGGAGACCTTTGAGTCGACCAAAACGTCACCTCGAGGCAGAGCAAGACCGGGGGATGGGGGAGTGGGGGGGAGATGAGGAGCACCCAGCGTATAGGAGGAGGCGCGAGAGCAACGGACTGCCATATTGCCTGTTCCCCCCGACGCGCCTCTCAAGGCCTGGCGGTGGCTCAGAATGTCGCCCAGGGAGGTTTCTGCGCGAATAAGGGAAAGGGGGGACGCGATGGGAAGGAATCGCTGTTGCTCTGAGCCGATTGGGGATGACCTGGGATGGGCAATGGGCATGGGGGGATGAGATGGGGGATGGGGGGATGCAATGGGGGATGGGGGGATGAGATGGGGGATGGGGGGATGCAATGGGGGATGGGGGGATGAGATGCGATGGGAATGGGGAGATGGCATGGGGATGGGGGTGGGAAGACTTGGGGATGGGGGGATGAGATGGGAGGAAGGGGAAAGAGAGAGGGATGGGGTGAAAGAGCAATCGGGGAAAGGGAGAGCTGCCTCGAGGCCTTTCATTTCGCCCGCCTTTACCCCCAAGCGCCGCCCCCCAAAGAACGGATCGAGCGCCGCGGCCGCCTATCCGGAATAATCCTCGGGCCGCGGGTCCCCCGGGCGACCAGGGCAATCCGCCAGGGTGGAATTGCTTCATTTTTCCGCGGCGCCTCCACTAAGGCCGAGACGCGAGGTGGGGATGGGACGACGGGAACATTAGGGACGTAAGTGGCGACGCGAGTAGGCGAGTGGTAGTCGGCTGGAAAAGCGCTTGCGACGCACTGAGACTCGCGAATGGGGATAGCGACGGTTGACGGGACAGCGGCGAACGCGAGAGTGGGGGTGTGCGAGTGGAAGTTGACATGTCAGGCGAGTCGGAAGGGAGGCGGGCGGGCAGTATCACTGGGAGTGCGGATGGTAAAGAGATGAATTTGAGTCGACTCAAGAGGCGGGCGGCGAGCAGCAGTGTGGACTGAAGGCACGAGCCGCTTACTCTGCGATTCGCGAATGGGAATGGCATCGGCTGGTGTGATAGCGAATGCCGCCGCTGCGAGCAGGAATGCTGCGACGACGGCGAAGACTGCTTGCGTCGCACATAGTAATCGCCGGCGAGCCGGCGGCCTTGATGATGTCGCAACGCCTCGCAACGTCGAAGTGTGCCGCGGCGGCGGAGTCGCAGCGCGTGACATCGCAATGTGTCGGGAATTTCGAGCCAGGCGGTTTCTAGTCTGCATTGGCGTCCGTCCCCGCCGCCAATGCGGCTCAGAATGGAAGGCACGTGACGTTGGGGTTCAGCGCTGTCCCAATAAAATGCTTCCTTATGGCGAAGAGAGCTGTGATTGTGGATGCGACTGTTCCTTGTGATTAATGGTACTATAAATAGGCGGCTCGCCATGGTCTAGCCGCACGGTGCTAGTAAACGCGTCGAAGCATGGCTTGAAACTGTGTCGTAAATCCACCGTCACGAAATATTGTTCTCGCAGCCGCGGCGGAGCATCATTTCCGCTGGCTCTTCTCTCAACAGCGTGTTTTCCACTCTTCGAGCCGGGGAGTGGGAGCTCTCCCGACAGGATGGAGACGTAATCACTTATGAGTCGACTCAAAAGTCTCTTCCAGGCTGGGAGTGGGAACTTTCCCTACAGGATGCAGGTGCGGAAAATAAAAGACTCGGTGTCCGAGAGGCTGCAGAAGAACCCAGAAAGAACAACGATTGGTCGGATCCGTATGTCGCGTATGCGAGAGGGCGTGAGAGCCTGGCAAGTTGAGTCCTCGCCTCCAAGTACGTATATCGCGTATATCTGATCTGACGCTGATTCGTGCTTCCCTTCCTCGGCGGGCCCGTCCATTTTCGCGTGATGGCCAGAGGCCCATCGTCAATGCTGGTGTTTAAGGGACAAACTGGGCGTGTGGAGAAGGAATCGGAATCTACAGCACAGGCTGCTGGACAACTCACATCACAGCAAGCATGCAGAACAGCAACATGGAATGGAAGGCACAGAGGTGGAACAGAACACACCTCATAATCACAGTTTTATCCAGGTTGGTGAGGGAGGATGGATGAAGGAGAGAGGAAGAGGGATAATCAATCCTATAGGAGGAACATTTGCCTGGGTACGACTGGGTATCCCGACAGGATAGAAAATCTTAATCGTAAGAATGACGGGTAGATTTCTTACCGATTAAGATTTTCTCTGGGCGACTGGTTACCGAGCTCCTGAACGGGACTGGTGACAAGCAATGCATATTGCCAGTTCAGACCCCTCCTTCTGAACCGCACTGAACTTCAAGATTTTTAGACGGATACCACGAGGTTCTTAAGGGGTAGGGGACGTTTGAAACAGATGATTCTTTATGAGACAGGGTATTCGCCTGAAACACCCTGTCCGAAACCGGGGGCCGAGTGGCGGCGCTTGCTTTGGGCGGGCAGGTTCTGTGCAAACTGGTGAGAGTGCTGCTGAAATCCGATTACACCAAGAGCCTGACAGAGGAACACACTGTTCACGAGTCGCGCTGGATGAATGTGGATGGAATTATCCGTCGGGAGGGTGCACTTTGGGACAGAATTGGGCTAGGCATTTCGCGGACATCATGTGTACAGTGCCTAAAGGCATGGAGCCTAGGGTTGCACAAACAGACTGAGGGAATTTCCGCAGCGAGTGTTAGACCCAAGGGATTAGCAGGAAGATCCGAGGCTGGAAAACAATTGCCTCGGGTCTTGCGAAAAACTGACGGCTCCAGCCAGTCAGCTGTCAAGCCGAACAACTAACAATGTCGCGCAAGTGAGCTTTCACCAATCATAACTTCGAACATTTCTGGTGGACTCGCAAAGTTCGGTTAGTGTAGTCGCAATCCTCCCCTTGCGACTATTCGCGACTATGCAGTCGCTGCACTGTCAATAAAATTAAACCCGCAGTTAGGTTGTGACACAGGTGGCTCCTTCGGCCTCGGGTCGATCTCGGGTATGACACTCGCTGCAAAATACGCCCTGAGTTGCGAAGTCCGTTCTGGTTACGAGTTTCGCAAACATCTCGAAGGTTATTCGCAAATCTTTCTCAGGGCAAAAACTCGTCAAAACCGCAACCAGCTGCGCAATCTGGGTTGCGCAACCCTAGGATCCAAGCCATGAGGCTTCAACCCAAATCTCGTTAACGACACTCGTTTTGGGCAGGGCGGTTAGCATTTGTTTTTAGCGAAATGTGATGTTACGTGACTCCGAAGGGGGCCGCCCGCTGTCGGTATTTCCCGAGCCCGAAACGGCTTTCGGAGAGTACTCGGGAAGCCGAGCGGTCAAATGCTTTGGAAAGGGTTAAAGCTGTATAAAATAGATACGTCCACCACATTAGACCCAGGAAACTGTTCGGCCGGTAACAAGAATTTCCGTCCTTTCGCCTAGTTCTGAAAATTGCCTGTTTGGAAATTATGGGGCATTACGAAATTGAAATAAACTACCTCTTTCGTACATTGATGTCTCGAATATAAGTCGCATCGGGTACAAGCTACTCACAAATGGCTTCGGAGCAATGCGATCAGAAGCCGACCCGGGCAATGACGGCTATGGCGGTTGTAATGTTTCGTGTTGTGACATTAACGAAGTTAGAGTGTAGATCTCGACTGGTGTGGTGAGGGGGGGGGGGGGTGGCGGGACCACCTCCGAAAGAATTCTCATACACGTTGCAAGCTGAAACTCGTTGTACGTGGACTGGTACATCATCTAGGACACCCTCTCGTTTCTCTCACATTATCAACGTGTTAAAACGATTGAACATAGTGCACTAGAGATGCACGACTTAGAATTGAATGATGATTGGGGGTTAAAAACAAAACAAGAGTTGACTAAATCGTCGTGGGGTTGCGGATCCTTAATTGTACCGAATATGATTCATTAACGTTTGCATGCAGACAATTATATGTTTTGTTTTAATGAAAAAGATTCGTATATGGAATATTGTTGGTGTACATAACATTCCAGCAATGTACATGCAATGGTCTACATTGTTTTGTTTTAACATTGTTTTACCTTCCTCGTGGGATTTTTACTACTAACGTGCAAATATTATGAAGTGTGCAATGTTCAACATTTATATAGTAAAATAATGGTTATTGCACAATCAAAAATGAAAACAAAATCCCGAGAACATGTACTCCATCTTAAGGTGTGGTGTTTCTCATACCATCGTTTTTAGTGTGCATATGCTGTTCTCTTTCCTTGTATTCGTTCAGGAAAGCTAGTAAAGAAGGTATGTGAATCGAGAAGAAAAATCTTAAAGCGAGGGGCTAAAATAGTGAAGGCGGGTTTCAACCCCGCCATTGCCACCTCACTCGACTCACTCGTCAACAAAATGCTAAAAGGAGATCTACCAGAGGACGTGGCATACCTCCTCACAGCCTCCCGTCTGCTCGCTCTGACTAAGCCAGGCGGAGGCACACGCCCCATTGCCATCGGCGAGATTATCTACCGCATGGCGGGCAAAACGGCTCTCTACTCCTCGGCTGAGAATGCTCGGAGTCCCTTCCTCCCTCTTCAATTTGGGGTGGCTATCACTGGAGAGGGCGAGGCAATTATTCACGACGTGCGCGCTTATGCCTCGGAGTTCCCGGAGTCGCTGATCGTCCAGATCGACCCCGCCAATGCTTTCAATAGCGTCGATCGTGGGGCGATCGTTGTGGGACTCGCTGGCACATCACTCCAGCACCTCCTGCCATTCGTCAGGTTCTCCTATGGCCGACCCTCGCACCTACTACTCGACGCGGGGCTTGATAGCCCCCCGCTCCTCAGCGAGCGCGGTGTCCACCAGGGGGACCCGCTCGGGCCGCTGCTCTTCGCTGCAGCTATTCACCCCGCCATTCGAGCCACGGCGGATGCCCATTCCTCCGTCCTCTGTTTCGCCTACGCCGACGACATCTCCTTCTTGAGCTACCCTGCCGACTGCTCCTCCGTCTTTGCGCACTTCACAGCCACCCTCGCCAACCCTGGCCTGACACACAACCCCGACAAGTGCGCCGCCTGGTCGGTGATGCGACCAATGCCGTGCCTGCTGCCGCCGGAGGTCCCATTCTGCACAGAGGCGAGCTGGGCCCTTAGGAAGGTGGCAGCCACATCGGCCCTCCGGAGGGGGCTGCCACCTTCCTAAGGGCCCAGCTCGCCTCCATGGTGACTCCCCTACCTGTCCTAGCCATCATGGACCCACAGGTGGGTGTCCTTACTGCTCCACCGGTGCATCTTGTTGTGTGATGTCATCATATGCTATCACATTCTGTCTGCCTCCCATCCCATGTTTTCAACTTGCATGTGTGGTTTGAACGTGTGCAAGAATTCGTGTGTGGTGTGTTATGGAGTTTGAGAATGTATTTTGTGTTATTATATTTGAGCAGGTATTTGTGATGATAGATCTTGAGAAGATATTTATGACGCAACAAGAACCGTTTCAATCGGAGCAAGAACGCTAAAGCTATGAAGATTCAAAGTTCACGAGCTTGCGTTACAATTGCGGCAGTTACAAAGTGAAGTTGTAGGGTGACTCTATATGAAGTTGGGACCATTGCGGGCTGGGGAAATTCGTCACTCTACTGTAGCAGCTGCAAATTGGTTGGGAACAACCAAACTAGGTTGCCAAGGGTGGCCAACTCGGTTGGATTGATTGGGAAGGGACAAATGTCAAAGTTGGGGATCCTATAGGGAGGGAATCTTTGTGCTTATGGGTTTTCCTTGGTTGGGGACTCTCTTGGGACCTTCTTTCTCATCCCTCTCTTCCCTTCCAACCTTTCTCTTGCTCCTCTAATTCCTTGTGAGATTATTGAACCTTGATTGAAGTTTGAGATTGAGTTAAGTTCTTCTCCTACAGCATACCACCCTATGCGTCGAAAAACATAGCGTCGCGAATACTCAACTAATCGATGTGATTCGAATTGGGAACAGTAGCTGAGATTATGACCTACATCATAATAGAGTTTTGCTATTATGAATAAATCAGAGTAATAACAGGTAGTGTAATAAACGAGTCATGATTCGATACAAATAAGGGCCTAGGAATCTAAAGGCACGAACAGAGCTAGCCGAGAACCACGCAAACAGGTTGGGGCGGTCTGGTCGGCGAAAGCCATGGAAGCGCAACGCGTCTAGGTTTGGGTTCGCGAAATGGTTCGGGACCGAAGAAGTTGGCCGAGCCTGGACTTCCGAGAGTCGAGGGCGTACGCACTGTAGTCGAGCCCAGTAAGGAAAAGGGAACTTCCTTACACCACTCCCCCTTCCGGGATGAGACTACCTACATCTGGGACACGTTGTCGGTGTAAAGAGTCCCTGACGACTTTGTGTTCGCCGAGCATAGCTGCGGGGACCCAAAGATCGTCGTCAGTCATGCGATCGACCGCATCAGCGGCTTTTTGCTGAGACTGTCGGAGACTTTCGACGAACTGTGAGATCTTGGTGCCCGATTTTCTATCGGTGGTGATAGAGGGGTTGTCGGGTCTATCCCGTAATTGAGGAAGAACGGGGACTGAGTAGTCGTGGCCGATGGGGCATTGTTGTACGCAAACTCGATCAACGGAAGGGAGTCTTCCCATGGGGCCGGGTCTGTACATGTCATGCGAATCAACTGCTCCATCGTCTGATTGGTGCACTCAGTCTGGCCGTCTGATTGCGGGTGGTACGCCCTGGATAGATGCAGACGTGTGCCGTACTGCTGCCAGGTTTTTGTCCAGAAGTTGGACGTAAACTGGGGTCACGATCGCTGATGATTGGCGAAGGGATGTCGTGTAGCCGTACGATGTTCGTGAGGAACAGTTTCGCCGTCTGCTCGGCAGTAATCATTGTCTTGCAGGCGGCGAAATGGGCCATCTTGGTCAACCGGTCAACAACGATGAGAATCGCGTCATTACCGCTTGAACCAGCTGGCAGACCAGTGACGAAATCCATCGTCACCTGTTGCCGGGGTCGGCTGGGTGGCTCGAGCGGCTGCAGTAATCCCGCAAGTCGAAGCCGCGAAGACTTCATGCGTTGACATGTGGCGCAGGAGGTGACGTACTGCTGCACGTCTGTCGGCAAATCGGGCCAGTAATAATTACGGCTCAGTAATTTGGCGGTTTTGTCGATGCCGTAGTGACCCAAGAAATTCGAGTTACAGTATGTGCCTTCTGGATCAATAGTTAACGTAGGGTACGTTAGGCGGGAACCCAAAATCCGATTGGTACCGGATTTGAGATCATAGGCCCCTTGCTTGTCTATCAGTTGGGGATGACTGTTAGTGTGAAGAATGAGTCAAAACTGTATCTATGGGTGAATAGGCCAGTAAGCAGCAGATTAGCTTGGGTAATTAGGACTGCGGCGGTGTGGACTAAAGGGCGGGTTAGTGCGTCGGCGATGTTGCTAACCCCCCGTTTGTAGGTGACTCTGTAGTGGTAGTTGGACTCAAGGTAATCGAGCTAGCGAGTCTGTGGGGGATTCAGTGTCGGTTGGGCGCGGATGAGTCGAAGCGATTCGTGGTGTGGTTGGACTGTCACATCAGCGCCTGTCAGGTAGCATCGCCAGACCTTGAAAGCGTGAACGATGGCGAGTAAATCCTTGTCGTGGACAGGATAATTTCGCTCGGCCAAGTTCAGCTTTCGTGACTCGTAGGCGATGGGTTGGAGGCCGTCGCCAAAATCTTGTAACACTACTGCGCCAACAGCCAGGTCGCTAGCGTCGGTGATGAGCTCGAACGGACGGTGAGGATCTGCAATCCGAAGAACCGAAGGTGTAGTCAGGAAAAGTTTGAGCTGTTCGGAAGCGACCTGGTGCTCTCCCCCCCACTCATAAGGCTTGCCTTTCTTCAGAAGATCCATGAGAGGGGAAGTTACCCCCGCCATGTTCGGGATGAACCGGCGAATGTAATTAACAAACCCCAGAAAAATCTGAAGTTCATGGAGATTAGCCGGTGGCTTCCAGTCTTGGATTGTCGATTTTAACACCATCGATGGAAATGACGTGTCCTAAAAACTCCAGCTCCTGTTTGAGAAACTCGCACTTAGAACCCTTGGTGATGAGTCAGTGCTGCTGCAAGAGAGAGAATACTATTGCCAAATCCTTCAAATGCTGCTCCCGGGTAGTGCTGAAGATCAGGATGTCGTCGAGGTACACGATGACGCATTTATCTAGCAGCGGCCGAAAAACTTTGTTCAGAGTTAACTGGAACGTTGAAGGCGTGTTTGTTAAGCCAAAAGGCATAACCGTGTACTCGTAACTTCCGTACCGAGTCCGAAACGCCGTCTGGTAGCAGTCAGCTTCGTGCACGCGGATTTGGTGGTAACCGCCTCGCAGGTAAATTTTCGAAAAGAACTTGGCTCCACAAAGTTGGTCGATGATTTCGTCGGCACGCGGAATAGTGGGACTTGATGGTAACCCAATTTAGGGCACGGTAGTCAATACACATTCGTAGACCGCCATCTCTCTTCGGGGTGAACAGGATCGGAGCTGCGAACGGGGAAGTGCTGGGGCGAACGAAACCTTTCTCCAGCAGGTAGTCTAGCTGGCGTCGAAGTTCATCCAACTCAGGCTGAGTCAGGCGCCATTGAGTCCGAACAATGGGTTGCACGCTGGGCTCCAACTCGATTTTGTGGTCGTGGTCTCGCACAGGTGGCAAATCCGCCGGTAGGTCGTCTGGAAAAATGTCGGTGTGCTTTCGAATCACTGTGGCCAAATCATCCGGGATAGCTGCACAGAGTTTGTCGATGTCGGCTGGCGTGTCAACAGCCGTTGATGCGATCCATCGGACCACGTACAGTTGCGCCCCTCAAATCATGGCTCGCTTGATCGTCACAGCGCTGACCGTCGATGTGGTCGAATCTTGACAGCTCCATTTGGGTAGTCGTCACCACTCGCCCCTCCATTTGATGCGACAATCACCCGTCTGCCAGTTGATGCTCGGGTTGTATTCGCGCAGCCAATCGCGTCCCAGTAGCATGTTGCAGCCATCCAAAGCCGTCGCCACCATCTTCGTCGTGAAACTGAAATTTTCGCCGCATGTTACCCGCACTTGAGGTACTCGCTCCGGAATTGCCAGTGGTGTGCCGTCGACCAATCTCGCATCGATTTCAGGCATGCAGCGCTCTAGCTGCAGGCACATTTTTTTCGCCTTTGTCACGTCCATCAAACAGTGGCTTGCCCCGCCATCAACGAATATTTTGATGTAGGTGTCGCCAACTCTCCCTTCAACCAGCACAGGGCGATCAACCGGTTCATCCCCCTTATTCAGCCAGGAATGATTGATAGCCCAAATCGGGACTATGACCTGGTGGGGGTGGTGGCGTTTGGGCGACATAGTCAAGTCAGTAGGTGTCCCATCTGCTACTGACGATCTCCATTTCCTGACTGCTTCTTGTCGTCATGTAAGTTCTTCTTCAGCTTCGGGCAGTCCCTCACCATGTGACCTGGCTGATTGCAGTGGAAGCAGGTCCCTGAAAATACTCGGGCTGCAAACACATCCACGCCGTTGATTGATGTGTGTTGGGGCTGGCCTCGAAATCGATTCCCCTCCCGAAAACCCGCTCTCGCGAGTCCACGTCGTGCGTCCAGCGCGTCTGTTGTGCGAACGATTTTTTTGAATATTGACGGGGCTCGCATGATGATCTCTTGCTGAATCTCCAGCTTGAGACCACCCACGTAGCGGTCGATTTTCTCGTCCTCGCAAATCCGTCTGATTTGGTCGCAGATTGCCAGAAACGACGACGTGTATTCTTGGACAGAGCCCCATTGTCTCCACATCCGAAGCTTTGTGAAAGCATTTTCGCCCATGGATATGTGCTCGAATCTGCCCTTCAACGCTTTACCCTACGCTTTCCACGTGCGGATCGTGGCCGATCCAAAGATTGGTTGTGCTTTCGCCGTTGATGAACTCATCTCCCCATATGCTGCCCGTTGATTCCCTGCTGGGGCTCCTCCCTCGTCTAGATGCATGTGCCACCAGTCGAGTGCCGGTCCCCTCAGCAGCGACACAACCAAGTTGACACGTGATGCATTGTCATTAATACTTGCTGCCGAGAAGAAGATTTCCATGGCGAACAGCCACCCACTCACTGTAGTTGTCCGGTTGGTTGGGTTGAATGGTGGGGGCATTGGAGGCTTGATTTTAATGGCCACCCATGGCTTGGTGTAGACTTTTTTAACTGCTTCAGGTGTCGCCGATGTCCTCGCTTTGCTCGCAGCATCTTCGTCTCGGGTAATAGGCCGCCCCCGACGCATTTCACCCCGCGTCGGGCGAAGCGACGAGTTTTCGTTGCGCATCATTTGCACTTCTCTTCCCAGCGACTTGAAATTGTCGGCGAGTTGTTGAAGCTGGGTCTGCAGTGTTGTCACTGTAGCCACCCTGGCTTGCAACTCGTCAAACTCCTCATGAGTCACGTTCCTAACACTACGATGGGCAGAGGTTTCCAGCATGGTAGACATGTTGGAAATTTTACCTGACAGATCTAAGGGTGCACATGCTTTTAGTTGGAGGAGCTTTAATGAGCTCGCCTGCCAACTGCTGGCCAACCCTCTATTCTCTCGGGTCCTCTCCTGATATAATCGGACTATTCTACGGAAGACTAAGCAGGCAGGAACGGGGCTCTGATACTAGCTGTTATGATTTAATAAGAGTAATAACAGGTAGTGTAATAAACGAGTCATGATTCCAGAGTGTCGATACAAATGAGGGCCTAGGCATTTATAGGCACGAACAGAGCTAGCTGAGAACCACGCGAACAGGCTGGGGCGGTCCGGTTGGCGAAAGCCACGGAAGCGCTGCGCGTCTAGATTTGGGTTTGCGAAGTGGTTCGGGACCGAAGAAGTTGGCCGAGCCTGGACTTCCGAGAGTCGAGGGCGTATGCGCTATAGTCGAGTCCAGTAAGGAAAAGGGAATTGCCTTACATTCGCGACATTCCCACGGCTAGTTTTTTGTCGACGATGTTTCTTGTGGGCACGACTTTTCTGTCCATAATTTCGGATTTGTATTTTGAGTAATTCTAGCTCCCAAGTTCACCTAGACTCCGTGCTTAATCCTAACACATCTCTCGCCGATTCTCATACTTCGTGCTCACAACACCCGTGAACCTGCTTCCCGCAGCCGAGTGGTCCAGGTGGGGGTAGGACCTCTTCTTCACGCTCCTCCGGGCATGTGGCCTGCAGACGCCACGAGGGGAAACTTGGGAGCTTTGCACCTGGGCCCAGGCATCCCTGCTGCCTTCACTAGGAGGCCTCGGCCTCACGGACCCTGCGGTGGAAGGCCCTCACTCCTTCCTGACCAGCGCCGCCCGTGCTCACGCTCTCCTTGCCTCTCTGCCCGTCGCAACTGCTTGCCCTCTAACAAAGGCCCGCCGGCCCCTGGTGCCTCCGTTCACCAGCCCCACTACCCTTCATGCCTGGCTTACGGAGTGTGAAGCGACGCTTCTGCCACGCACCCTTGAGCTACTGTGAGCAGAACGCGCCAAGGCGTCCGGTATACCCTTGCAGCATCGCCTGTCTCTGGAGGTCCAGGCGGCCCGCTACACCGACCAAGTGGAGGCCAGCCGCAGCATGGCGTTGAACCCCAACAGCGGCCATACGCAGCGCCTCTTCTCCCTCATGGGGTATGGCGCGGGGGACTGGCTCCTGGCCATCCCCCTGTTCCCCTCCCTCCGGCTCGCACCCCCGCACTTTGCGATCGCCCTAGCCTTTTGCCTGGGCCCCCCCTTCCTGGCCCCGGGGGTCTGTAACTGCGCAAAGCGGGTGGAAATCCCCGACCGGTGACTCCCAAGTCACCTGTTCCGCTGTGGGACGGGGCACGGGCGCACTGACACGCACAATGCACTTTGGGACAAGTGCATCCGCATGGCGCGAGATGCACAGTTTATCGTCGAGAAAAAAAATGCCATCTACTACCCCAATTGGCGACGAAACCACCGACTTAGCAATCCGAGACCGAGACTCGGATGCTGTATGGATCTGTGACATCACCATCACTAACCCAATCAGCAGCCGCGACCCCCTGGCGCAGAAAGGGAGGGGGTACATGGCGTGGGAGCAAGTGGGCAAAAAGTTTGATCATTACCGCAACCACTCGCCATACGTCGGCCTCTTCCCCCTAGCCATTGAGACCTATGGGTGCCCCTGTGCCGAGATGCCCGCTTTCCTGCAGCTCTTGGCCAATACCGGTGCCCGCCGCCTCTTCAATGCGGACCCGAGCTCGTACCAGGCCGCCAAACGGCTCAATCAGTTTCGGCAGTGGTTGTCGGTCACCCTCCAGCGCGGGCAGGCCCTCTCGTACCTCGGCTAGGTGAATGTTCCCCACTCGAGGGGCCCATTTTTAGGGCGCCAGACGAAGGCATGTCCCTCGGGGACTGCTTCATCATTTTGGAGCCCACAGGAGAGCTGGCATAGGCTAGCAGGGGGGGGGGAAGGGGTTTAGGATGCATGCTTATACCCGGCCCACTTGCCTAGCTCTGTACACAGGCTTCTAATGAATACAAAGGACTGCTTGAGATAGATAGAGAGAGAGAGAGAGAGAGAGAGAGAGAGAGAGAGAGAGAGAGAGAGAGAGAGAGAGAGAGAGAGAGAGAGAGAGAGAGAGGGGGGGGGGGGGGGGGGGGGGGGAGGGAGGGGGGGGAGGCAAAGAGCGAAAAGGGAAGGGTAGAGTGAAGATGGGTGAGGCTTGAAGATGCAATACAAATGGGCAGTGATGAGGGACCAAAACAAAGAGTACTACCGAGGAACTAACGGCCGACACGTAAGCAATATATAGGCTTGCAGCAAAGGGGCTTACATTTGAATAATTTTGAAGCCTTGCTAGCCGGTCGAATCAAACGAGCCCAATCGAGTGGACTTGCTGTGCCGCAAAGGATGAAAACTACGTTCATAGTACGGGGAGAGAGAGAGAGAGAGAGAGAGAGAGAGAGAGAGAGAGAGAGAGAGAGAGAGAGAGAGAGAGAGAGAGAGAGAGAGAGAGAGGGAGAGAGAGAGAGAGAGAGAGAGAGAGAGAGAGAGAGAGAGAGAGAGAGAGAGAGAGAGAGAGAGAGAGAGAGAGAGAGAGAGAGAGAGAAAAAAACTTGAAGTGAAAGCCACAGAGAGTGGTGTAAAGGCAGCGAGGAGAAACAAAAAGGCAAAGAGGGAAGAACAAAGTCTAGAAACGAAGCACGAATTGCGCTCGCAGCTAGTGAGCTCTGAGTGCGCTCGAGCAGCATTCGAACTAGAAACTGCCAACACGCTTTGATATGGTATGCTAATGTACCACCTGCTAACAGCAAGATCAAGCGTGTCAAATATTTTTCCTCAGGAACTAGTGTTTAAGCAAGTAGTGCGCTAGCATCACTTGTGCCAGGAGCAAGTGCAACATCGCCAAGTGGACTAGCTGAGAGAAGAAGCGAGAGGGAGGGGAGAAAATTGCACCTAGCTGTAGTGACTCTTACCTGCAGTTGGTGGTATGCTCAATCACCTGCTGCACGTGCCCTTGCTTCTCCATCCCACGCTTCCTCCTCTCTCTTCTGCCTCCCATCATAGACAGCATGCCACGTCAAGCGCACATGGCACCAGTGACATAGCGCCAGCCTGCTACGCAAGGCGCCAGTGCGAAACGCGCCAGCGCGCAAGGCGCTCGCGCGCAAGGCACCAGCGCAAAACGCTCCAGCGCGCAAGGCATCAGCGCACACGGCGCCAGCGTGAAATGCGCCAGCGCCCATAATGTCGCAGAGCAAACTAGTTAGGAGCAAGAACGAGATAGGAGCAAGAAATAGTATGAGCAAGGACTAGGTGCGAGGATGGACTAGGTACGAGGAAGGACTAGCTGGTAGGTACGAGGAAGGACTAGGAGTAGGTACGAGGAAGGACTGAGCAAGAACAAGGGACGATGAGCAAAGAGCAAAAAGTTGGCACTGTACAAACAAGGATTGAGTAAGAACAAACCCTAGCAAAGGTTTGCTCTCTTTGCCCCTGAAAGCTAATGAATTACAGGTCAGCACCATTACTGACCAGGTAGGAGCACTAAAGAATGTAACATAAACTAACCCAGATACAAAAAAAGGGCACTTCTTCATATAACACGTTGAAGCATTTCTACAGTTTTAAGTGGTCATATGATTTCTTTTTTAGGGTTTACTCACACTCATTTTCAATATACGTGTAAACAAATGTGGATACATACGCAACCCATCCGACGATTCACGACGAGCCTTGTTAAAATGTATAAAAAGGTTTCATGCAAGGATTTATTTCAATACAACTTGTCATCCAAAAAAGGCTATTCAAATGAATGAGTGCTTGCCATAGAGCAACAAAAACAATTGGTTTGTTAAAGAGCCATAAGCTGTAGACTTTAATGCAGTTTTTTAGCTTGTTTGAATTGTGGAAATGTCATGAAATTACGCAGAGATACAGCGCTTTTGGATTGTAGAAGCCCTATATATTCGCTTATGTTACACCTTCAATGCTTTTGGATTGAGATGACACGTCGGTTAGCTCTGTGGCTGAGAGCACACCACCACCAGGTTATGCTTTTTCCACGCTGGCTCTTGCTCTTCGCTCTCACCTGTTTCATCTCGTACCCAACTCTTCCTCCTGACCACAACGCAACCAGTACCTGCAATGGGTGCCAGACTAGCTGCTGCCAGTGCTCCCGCAATGGGTGTTGGTGCGTTGTGCGCTGACGCCATGCCCGTTGGCTCATACCGCCAGCGAGCTAGATGGCACCACATGAGGTGCCAGCACGCTGGCTCCTCTCGCGCCGCAGGAAGCCCATAACAATACGGTTTCATGGCACTTCGGAGTGGAGAAAACACGGTTAAGCATTGAGCTGAAACCTTTGGCTCTGATTACCAAGTGTCACAGGATCGAATGAGGTTTGCTCCATGTTGCACTATCCATGAGAGCAAGGCGTTTTTAATTTTCCGTAGTACATCAGGTAACCAGGTTTATCCTATCCAAAGGGAATAGTCCCTTCCAGAAATAGAATAAACCTGCGTATAGCCACGCAAGGCTATCGACTTTAAGGGATGACGGCAGGATTACACTAGATATAGCGCGCCAGTACATCCCGAGCCTGGTCAGTGAGATAATTATGATAACAGGATAAATCAAAGGATTCTGGAAAAGGAGGAATAGGAAACCAAATGAGATGAGATAAAGACCAAATGAATCAAGATAAAAAGAGGAATGAAATAGAAAGGAAATATGGAAAGGGGAAATTGGTGTAACAAGGTCATACATACTTACGGGATTGGTCGATGGGTCTCCTTTGTTGGGTGTGACCCCATTGACTTCTACCTGGGTTTGGCGTGTAGGATGGTCATGTGCTGCTGCCTGCTCGATTTTGACATCGCTCTATAGAGTGTCCGAAGGTTTTGCAGAGTTTGCATAGTAGTGGCGATTGCGCGTGTCATGGCGGGGCTCCTTCTGGCCCGAGTAGAAGGCAAGCCTTTCTTTGCGCGGAGCTCTCTCCTTGTAGAGGTCCATGCCTTGCTGCTCAGCCAGCAGTGTTGCGCAAAGATTCGCTTTGGATATTTTGCCCTGCTGGCAAAGCAGTGCCTTGCACGGTCGCCATTCGGGGGTAAGTCCAGCGAGTACGATCGTCACAAACATGTCTTCAGTAATGGTGTTTCCGAGCTTGACGATCTGGTCGCGGATGCTTCGGTAGCGATAAATTTAAGCACTGGCCTTTTCCTCTGAGGCCATCTTCACTTCTAGCAGCTGGCCGAGAAGTCGACTCGACGACACGGAGTCCTTCGGCTGGTAGAGATTTGTCAGGTACAGCCAGGAGTCGCGTGCCGGAGCGGCGCGGGTTTTGAACAATCGAATTCCGAGCTGTTCAGAAGCGGACATGTTCTGCAGAAGTACGCTGTACACCATGAACAATTCGTAGTATTGCTTCTTCACGTCTTCGGTGTCGATCTTTGATCGGGGATAAGATCTGTCGAAATAGCAGAAGATTTGGGCGCTCTTCAGTAGTAACTCGAAGTCGAAACTCCAAGTGCAGAAATCGCGACCATCAAAGATAGAGCTTGTTCTGATCTTAGAAATGGCGAAGAACTTCGATTGTGCTGTCTGCAATGCTTTGTCACTTAATCGTTTGCTTGCTGGTGGTTGCGTGTTGGAAGCGTCAAGGTTGAAGAAGCCAGGAATTGAATCCTTGTCTGCAGAGGTTGGTTGCATTTCAGTGGTTTGGCGAGCGGTGCTCGAGCCGTTGATCTTGAGAGACTGGAGACCTTCGTCAAGGGTTGACATTCGTTGGAGTGATTTTTTTTGGAGGGCTATGGGAACGGAAGTTGTTGCTGCCAGATTCGGAGTGTTTGCAGGTGTTTCGGGAGGAGGGCTTCCTTCCCCTCGTGATCCCGTGCCTGGGGCCATTCTGTGGCGGGAGCGAGTCACTGGCGCCACGATGTTTGAATTTGAAGCAGAACGAGAGTGTCGTGCGTAGAATTCTAATAGGCTTAGTTTACCATGAAGCGATCCAATGTGGTCCGTATGATGTACGGATTGAACTATAGTAGTGCGCTTTGCGGAAGCGATTGATTGGTCGATGAACCCTGTCAGAGTGAATGTAACATAACAGTGTTGATTATAGCAAGAAGATACAGGGTTCATATAGTGATACAAGAGAATGTGAAGGGTCTAGCTAGGATGCACTTAACAGGGGTACATTCCCTATGAGATTCCAGATCCGACTCGGGTAACCGCACACGATTTGGGTAACTGCCTAGGCTGTAATACAAGGTCGATTATGTGTTCCTTGTTGTCGTGACGGACCCTTGAACTTCTGCCGGTCTGTCTGCCGGTCAACGATCAGCGACTGTTACACTTCGCCCCTCGCGTCACAAGCTTGACTCGACAAGGGTTATGGCTTGAGTGTCACTTTCAGGAATTCAACAAATTCCTTATTGTAACAGTAATTACCCTAAATGCCGAGAAACTAAGGTCGCATTCTTGGCTGTTACGAACAAATGACTTCCGAACACATTTCACGCTAGTAGGGTAGATACCCTTGATTCAGGTATGTCAAGGTATTTTCCAGCATGCGTTTTGAAATTTAAGTGGTAAACATATCCCATTTTCGTGGTTTCCCATTGTTTCCGAGTTTTGTGATTTCAAATTCAGACGCGAGCAGGGTGGGTTTCAGAGCAGTCTTGGAAACTTTAGAGAAAGCCGAAAAAGTTTTGGGTCCTGATTCGGGAATGTCTGCATCAACGTACTCCAATGATTCACCGACGAAGCAGGCAATTACACCTCCAAGAATTCCCAGAAGTACGGAGACAAACAGATCTGTTCAGAGGCAATTGTTACTAGGCCAGGAATACATACTAAGAGTAACGTTTTCAGTGAATATATATATTACGGTGCGATTTGTTTCCGAATTCGTCAAATTTACAGAAACAATTTCGTGCGATTCCATAGCCTAACGAGTAACTTAAAAAAAAAAATCAAAAAAATCCGTACAAGCTACACTTGTAGTAGGGCAATCTGCAGGGGGTAGCGATCCCCTACCAGAACCCCACCTGCCCGCCCCCCCTCCCCTCTGTTATAGGTGGAAACCCAGAGTAGCGCGGAAGTGAATATCGAGATTCGAAATGACAGAAGTATCAGAGTTATTGGTACAATGAATGACGAGGCAAGATATAGGAACACCAGAGTGAATCCTAACCGCGTGATGCACAGGTTTGTAGAATGCATCCGAGGACACGGAGCGCTTCGGAATGACGTTGAATGGTTCGGTGTGGTGTGTACGGTGACGGAACTAGGGACTAGTCCGGTGCCGTGTACGCTCAGTGTATCCGTTAGCAGTGCACCTCAGTAAGGAATGACTAATTCCTTACACCCTCCCTCCTCCCCCCCCCCCCCGCCCAACCCCCGCCTTTGATTCCATGCTAGCTGAATTTGTAGTGGCCGATTCCCTTTCGGTAATGGGTAATTCAGAGGCGATTCCGTAACCTTCCGGAATACCCTTGGGCTTAGCGAGAGGCCTGCCTCTATTGGCTAAACCTGGCAAAGCCCCTGACAAAGTGTTTCACGGAATGCCTTGACTTGAACTCTGTCAAACCCTTGACAGATTTTGTCAATGTAAGCACCTGAGTTTTGTCATCATGTGCGACGTCAAGCTGACGTGGCCCGGATTTGACGGTTGCTGACTTCTCGTCGGAGTCCGCCTCAAAATTTGAAGGGAAGGTATCTTGATTCTAAGAGCGTGTCTCGAGCGTATATCTGGTTGGCATACTTGCTATAGTCACTCTGCTATCCTTGAAAATGAGATGAAAATGAGACGGATACAATCTGTATGAAAATCGAGCAGTGCTGTTGGACGGGCCAATGTACAGTACAAATGCTGGTTCTCTCCCAGGACGATTTGCAAATCGCATCATGTCCTCAAACCCTGGATAACCCACACCACATTTCGCGCTGTAAGATTCGCCAATAGGCTGAGAGAAACGGCGAGGGGTACCGGCGAGAGTTTCCAGCCCTTCGCCTGGCGAGGCAGGTTACCCGGTCTGAATCGAGTGAAGCAAGGCCTGCCCGCCAGGGCTTACCTCGGGGTTTTTGTACCCACGGCAGATCCGGGTATCTCTCTCGTGGGACCCGGATAAAACAGGTTTATCTGGAACGTTACCCGTCAATGTCTGGGTTCAGTCCCGGGATTTTCTCCGTGATGACAAACGCTTTTACAAAACGTTCCTGGATTCTGCAAAGTAAACCACGTACGAGTACTGCGCTCAGCTCTTATACTTCTACTTCTTGAACTTCCTTGCTGGGGCTGATGTGCCCTGGGGGGATGGAATGGCGGGGGGATCTGTGGGGTGATGTGAGAAGTTTGAGTATTCGTGTTTCTCAAAACCGAACACGCCACTTCACGTGTTCTGGTCAAAGTGTACCCGTCAAATCAGGGTTCATGAAAATCGAACACGTCGTTATCCGATTTTGGTCGAAAACTCACCCGTTATTTGGTCAAAATCCGGGTAATTACCCGTAAAAAATCAGCCCTGCTGCCCGCCCTGCGCACCGTGAAATTTGGCATCCAGCGGCGTAGCAAGCTGGCGTTTTGGTTGGCTGGGCAATTGATGGACCTGGCGCAGAATGTTCACACATGCTGACGCAGTTTTGTACGTTCGTGTGAAACAATTTCCATGCCAAATTGGGACTAAACGCACGCTCCAAACATGCCCTAATCTTGGTTCGACTTTGGAGATGCGCGCTGCGCTGCTGCCCCACACACCTTCCTGGATTCTTGATTCTTTGAGGCGTCTTCGAAGTGTCGAAATTCTCATACAGTATTGATATCCGGTGCAGCTCGGCCTGCTTGGTAAGCTTGGGGCTCTGTATGATAGAGTAGGATCCATGCGATACCTTTTCAGAATCACAACTCAGGACAAGCCCTCATTCCCATTCCTCCTCAAGCCCACCAAAAAAACGCAACCAGATCTCAAGTTTCCATCAGCTAAGCTGCCAAAATCAAGTTCCTACCTATCGCCGTCCCGCGGCTTTCTTAGCCCAGTTCTGAATCCCACCATCTCCTAGCTCGAAATCTCCACTGGAAGATGGGAAAATGCAAACCTGCGAGCCGGCGTTTCTCCGTCATACGGCTCCGCAGCGCGGCAGCATCATGGCTCCTTGTTCTAATCATGGTCCTTGCGGCAGCGCCTTCCCCGGATGTTGCGCCTCATCCCGACGAGAACAAGCCACACGGCCTGCTGACCATGAAGCTGGCCAAGGGGTGCTACTAGAAGTGCTACCATCTTGTGCTGGGGCATCAAATAATGCATGCTAAAGCCATGAGGGCAACGCGTGTTCACACCAAGGCAAACGTCAACTATGAGCGTTATGTCGTCGACACGAATGCCGCGAATGTCGTCAACTCAACGTCCACCATGGGGGTAATCACTGATAGATGCGAAAAGCCCCCACCCCCTCTTGAATCCAATTTTGGGATGTAGCGTAAGCTTTCATCTAGACTGTCTAGTGGTCTTACAACCCTTGTATTATTTCGCGACCCGTTCCGTTTGTATTATTTCGCGAGTTGCTTTCCAATTTCTCGCCCGTCGTTTACGAAGGAGTCGTGGCTTTCAATCGAAAACACTTGTCGTAGCTTTAGTTACTACTCGCCTGAAGCCCGTATCGAGTCGTCCGAACTCAGCCTGAGCTCGTTCATTTCTCTCATTTCCGCTTGGTCACATTAAAAGGCGCCGTCATTTTCCGCTATTTTCCCCCTATGAGCAGCACACGAACAGAGCAGTGGAGTGCTGTCAGAAGTGTGCGGCGCAGACAGGATGCAAGTTCTGGCACCTAAATCCCCTGCAAGGCAATACTACGTGAGCATAGCGGACCAGTGGCCGTCAAGCCGTTCTTGAATGTGCCCACCCCTTCAATGATACTAGTACTGTCCACACACCACTGATGCTGGAATCAGCCCCGCATTGCTAGCATGTTTCTCTTATCTTTCTACACCACTACCGTGATTCCTTGAATTGCAGAGCCATGAATTCAACCGTCTCCTCTCTCTCTCTCTCTCTCTCTCTCTCTCTCTCTCTCTCTCTCTCTCTCTCTCTCTCTCTCTCTCTCTCTCTCTCTCTCTCTCTCTCTTTCTCTCGCTCTCGCTCAATCCCTCCCTCCTAACTCCATGTTCCTTCCGCCCGGTGCCGTGCCAACGAACCATGGCGAATGCACGATGCTGGGGTCGCTGGCGGGCATAAGAACAATGAACTGGGATATTGAGATTCAGCCATCGTACATTGGCGGCGAGTGCAACCCTGTCGCTGGTACGGACGACGATCCGCATTTCCTGGGAGCAGATGGCACGCGCTTTGAATTCAACAGCCTGCTCGGCCGCTCCTTCATCTCGGAAAAAAATTGGCCCAAAAGTCATCCAAGTTACTTTTGTACCCTGATTTCAACCCAGAAGCCCCTTACATTTGCGGAAAAACAACCTTGTCCAATGTGATGCCATCGCCACCTGTACGTGCACCACGCAAGATGACTGGGGCGTAACATTTTCGAGTCGGACATGTGCGCCTCTCCAACCGCTCCGCGTGTTTCCGAGTCACGATGTAAAATTGAAACGCGGCGCGTGAGTGTTCGCGATATAGCGGTGTACCCTACACCTTGAAAGTGCGCACCAGCGGAATACAGTTATATGAAGTGTTACAGAGTGTTTTTAGACCTATTACACAGCTACTTCAGTACGCATTTCTATTTGCATAATAAAACAAGGATTGTTTTATTACCGATAGCTCATAAGGTCTCACGTCATACCCCTGCGGGGATCTACAAAAAAAACACGGGCTTAGGGATTAGGCAAATATACCACGGCCACACTGCAAAGCAAACGAGGCACAGTGCTACGCAGGGTGTCATGATCCAACACTGCTACGCCATCACTAACCCAAAAAAAGGATCCATCGTCCCGGGCGTATACATGCTCATGCACAAAGCAGAAACTTGTTGAGCAGTAGTACTCGTGGGTTTGTGTGCGAGCGTCAGAGGTGCACAACCCTTTTGATACTACCCACCTCCACTAGGCCGTGCGACGAGGGCACACGCTCAGGCTTCAGCTGCACGCATGTGGTAAATGGGCAGACCCCTGCATCCTCATAGAACTTGAGGAGGGCGTACGCCTATTTGTGCCCACGCAGTGCTGTGCATCGAAACATGCAAAGGCATCTCCCATACCACTCCGCGTCGTTTGCCCCTTTGAAGGCAACGTCGGTTAACCATCGCTCGCCGGGGCTTGCTTTCACAAAAGTCCCCTTGGGGCTCATGAACACCCCCTTGTTCCAGGGAATTGCGATGGCTGTGTGGACCTGAGAGGGGAGGGGGGGGTGGGGGGGGGTGGGGGGGCCGGGAAATGAGGGAGCGCATAGAAGTGCGCGTGGGAGGGGGAGTGGTCATGACGGATGGCGTGCCGGGGGGCACATGAGCGCGCACAGCAGGGCGCCGACAAGGATGGTGTGCATGCATGTGATGGGCATGCGTACAGGTGCCATGCATCGTGCCAGAGTTACACCGCACATTCAGTAAGGTGTCCGAGATGCCCTCCCGCCTCAGCAGTGGGCGCAACAGGGCTATGTCTGCCCCACGTGTGTCACAGGATCGAATGTGTCGAGGAAAGGTTGCACTATCGATCAGTACAAGGCGCTTTTATACTTCCAGAGTACATCAAGTAACCAGGTTTATCTTATCCTAAGGGAATAGACCCTTCTAGAAGATAGAATCACCCTGCGTATAGCCACGCGAGGCTATTGGCTTTAAGAGATTACGGCAGGATTACGCTAGATAGCGTGTCTAGAACATTCCATGCCTGGTCGGTGATATAATAATAATAAAGGAAGAAACCAAAGGATAATGGAAAATGGGGAATATGAGGCAAAAGGCGATGAGATAAAAAGAGGAATGAAATGAAGATGAAATATGGAAAAGGCCAAGTGGTGTAACGGAGTCGTACTCTCACACTTCCCCCCCTCAAAGCTGGGTGGTAGAAGTAACACCCTGCTTGACAAGGTAGTCATGCAGAGGACGACGGGCGTTACCCATGTCGGACTCAGAGACCCAGCTGTCCTCAGAAGGATCATAACCCTTCCAACGGATAAGAAGCTCCACGGTGCCATTCCGACGACGGCGGTGTGCGAGCACGGACTCGACCTCGTACTCGGGTTCATTTTGGACGAGGACGGGTGGCGGCGGCGGCGGTTGGCGTCCGACGAAGATCGTATTAGGATCTCGATAGGGCTTCAGAAGTTGGACATGGAAGGCGTTGTGAATCTTCCAGGTAGCTGGTAGGCGTAAGCGGAAGGTAACAGGAGTGACCTGTGCTTCAACGAGAAAAGGCCCACAGAAGCGAGGTCGAAGTTTAGATGGGAGATGGCTGATGTCCAGGTTGCGGGTGTCGAGGAGCACCTGGTCTCCCACGGAAATGGTGTGGTCGTTGCGATGGCGATCGGCCTGGCGCTTCTGTTGCTGTTGAATGTCAAGGAGGCGCTTATGGGTCCGATCCCAAAGCTGATGCATGGTTGTGATGAAGTCGTGTGCAGGTTGGACTGTTGCTGGTGTTGTCGGTTTCTGTGGTGTGAGTGGGTGGCGTCCGTAGCAGAGGAAGAACGGCGTCTGTCCAGTAGCGGCATGTGTGGCATTGTTGTAAGCAAACTCGAGTACGGGCAGGTGCAAGTCCCATTTGGAGATGTCGTCCTTGCAGGCTGCTCGGAGGAGTTGCTCAACAATTTGGTTGAGGCGCTCGGTCTGTCCGTCTGTCTGCGGATGGTATGCGGATGACATGGCGAGTTTGGTGCCGAGCAGAGACATAAGTTCCTTCCAGAACTTGCTAGTGAACTTGGGGTCTCGGTCGGAGATGAGTGTAGTTGGGATGCCATGCTGTGAGATGATGTGACGAACGAAGAGCTGTGCTGTCTCCTCGGTGCGTGCCGTCGTGTGTGTCGGGATGAAGTGTCCCATTTTGGAGAACTTGTCAATGACGACAAGGATGGCGTCATGACTGCTGGAGGTAGGTGGTAACCCGGTGATGAAGTCAAGGCTAACCACTTGCCATGGTTGTTCTGGGACAGGAAGAGGCTGCAGTAGTCCCGCCTTTTTCTGCTTGCTGCTCTTCATCCGCTGACATGTATCACACGAGGTGACGAATTTCTGGACGTCGTCTGCCATATGGGGCCAGTAGTAGTGTTTGGCGATACCGGTGAGCGTCTTGTTGCTACCGAAGTGTCCGGCGTACAGGACGTCGTGGTATTCTTCGAGTAGTAACTGGCGCAAAGGAGGGTAATTGGGTACCCAGATTTTTGTGGATCCCTTCCGGTACGCGATGTCACTGTCCCATTGTAGCAGATGTCGCTTTTCTGCCAAGGGAATTTCGGGGTCGATGGCGTACCCGTGGGTGAAGAGTCCCTTGAGTAGTGGATTCATCCCTTCGACCTGAATCGCGGCAACGTGTGCAGGCCGGCTGAGAGCGTCTGCTTTGTTCTTGTGGCCGGGCTTGTACACGATGTCGTAGTGGAAGTGTGTCTCGAGGAAGTCGATCCACCGGACCTGCCGCCTGGAAAGGTTGGGTTGTGTCTTCAAATATTTCAGGCTGCAGTGGTCGGTGTAGACGGTCGTTCTTCGTCCTTTGAGATAGCATCTCCACGCTTTGAAGGCGATGATGATAGCAAGAGCCTCTTTGTCGTGTATCGGGTAGTTGAGTTCTGCCCCGTGCAGTTTCTTGCTGAGGTAGGCAATTGGTTGCAGTCCATTCCCCTGGTCTTGCATTAAGACTGCTCCCACTGCCTGGTCGCTGGCGTCAGCTTCGATTACGTAGTCGCGTTCGGGATCTGGCAAGATGAGCACCGGTGCGGACGTTAGTGCTTGTTTCAGCTGCTCCACGGCTTCCTGGTGCTTCGTCTCCCATTTGTAGGGCGTGTTCTTCTTCAGCAGATTCGTGAGTGGTGCCGCGAGTTTCGCATATTGTGGCACGAACCTGTTGTAGTAATTAGCGAAGCCTAGGAACTGCTGCAACTCCTTCACGTTCTCGGGTGTCTTCCACGTACGTACGGCTTCGATTTTCTTGGGGTCGACGTGAACTCCTTGAGCGCTCACCATGTGGCCTAGAAATTGGACCTTCTCCAGGGCGAATTCGCTCTTGGACAGTTTGACGTAGAATCGTTCGCGTCGAAGACTTTCGAAGACGCGTCGCAGGTGTTCGACGTGCTGCTTCATGTCGCGCGAGTAGATGAGTATGTCGTCCAGGTACACCACCACGCATTCGTCCAGAAGTGGTCGTAGAATGTGGTTCATTTCGGCTTGGAACGTTGCCGGCGCGTTGGTGAGTCCGAACGGCATGACCAAATACTCGTACGATCCGTACCGAGTTCGGAAAGCAGTTTTGTGGATAGAGTTGTCCGCCATCCGTATCTGCCAGTATCCGGACCGCAGATCCAGTTTGGAAAATACCGTAGCTCCCCGAAGCTGGTCAAGCAGGTCATCGATTCGCGGTATCGGATATTTATTCTTGATGGTCTGCTTGTTAAGAGCTCGGTAGTCGATGCACATGCGCAGGCTTCCGTCCGGTTTCGGTGTGAAGAGTACTGGGGCACCGTATGGCGAAGTAGATGGTCGGATGAGTCCTTTGGCTAGGAGATACTCGATCTGCTTCTTCATGTCGGTCAGCTCCGTAGGGCTGAGCCGGTATGGTGCTCGGAAGGTCGGCTTCGAACCCGGTTCCTCCACGATCTCGTGTTGATGCGTTCGGTATGGCGGTAGCTCGTTCGGAAGATCGTCAGGAAGAATGTCTTGGAACTCCTTTAGTAATTCCTTGATTTTTTCTGGAGTTTCCGAGGCTTTCTCTCCGTCATTCTCCACCTCTGTTGCTATCGCCAGGAACCCGGTGTCGGTCCGCTTCACATCCTTCTCGAATCGTGCGAGTGTCTCCACAGGGATATCTCCAGTATCGTCCCAGTTGGGTAGCTGTACTCTCCGTCCATTGTTGTAGATGCTTGCGGTGCGGTTCACCCAGTTGATCTCGGGGTTGAATCTTTTCAGGAAGTCTCGCCCGAAGATCAAGTCAAGCCCTTTGATGTTGGTGATGGGGAGTGCAGGTCTCCAGCGCAGTGGTCCAATTTGTAGGTGTAGCACTGCTTCGCCGTGTACTGGTAACTTGCTGCCGTCCACCATCGTTGCAGAGAATCCTGAAGGCTTGTACTCTTCCCGGAGTCGGTCGATCATTGCCTTGTCGCAGACGGTGTGTGACGCTCCGTTGTCCACGAGTGCTTGGAGGCGTCGTCCTTTGCAGATGACCTCGAGCACGAGGGGCAGTCGTTGCTCGGAGTACCCAAAGATAGTTTCATTGATTGGGTCATAGGGTACATCCCAATATTCCGTACACACCTTGGTGTTGCTGTCTACTCCTGAGCTGGCAGCTGGCCAAGGCTGCTTGGGGAACGGCTCTTCTCCAGGGCCCGGAGTTTCTTTGACGACTGTGCGCGTCATTGATGCCGAAGAACTGGATGCATCCGTAGAAGGAGTTCGGGGTTTGTGCAGCTTCTTGTAGACCCCCAGCTTCCTCTTGAGCTGCTTCAGCTCCACCGACGTCTTCCCTGGGGAGCGGGTAGTCGTTGTGGGCTGGTGTCGGGAGAGGACGTTGACTCCGTGGAAAGGTCGGCTTCTTTCCACACTCCTTAATTTGGTCCCCAAGTTGTCCGGTACCGGTATAATCTCCACAGCTGTCCGCTTCTTTTGGAGTCCCTCCCGAAATTTCTCCAAGGCTCTAGCTCCTCGAAAATCATAAGTTTTCATTAAAGCATCTTTATAGGATAGCTTTAACGAATTCTTATAATTTCTTGGGTCTTCAAGGAGTTTCCCCGTCTTGGCAGAGACTTTTTTCGCGGAGTCTGATTTTTCCTCGGCGAATTTCCCTGACGAAGACTGGTCGTGGGGTGGAGATTTTCCCCCATCATTTCCTCCTTCTCGCGTCGAATCAGCTTCGTCGAAGTTGATTTTTCCGGAATCCCGCGGCCGCTTTCGGATCTTTTTATTTTCGCCAGCTAGATCCGCAATCACTGGCGACTCCCGTTTTTTGTCTTCTGATTGGCCGAAAGATTTCCGCCACTGTTGCGTGCCCGATACTCTGCGCGTGCGGCCTTCATTTTGTTGCAGTCGAAGATTCGGTGGCCCGGCACCCCGCAAAAATCACACGTGTAGTTGGTGTTTTTCGGACGTGGCCGCCCCTCGAATCTGTCGACTTCCATCGGGTCGGCGAACGTGGGGTGAGCCGAGCGGTCGCCCTGTCGCGTACTGCCGACGTGCGTCCGTCGTGTTCCGGCGTTGACCATGTCGAAGCGCTCCGCGGCCGAAACGACGTCACTGTAGCTCGTGTAGTTTGACGCAGCGACTTGTCGTTTGACTTCGGTCTTCAGCCCGGCGAGGTACGATTGTACTTTTTCCCCTTCGGTCAGGTCGGGAATGCGGTTATAAAATTCCTCCATCTGCTGCGTGTACTGTGCTACACTCCCGAACTGTCGGTGTCGATGAATTTTTTCCCGGGCAAGGAAACTCGAATTTATCGGTTCGAAGCGTTTCAGCAGGTCGGCGCGGAACTGCTGCCACGTGGCTTCACCGTGGATGAAAGTACTGTTGCCGCCAATCCACTCGAGTGCCGGCCCTCGCATCAGTGTTGCCGCGAGTCGTACACGTTGACCGTCCCAGACTGGCGAGCTCCATCCGACGGCTGCGAAGTAGATCTCCATCCCGGCGATCCATCTGCGGGCGTCGGAGTTTCGATCGCTCGGATCGAACGGCTCAGGTGGGCGCGGTTTCGGAGCCTCGAGAAACTGCTGCGACTGCTGCGTCGTCGCTGTTGTCGTCTCGTGCTGCGCTCCGGCGAGTCGAGTTACTCGCTCGAACTGGTTTCGCCACGCTTCGCGATCCGCTCGCATTTCCTCCTGAAGGGCTGCGATGCGCGCGAAGAGCTGCTGGGTAACCTCGGCGTTGTCGAAGGTTGCCATCCTGTTCAAAACACGCACGGAGGGGGTAATTCGAAAATCGCGGAGCTGGTGCTTACCAGAATCGGCGTCGAATTGGTCGCCCCCGGCGGTTTTTCGAGGCAGGATCCCCGCTGCTGCTGCTTAGCGGAGCGCGGCCGAGTGAGAAAAGCTCTGATTACCAAGTGTCACAGGATCGAATGTGTCGAGGAAAGGTTGCACTATCGATCAGTACAAGGCGCTTTTATACTTCCAGAGTACATCAAGTAACCAGGTTTATCTTATCCTAAGGGAATAGACCCTTCTAGAAGATAGAATCACCCTGCGTATAGCCACGCGAGGCTATTGGCTTTAAGAGATTACGGCAGGATTACGCTAGATAGCGTGTCTAGAACATTCCATGCCTGGTCGGTGATATAATAATAATAAAGGAAGAAACCAAAGGATAATGGAAAATGGGGAATATGAGGCAAAAGGCGATGAGATAAAAAGAGGAATGAAATGAAGATGAAATATGGAAAAGGCCAAGTGGTGTAACGGAGTCGTACTCTCACAACGTGCCTCCTTGTATGCACTCATGACAGGATCGCTGGACACGCCCAACTCCATTGCCTACGCGGTCTGGGTAAGGATGTGCGTCTCCAGCTGGACGGCCTGAGAGATGGGAGGCAATGGCGGCGGCAAGTACGTGGGTTTAGCATGTCCACTTAGAGCTTAGGGACATGATAGGGAATGGGGGGGCGCTTACTCGGTTTGATTACACGTGGCAATTACAGCATGGGGCGGATGACGACATGAGCCGGGGGATAGCCTATTCTTACAGGGTGTCACCGGCACCACGTCCGAAAGGATGGCACCATAAGACAATCACGGCTCACCTCTTGCAGCGCAGAGGTCCCCACCCGTACGTGCGGTCCCCACCCGTACGTGCGGTCCCCACCCACGTCAGCCGCCACCTCGCGCGTGATCTCACGCTGCAACGCTTCGTCCATTATGCGCCGATTGATGTCCTTCTAGTTGCTGCCATGGGCCGGGGTCTTGACTGTGCCCTTGTGCGAGTGCTCCCACAGCTCCGTAGAGTACTCGCTCGGCATCCCATGCCACACGATCTCGTCGATGATGTGCACCACATTGTGCAGCTTGACGATGCACCGGCCCGACTTCTGGCTCGGGAGACCCTCGATGAGTCCGTGCACCATGCTGCACCCGGGGGGAGGGGGGGGGGGTGGTTTGATGATGGGCCGGAATGCGCAGAGGGCGGAACCGACACGTATGCGCACTGGCGAGGAGCCACTTGGTCCCAGTGCGATAGATGGTGGGCATGCGTAGGGACATCGACAAAGAGGCCGCCATGTGGGTGGGTATAGGCATCTGGCCAAGGGTATGGGCAACTCATGCTAACACGAGGACCACTCACTCCCAGTATTGTGTTCGCCTGTCCGCGAGGCTGGCGTCGGTGTGCTTCTGCACTCCCAGGAGAGTCTTGTAGAACTCCGCGTACAAACAGAATGCACAGACCTCCAGTTCCCGCTCCACCCGCTCCTCCTCTTTCCTCTCGATGCACAAATCAACGATAAGGACGGGCATGACCTGCATCATGCCACGGTGCTCAAATGCCACGTAATTGGCCCCGCTGCGGATGAACGACGTGCCCCGGGAATGCGGAGAACCACGCTGCGAGTGTCGCTCTTCAAACCCTTCTTCCGCCTGTCTAGCCCGTCACGTGGCGTGGGTGTGGGGGGAGAGGGCGGATGGATGGGGTGCATATAGGAGGGATTGGAGAGTGAGAGGGGGGATGGGGGGGGTGCTGGGAACGGCTGCGTGTGCCACGACCCACCAACCTCGCCCGCGAGTAGGCCGAAAGCAACATGGGAAATGGTAGTGGGCAGAGCACACACCTCTTGGACTCCCGGGCCTCCGGTTTTATCTTCGGACCCATGAAGCACACTATTGCGTGTGAACCAACACCGGATTCCAGCGTGTGCAATATGTCCGTGACGCACGCCCTGTACACGTTGCCCCAGTCTGTCTCTGAGAAATTCCACCGCTCTAACTTGCACTGCATATAGGGTGGGGGTTGGGATGTTGGATTGGGCCCGTTTACCCGGGTGGAAGGGAACACGGGGAAAGAGCTGGGTGGGGTGGGCGACGTGCACGGACAGGTTGCATGTGGAACAAGATACCCTATCAGGCATAAGCACATGTCTCACCACAATTGGGTGGGTGGACCATCTGGACTGGATACTCGCAGCCGTGTCCGAGTCCTCGGCCTGGTTGATGGCATCGACCACTTTGCGCTGCATAGCAACCGTGCGGTGCGGCGCACGCATGTCCTCTAATGCCGTCCTGTGCCCTGACATAGCACGCCACACACGGGCGCTTGAAGCCTTGCTGCATGGTTGCTGAGGCGCGGGAGCTCTCTGGAAAGTTGCCAACTTATGCGTATAAACAAGGGTACGCCTTGATGTCCTTCCCATTCTCGTCAGTGACGTAGAACGAGAGTAAGGGGGCGCTGCAATGGTGTCGAGATCCCATGACAAGGGTGAGGGTTTAGGGTGGGGGGGTTTGAGGGGGGGGGTTTTGTGGATGGTTGGGGTGGGTACAGTCGTGGACACGTGCGACAGGATGGTGCACCACACGTGCCATGTAGCAGGAGCCACTAGCTGCGTGGGCAATGTGCAACTGGTGTGCATCTGGCACAGCATGGGTATGAGAGGATGCACTACGGAGGGGACTGGGCTCACTTGCGCGTCTCGTGCATCAAGGGCCCGTGCACAATGCGGACAACCTCATGGGCCTTTTCGGTTGTGCTTGCCCAGTCCGAAGGGAATGGGAGCACCACAGCGAACGCGTGGCCCAGCTCGTTCCATCGAAGCTCCTCCGGTATGGTCATCAGTGACACCAGCATCGGCCATGCCTGCTGACGCCCGTTCCCCGTAGCATGCATGCTATCGCTGTACACGGTGATGCCAAGGACGAGGCTATCGTTCTCTGGAAGGTCTGCCTGACAGTCGCAATGCACGGCATGACACAAGATGGTGGGGGACCACATAAATTCAGATATCCCCGCACATGTGAGGCGGGCATGGTGGGGGAACATGCAGTGACAGAACTCACACCTGGGCACAGTGCATCCATTCGCCGGTGTCCAGTGTGCTGTAGTGTCGCTCGCCCTTGATATCTTCCGCGTCTCTACTAGGCTTTTGCACGAACCTTGGCCGCCCCACTAAGGTCCGCACTAGTTTCTGCAGGAGCTGCAAGGAGTATGGATTAGCCACTCATCGCACTGCACATTAAGCGCTCGTACCATTTGCGCAGTTTGGGATGCGCGGGTGACGTGAGCTAACGCCCATGTGCCTAAACGCTCACCAGCTTCGTGTCTCGGTAGTGAAGCATAAGCGTTGCTTTCAGCCCACGCGGACCCCTGACCTCGATCTCCTCCGTCAGCCAAGGCACGATGTCAGGCGGGGTGCGTTCGGCACCCCATGCTTTAACGCCCACGCTGTTTAGGGTGCGCCGATTGTCTAGCAGGCCCTTGACCTACTCCCCGCGGACGCCACCTGGAAGGTGCGACCATGCGATGGCATGCTTACACGCCTGCTATTCCATAGCTTGTGAACTGATCCATCCTGTATGGCATGGTGTCCCTTTGTTCTCGAATGCCATTTGCGCAGAAGATATGCAATATGGAGTGTGAGTATCTCTTCTTCACGCGCCCAAACGAGACCCTGGAATTATACCCCAGCAGCAATGACAAGTCTGAAGGCCAGTGCAATGTCATTGAAAGCCTCCCCGAAAATTACTCGATGTTGGCGCTCGCGGCCGACAAGGTGCGTCGCGACGATCTGAACAAGTGCTTGTCGGACTGGAAGATCGACGCCGCCAAACGCATCCGCAACATTGCCATTCCCAAGCTCGGCCTTTTCAGGCATGCACGTGACCGTGCCAGCCCATGGGCCTCCCACAAGGAGCGTTCGATCGTGGATGTGAGCACTGTTGGTGCAACCCTATGGCTTGCACTCGGCTTGTCGTCCGTGTTTGTGTGTGTGCATGCATGGCATGGAATGACTTGTGAGTCTATGTCATTGCTATCTAGTGCTTGTGTGTGTGTTTGAATGGTGTCTCACAATGTGGTGTGTGTCGGTCAAGACATTAGTGAGTTTTTACAACTCGCATGTCAAGTCGTCGTTTGCGTGTCGCATGTGTTTTTCTATTTTGTCAAGTGTGAAGTGTCCATCGCGTCGCAGGTGTGTGCAGCAAGCCCCCATCAACTCAAGAAGAATTTATCTTGAAGAACCAAGACCAAGAGCTCAAGATTTCAAGCCTAAGGGACGCGGATAAATATTAAATAGTGAAAATAGTAACGCTACTTCGTGTAGTGTTACATTTCACTTGGTGTAGCCCCTTGGAGGGATTGTTTTGAGACTCTTCGTGGTTGGGGACTCTGTGGTGGTGTACCACCAACCTGGACCTCGGCTCTTGGGGTATGTAGAGGCTGGGAACCATCTCCCTCTCAAATTCTTCTTCCTAAGTTTTTTGTACTCCTAAGACTATAGTGGCTGCTGTACCTCCTGCCAGTCAAACCGCCATAGCGTCGTCAAATCTCGATGGAATTTTATGATTCAACTTGCTGCTGATAGGCGACAACAACGCGCTCGAGATCCAATTTACAGATCACCGTTTGAGGCACACATCAGATCGGCATCAATATTTGAAGCTGGCTGACGGAATTCTGACTGTGCACATTTTCTCTAATTTTAGGCACATCTGAGCCTATTGTGATTATAACAAGCACCAAGTGGGGCCCATCCGGCGAGTGAAACGGTGAGCATCCATGGTAGCGTGCCGTCGTGTGTGTTTTGGCTGCGGGCTTAAGCTTGTCTCGTCCCTGTGTGACAGAGCTGGAGCTGTCAACATGGCACCGCAGCAAGGACGGCATGCCGTTCGCGTCCGCGGCCTTCATGGCCACTCTGAAGGCAGCCTTCCAGCCTAGGTGTCCACGGGCTCCGATCACCATCAAGCTATACCACCTCGCGTGGGTCGAGCACGTCGTGAGATACTCCCGACTTATATCCCAGCCGCAGTCTCCCGTTTCAGGGAAGCCGGAGCCACATCCCTACATGTGGCTGAACATTAACCCCCCTATTCATCGCGTGGCAAGTCGAGGACGCAATCCGGAACTGGGACTTGTGGCAAGCGCGCCTGACAAACTCGACACGTGACAACTGCGCCCTAGTGTTCGACCTTCACGGGCTGGTCTACATGGTCGTGGCGGGCGCGATCGATGCCAAGGACCCTGAGTACGATGCTGTCACATTGGCGTGGACGTGGGGCCGCCATGGCATCGTCCTCTTTTCTTGCGGCCTGGAGAGCAAGCGCCCGGGGGTCGACGATGCCGCGGCTGCTATGCAGGACGAAGACGCGGATTCTGAGAGCGTCGATGATTGAACGGCTCGTTTCCAGATGAAATGGACTAGTGTTTTCGGAAATAACATGTGCGCTACAATAATTTGCTGTCGGTATGTGATCTGGATGCTAAGTGTGGGTGTTTGGTGGTTGATTTCGCACGCGTTGCTTGCGTCGGCTGCACGTCTGGACGCCTCGTACATTTTTGTTGGGCTGCATGGAGGGGTTTGGAATCATGTTTGCGTATGCATTTTGTGCAATCAATTTACAAGATCACGGTCACCCACGAGTGCAATGTCAGGCTGTAAGCGTGTATGTGAATTTGCAAGCATTTGTTAGTTTTGCAGTCCGGTGCACGAGTGTATTCCGCGTTGCGAGCTTCAATTGGGTAATCAAGCGCCACCACGGCTTGTCGCAATTTGTCGTGCTTACGCCGTCGGAGGTTGCGCGGGTACGCTCGATCGGTCGCGGATCATGTACCCCTCTGCTTGCATATGTCCAGGCTGGATTGGTGGAATGTTGCGGATTTAATACCACGCGGCATGCGCGGGCCGGTTGGCGATGTTCAGCCGTGTCGCGTTCCCACTGGAAGGTTGCGTCGATGTACAAAGTTATGCTCAGCGAATGGGCATCTCCTGTACGTATGCTGCGTCATTGGTCCATTTTGCTGCATCACTTGGCTGACGAGACCCTATGGCACATTTTTTCATCACAATTGTCGTCACTTGTACCAGGCAAAGTTCACGCATGGGAACTGTACAACCGGCACGCCTTGTACGCATGCACTACTGGTGGGTCATTCAGATGTACATTTGTGTATGGACACGCCACATGGCATGCGTCCCGTTTGGTACCAAGGTCTCGTCTAGGTCAGCTAAGACGCATCATTGTAGCTCACGTCCTGTCACGTTTAGACTCCCGCATTGCACCGGTCCACGTGACGGTTATGCTCTTGCATGTATACGTGGGGTCGCTGCGAGGTTGCATTTGTCCGCCTGGATTTTGCCGTGAAGTTGCCCCTGCTGTCACTTTTCCGCAACGGTGTTGGTACCTTGGTCAAGGTCACTTTAGACCTCAACCTTTCAGTAACCGTGACCAGGTCACCTTAATATCACCGGAAAGTTGCGGCTAAGTCACTTCTTGCACTTGCAATTTTCGTGATATTCTGCCCGCTCTCCGACCGTCGGATCCACATCAACATGGGCATCAACGGCTACCGCCCCATCGTGAATCTCCGAGGAACTGCCACTTCATTGGACGAAGACTCTCTCGCAGCGGTGTTGGAGGCGGCGACCAATGAGAAGAAGCCAAGTCACATTCGAGAGCTGGAGTAGGATAAGCTCAGCGCTGACGAAGTTGCTGAGCTGGAGAGAATGTGGGCGAATGGGAGCCTTCCATTGACTGGTGAGGTGGCAGCTGCGCTTGAGTGGGAGATAAGGAGAGGGGAGGAGGAGCAGCAGCACTCGATTCAGTATGCCGAGCATGAGCTCAAGGCGAAACTGCTCGAAGGAAAGGCGATTCGCAGTTGGATCAGGCAAGCGCTTGGATCTCCTATTATCAACGTTTTTTTGTTGCCTTTTCTTCTATAATGTAATGATGGGAGTTGTTGTGAATCCATCTTTACATGCCTCCCTCCTTGCATTCTCGTCTTCCCCGCCCCTGTTTCTATCCGTCTGCCAGGGAACTCCATGTGATGTGGCGCGATGAGATTGACCAGCACCACTCGGCATACATCAAGGCGCAAGACAGCAAGGAGCAGGGGCGGGTCAGCGGCGGGCTCATCGATCGGATGGAGACCGACGGCCAGCGGGTGACCCCTCCTTTCGAGCCCCGGTCTTTCGTCTCTGGAAGTGGTGGTTTCACGCTGTTGCTTGCGGAAACGGGGAGGAGCTGCAAGGGAAGGAGGAGGACGAGTTCCGCCTGACAGTCGAGGGAGTGTTGAACATGGGGGTCACGGCGCGAGTGGTGCATCCGCTCATGCAGACTGCGGATGAGGCACAGGCGCACTTCAACGTGGTTATAGAATGTAAGGAATGCTCTCTTTATAAAAGCTCGGCTTTCATCCTACAAGGGGATGCTCTCTACTTGGTGGTGTGCAGCCATTTTCATCATCTTAGAGACTGTCCTCCATTGCCTCGGAATGACGACAAGGACTCCCTTGAGGTCAAGACACCAAATACAGCAACCCATGCACTATGGACAGGGACTACGAATATGATGCATGCAAGAAAGAATGGAACCTACCCATTTCCCAACTCAAATGTGCTCTGTCCCTTCCTGACGCAAGCATCGCAACCAGATGAGAAGACTTTGACAGAATCCCGGACGATCACTTCTTGCACCGAGAGAATCACCCCTTCCTTCTCACCCCAAGGACCACGCTCCTCGCACGAAGTGACATCAAGAACCATAATCGGTGGTACCTCAGTAGCTGATGTAGCCAACGCATGGTTTGCTCACGACGGTACATCTCTAATGTCGTCGCAACTCCCAAGCCGACCTTCGTCACTATCCAAGGTAACAACCAGCGGCTGTGTGTCAACCCACGAGGAATCGTCGCCCTGCAGTCCCAGAACACGAGAACGCATATCACCTTGTATGATGTGCTCATCGTCCAGGACTTGCCGTGCAATCTGCTCTCAACCTCACGACTCGTCTCCTGCGGCATCGAATTGTGCACCGACCTTGTCGCAGGGGATATCAAACTACACTACTGACGATCTAAAGAGCCAAGAGAACTTACTGACAACACCTTGGAAGGCATTGCGGAGCAAGCAGTCTCAAACTTCTCTATCTCAACCGCAACAGCATGACTGATGCTGGCCTGCTGCACTTGGCTTGCCTTCTGTCGCTCAAGACATTGGTACTCTACTGGCATGGAACATGTTGGGAGGCTGATAGGCCTTGAGGATCTGTAGTTTCTTGGGAGTCGGGTAAAGGATGATGGAGGCAACTTACATCATTGAACAAGCTAAAAAAGTTCGTACTTTCGGAGATGATAACTGATATGGAACTAGGGCACAGAGGAATCTTTGCAGCTTGAAGCATATGAGATTGTACAGTTAGAGTGTGTAGAGATTGGTCACGACATTCCTTCATGGTGTGCTGTCATGTTACGTGACATTTTCATCTCGTCCGCCCTCCACTCGTCCCCCCCGCCCACAGCACACGGAGGGGATCCATGGCGTGTTGGGTCAAACATTCCATGGCGAAGCGTCGCGCAAGGTGCGGTCGCCGCCTGCTGACGCGGCTTCTGCGCGAGGTGGTGGACGTGGAGAGCAAGGGCGGCAGGGAACCATGTCACCTCGAGTTCATGTTCGAGTGTCTAAACCACCACGACGCGAGCTGTGGGTGGCGTCATCAATCAGCCTTGAACATGCATGTAGAAGCTTATGTATATATTCGAGCTTATTTCTTTTCATGAGAGTAGCCATGACGGTGAGAGCGTATTTCCAAGAGGTTGTCAACATCAGGATACTCATTCGCTAGAGGCAAATCTTGTTGTGAAATGGATGTTGACAATAGGCAGGGACACAACTGAGCGTGCTTAAGTACCAAAATAAGCTTGCAACATGCATGGTAAATATAGTATGAGGGTTTGGTAAAGCTTGTGTATGAACCATAGTTCTGCAAAAAATGATACGAAGTGTTTTGCTTGTAGGAGAAGTATACTCTGTAGAAGTGAACCACATGTTTAGGGCGGCCAGGATCTAGAGTTGGTGGAACCAATGAGTAGAATCAGCAGATGACTTTGTTGGGCTGAGAATAGCCCTAGGATGTTTTCAAAAGGCTAAGTCCTTGTAACAGAGTGCTTGATAGCACAGCGGAAGTCTTGATTTGAAACCTTGTACTGGTATGTGAGAACAAGTGATTGATTATAGCAAAAGGATACAAGGTTTATATATTAATACAAGTGAGTATGAAGGGTCCAACTGTTTTGTGCACTCCAAGGGGTACATTCCCTTTTACGACTTGATAAGAGAGACTCAGGTAACCACCCATACTGTAATACTGGGACGGTTATTTGTCCTTACTATTGCGTTGACTTTTGACTCTTCCGATTCTGACTGTTGGGTTGCACGGTCAATGGTCTACGACCGTTGCGCTTTCGTAACCTCTGCGGGGTATCGTCAAACTGTGGCAACCATTGGTAAAACTGTAGCGGTGTTGACTCGTTGATCCTCATTGTGGTGGTCTTCACGTATTCGTACACTTACACGAGACCCCAAAAATGTCTTAAGTTCTTTTATCATTTCCACCCTCCTACATTTCTGGAGTGTTCATGTGGTTGAGGTTGCTAACGTATTGTAGTCCAGTCAGCAGCATGCAAAACTGGAACTTCAACTTCATCAGCTTCTTGGTCAAGTTGTGAGAGTAAGACCCCGTTATACTTCATTCTTGTTTCCATATTTTTCCTCTACCTTATTCTTCTAATTATCCTCATTCCTTTGATCTTTATCTCATCCCATTTGGTTTCCTATTCCTCCTTTCTCATTATCCTTTTGGTTATCCTATTATTATACTTATATCACCAACCAGGCTCGGGATGTACTGGCGTGCTATGTATAGCGTAATCTCGCTGTAATCCTTTAAAGCCAATAGCCTCGCGTGGCTATACGCAGGGTGATTCTATTTCTAGAAGGGTCTATTCCCTTTGGATAGGATAAGCCTTGTTACCTGATGTACTTCAGAAGTATAGAAGCGCCTTGTATCAATCGATGGTGCAAATTTTCCTCGACACATTCGATCCTGTGATACTTGGTAATCAGAGCTTTTCTCACTCAGACGCGCTCAGCAAAGTAGAAGCAGCGAGAAAACGTGCTTCGAAAAACCGCAGGGGGCGACTAATTCAGCGCCAATTCTGGTAAGCACCAGCTCCGCGTTTTTTAATTAACCCCTCCGCGCATGTTTTGAACAAGATGGCGAACTTCGACAACGCCGAGGTTACCCAGCAGCTCTTCGCAAGCATCGCCGCCCTTCAGGAGGAGATGCGAGCCGATCACGAAGCTTGGCAAAATGAGTTCGAGCGAGTAACTCGACTCGCCGGCGCGTAGCACGACACGACAACGGCGACGACGCAGCAGTCGCAGCAATTTCTCGAGGCTCTGAAACCATGCGCACCTTAGCCGTTCGATCCGAGCAATCAAAATTCCGACTCCCGCAGATGGATCGCCGTCATGGAGATCTGCTTCGCAGCCATCGGATGGAGCTCACCTGTCACAGGGTTGAATGAGGTTTGCTCAATGTTCCACTTTCAATCAGTACAAGGTGCTTTTATACTTCCAGAGTACATTAGGTAACCAGATTTATCCTATCCAAAGGGAATAGACCCTTCTAGAAATAGAATCACCTTGCGTATTTCCACGCGAGGCTATTGGCTTTAAGAGATTACGACAGGATTACGCTAGATACAGCGACGGAAAGTATTGTCCACATGTTTGTGACTTAGAGGAATTTTGCCATTTTAGGGGGTCATGGACATTAAGACTTAATCTTCTGGTGTGCCTAGTGTATGTAGGTTGGGGTAAGGCTCCACGCCCATGCCTTACATCACACAAGTATAATGATGTTTACAACAAATACTAGAAAATAACAATCTTGGTACATGTGGACAATTATTGCCAGGCGCAAGCAGCAAGTTACATCAACCCCAAACTAGTACCTAATCCACCACCCTTTCGCCTTAGACACCGCCCTCACCCTCCTGGGCATGCTTTCCACCAGGTGGGTGCACACATCCGCCGGGATCTTCTCCCATTTCACCTGCACCCGCTCCCAAAGGTCCAGCATACCAGTGGGAGGCTTATAAGGCTTGGCCAGCTGCCTCTTGAGATGAGCCCATAAATGCTCCATTGGGTTGAGGTCGGGTGAGGAAGACGGCCACTCTAGCACCCCTGAATCTTACTCTCAAAGCCACTCCTATACGATACGCGACTTGTGCTTCGGGTCGTTGTCGTGCTGGAAGATAGTTTTTGAGGGTGTAAGCTGGTAAAGCTCAATCGTACTGTTGAGATCATCCTGTAGTATACTCAGCGTGAGCAGTCCGTCCACCCTACCATATGTTTTGCTCATGAAACCCGCTCCCTTTTACGACATGCAGTTGTAAATTATCAAGCAACCGCCCCCGTGTTTGACGGTCTGCTTGATTTGGTGTCTTTGGAGGGCAGTCCCTTCGTGAACGCAGGCGTATGAGAGTCAGTCGGATGCAAGACGACCGATCTTGGTCTCATCTGCACAGATAACTCGCTTCTAGTCGTCAACAGTCCAGTCTGCGTGGGCACGCGCCCATTCCAACCTATCGCGTATGTTTTTCCGAGAGTGTCACGGTTTCTTGGGATGCTTGATTGCGACAAGTCGGCTCCCATTCAAAGCGTTACGCAATGTCTTAGGATGCAACGTGATGCCGTGCTGCTTCTCAACGATTTTCGCCACGTGAGCGGAGATTTCTGCCTCCTCGAGGGTAATCGACCGAACTATGCCGTGGCGAACTCTCTCTGTCACTAAGCAAGGGCGACCGGCTGAGGGCATCGTAGGACGCACGTCATCGCGGCTAGACTCTACAATCGCCTTGATGGGCCGAACTCTTCCCTATGGCTAGCTGTTAGCGATTCAACGATTGCTCTACCCCCTCCGCAACAAGGGAATGATCTATGCGTAGAGCGCCTCATCTAACAGTTTCATGACGGCCTAATCATCGCAGCGGTCCTAGCCTATCTCCTGACTACTCGATAGTCGCGAGGGCAAGTAAGAAGAAATAGCGAGGTTAGGAAATAGATCTACTACGCTGCTTGGCCTAAACTGTCCGGATGCACCCACGCGGACGAAATCTCGTCCTCGGTAAAAAATCGACCCCTATAAAACTGAAACCAGCATCCGTCACATACAGTACAGTACTACTTTACATCCAACCCCGAAATTTGATTCGTAACTAAACAAAGAAGGCACCAAACCAGTACGAGAAATGTTTTAAGGCAATTATCCGCGCAACACTTTCCGTCACTGTATAGCGCGCCAATACATCCCGAGCCTGGTTGGTGATATAATCATAATAACAGGATAAACCAAAGGATAATGGAAAAGGAGGAATGGGAAATCAAATGAGATGAGATAAAGACCAAATGAATCAGGAGTGAAAGAGGAATGAAATAGATAGGAAATATGGTAAGGGGAAAGTGGTGTAACAAGGTCGTACTCTCACATCACCAGTATGGGACGGTCAACGCGTACGACTCGCGGCGACACTGATGCGAGGACCAGCACTCGAGTGCATCGGTGGTAACAGTACCTTCATCCACGGTGAAGCCACGTGGCAGCAGTTCCGTACCAACCTGCTGAAACGCTTCGAGCCGATAAATTCCGGTTTCCTTGCCCAGAAAAACAATCATCGCCATCGCCCGTTCGGGAGAGTAGCGCAGTACACGCAACAGATGGAGGAGTTTTATAACCGCATTCCTGACATGACCGAAGGGGAAAAAGTACGGTCATATCTCGCCGGGCTGAAGACTGAAGTCAAATGACAGGTAGCAGCGACAAATTTTGCGAGCTACAGTGACGTCGTTTCGGCAGCAGAGCGGTTTGACATGGTCAACGCCAGAACACGACGGGCGCACGTTGGCAGTACACGACAGGGAGACCGCTCGGCTCACCCCGCGTTCGCCGACCCGATGGAAATCGACAGGTTCGACAAGGGGTCAAGTCTGAAAATCACCAACTAGATGTGTGATTTTTGCAGGGTGTCGAGCCATGGAATCTTCGACTGCAACAAAATGAAAGCCGCACGAGCAGAGTATCGGGCACGAAACAGTGGCGGAAATTCTTATTCCAATCAGAAGACAAAAAACGGAATTCGCCAGTGATTGCGGATCTAGCTGGCGAAAAAGAAAATATCCGAAAGCGGCCGCGAGATTCCGGGAAAATCAACTTTAACGAAGCTGATTCGACACGAGCAGGAGGAAATGATGGGGAAAAATCTCCACCCCACGACCAGTCTTTGCCAGAGAAAATCGCCGAGAAAAAATCTGACTCTGTGAAAAAGGACTCTGCCGAGAAGACCCAATAAATTATAAGATTCGTTGAAGTTATCTTATAAAGATGCTTTAATGAAAATGTATGCTCTAAACCGTCCCCAATACTCTTGCCTACATCGCAAAAAAGGTGTGCTCGCAAAACGATTGCGTAGCATTCGAGCGAATGCTTTGCAAACGTTTTGCGAACATGTGGGTGAAAATTCATGGCGGACTAAGATGAGAACACTTGGCGAATGCTTGGGCAACATTTCCCGAAACACTTTTTGGTTCACGACAGCGAATGCTTAGCGGTGTTTTTTCGGTGTACTCCGTGGTTCGTTTACAAATGCATGGCGGTGTTTTTAGGAAATGATATGCAGTGAGCTTGTGAATGCATATAGAAATATATGCTGACGATTTCTATTATTCAGTATGATTCGTTGCGAACGTCTGGCGGTGTTTTTTATGGATCCGTTTTTGCAGCATGCGGTTCCCATTACGGCATGGTTCAGTACAATTAGGGCTCGTCGTTTGGATTTAATTACTGTAAAAGCTGCTAATAATTTGTTTTATTAAAATAACATCTACACCACAGTACACAACCACGATGGCCCAATCGCCCTTGCCTGCCAGCACCCCTTGGGTTCCCACCAATAACCAGCTTCCCAACAGCATACTAACCCCCATCTCCGTGGCAGCTGGTGATGCGACATTTCCGGTAGGGCCACTACTGTGCCTTCAACCCACGTGCCGCTAGGCCTGCCTACTCCTGCCGCTGTTGATTGCCCGCCATCTCCCATGATGGCTGCCCATGTCACCTACCGCTACTACACTGACACCCTGTCCGCTGCCTCCCATGTCTCTGCCTGTCCCTGCGTACTGCTCACGCGTTAGCCCATGGTGCTGCAAAGATCCAACGTAGAGGCCCGCCTGAACCTGCCCCCCTTAAAACCTTCAAGTACACAATTCCTGCCCTCTGCCCGTGAAGCCACCTGCACCTGCTATGGCCCAACCTTTCAATCTGCGTCACGTCCTGTTGCTGCTGCCCTCTCACCCAATCTGCCTTATGATGCTACTGTGCGACTTGACAACTGCTTCGGCTTCAAGAACTACCCCGGCCAGGACCCCTGGCCGCTGGCGGCCTTGCTGCTCTGATCCAGACCCACCTTCTCCGTGTCACCACCCCTCACCCCTTTGCCCCCTGCTCCTCCTCCTTACCCCTGGTCGTGGCCTTGCCATCCGCTTTCATGCCAGTCTTCCCTTTCCTGTCCTTCCACTCCTCCTCGAACCCACTCTCATGGATGTACAGGCCGTGCTCCCCCCACTTGAACCCCTTCATTTCCCTGTTGTACTCTCTTGGGTGCTCGTCAAACCACTGAATCACCACCTGGCGCACGAGCTTGCGAACGGCCTCGACCCATGCCTTGTTCTTGGGGTGGGAGTTGGATAGGGCCATTGTCTGCGTCTTGACGCGCGCCAGCCCGTAGTCGACCTGTCATGGCCGGGGGGTTGGGAAAGGGAAAGGGGGGAGAGGGGGTTGGGGGAGGGGCCTATGTAGGGGGAAACAATGTGATCACAAGCGGCAAACGATCCATGAAGCACCCCATCAAGGCACATCCCACAGCCTGAACTCACCACCATGAGGATCCAGGCAACGTGGTACGCCTTCAAGCACAGCTTTGCGCCCTGTCGCCACTGCCCAAACCCCTCCACAGCCGCGTCGAAGAAGAGCAAGTTGGCGAAGGGCTGGCCGCTCTCCTCACCCTCAAGTGACTTGGCGTTGCCCCACGTGCTAACCACTTGGCCGAGCTCCTCATCTGGTGGGGTTACAAGAGGGTAGCATGCGCGGGAGTGGGGTTCGGGGCCGTCTCCAAGGGGCCATGCACACCATGGTTATAAGAGGCATGCATGGGCCGATACAGCAAGTCACGTCACTCACCTGGCCTCAAGGCCCTCCACAATTTCCTCTTCACCTTCAGGTCAAGGAGGATCTTGCAGGCGCGGGACCACTTCATCTTCACTCCCAGCGCGGTTAGTACGAGGCGCTTGATGGCAAAGGCGCGCTCGTTCTTCCAGACCGTCCATACGCGTTTGAACGGCTTGTTGTAGTTCTCATTATTGAGTGACTCCAGGACCTCCACAAGAGTCACGTCGTAGCCCAGTGACACTAGGCCGCGATGAAGCACGCGGCAACGGGTCTTGTGGTTTTCGTAGAAATCGATGACCGCGTCCGGGTTGTGGATGCATATTTCGTCTCGCATTGCCTCATAGTGGATCTGTAATGGAGGGTGGGGAGGGCCAACAGGGAGAAGGGTGGGTGTGGGGTGGGGTACTAGAAAAGGGGGGTTTGGGACCGCGGTTGAATGTGGGGCTGGCGAACACGTGTGGCGGTGCCTGGGGTGTGGACGGACGGCTAGCAGGAGTCGGAACAAACAGTCACAGCCATGGGTTTAGGCATTGGGCTGGCGATGCAGCACCGGGCAGCAACCGAGACGTGGTGAGCGCTGAGGGATCTGGTGGCTTGGCGGGCGGGTACAGCGGCCGAGGAGGTGGGGCCGGGGGGGGGGGGGGGAGGGGAAAGGTGGAAACGGAATTTTAGGGTGGGCTGCCTGTGGGAGGGTGGGGTTGGGATCCAAGTGGGGGACCTGTCAAAAAATGAATAATGGCATCACACACGTGACTCACCGGGATGTTGCTCACGGAGGGCATGCCTCGACGCCTCGTCCGGGGGCGGTTCCCCCCCACGCTCTCTCCGACCGCCTCGTCGTGGTCACTAGACGCCGACGCCAAGCGGGGAAGGTGCTGCCCCCGCGCCCTCTTGAGCTGCAGAATCTCGATAGCCGCCTCGCGCAGAAGGCTGAACATGCGGGCGGCGGACAAGTCGCGCGGCATCTCCTCCATGCAGGCCAGGGACTCCCAGGTGTAACCTCGAGTGTTAATCTCACCCTCAAGCGTCCGTCTCCGTTTTGCCTCCACGTCGGCATGAACCCGCGCAGCGTCGTTCGCGGGTCGCTTAAGGCCAGCAGCATCCACTCCTTGGTCGGGGCCGCTCGCTCCACCCTCCCATCCACACTCGGCCGCTCGTCCATCTGATCGTCGCGACGGCATGCCCCATACCTGTGACGCATCCATGCCCCCGCCCCCCCCGGCCGCTCGTTCGAAGCGCCTCGGGGGTGTAGGACAGCGGGGGGGAGCGGCGTGAACGGTGAGGCGCCGCCCAGGGTGTTTCCAACATCGCGTAATGTGGTCGGTGTGTTGCGGCCGTTGTCGAACTCCCTCATTCCGTCAGTGAGCCAAGGCCGCCACACGTGTGCAGGCGCTGCCTCTACGGATGTTTGCTCAAACCGCAACTCCCGCCCAGTGGCATAGCCGGACTTCTTTTCTCTTTCACCGCTGCCATCAGCCTCCACCGCAGCCTCCCTCTTCACACCCCTCCTGTCCAGCTCCCCGCATTCCTCTGCCGGCAACGCCTTGTCGGTTGCATACGCCGGAAACTTGGTGTCGCGGTAATCTGTCCGCCGAATGAGCACCGGACCTTCAGACGCAGAGCCGCTCTCGAAATCGTCGCTGCCAGCCGGGTACGGAGCATACCCATGCTTGGCGGGCCTAGCCCTAGGCCCTCCGTCCTCCCCTCCTCTCCCTTGCTTCCTCATGTCGCCACGTCCTTGCTTCCCTCTGCTCGCCCCTTTCTTCCTCTTGCCATTACTCCCCCTCCCCTTATCCTTCCCACCGTTGTGCCGTCCGACGCGCCTGTCCCTGCCGCGCTTTTTGCCGCGCTTGCGGTCGCCGTCAGACTCGCTCTCGAGGGACTCAGGCTCGCTGCTTTCAGTGCTCCGACCGTCGTAGTTGGACTCTGACGCCGAGGACTCCCCCGAGTCAGAGTCGCTGGAAGAGGACGGCGAGTCTGATTCCTCGGGAGAGTCTTCGCGCTTTTTCCGTTTCGTCTCGCGGACGCGGCCTCTTTCGCGGCGTTCAGGTGATGGGGCAATGGCGTCGCTCTTCGCTCGACGGGTGTCTCCATCGCGACGCTCCCATTCGCCGTCCTTGTCCTTGTTTGACGGTTTCTCTGGGCTGGTCGTCGCGGCCACGGTCGCGCGGCCTTCCACACGAGCGGGAGTCTTCAAGACGGGGGCCGCAGCAGCGGCCTGCGAGGGCCTCGCGCGATCCGACTCCGCCACATTGTTTGCGACAGTTTCACCGTTAGGGGAATCATCGTGCGACGGCGGCATGGCGCTAGCAGGGGACTCCACGACGACCATCGCCACTTCCTCAACCGCCTGAGGCGCGTCTGCTGCGGTCGTGGGTGGACAATCGGCGTTCATTGCGGCGCTCATCACGACGCGGTTCCGCGTCGGTGCGGCAGCTGCGGGAATGGGAGCGGCGCTCGCGTCCGCCTTCGCCGGAGGGGTGCCGGCCTCTGGGGCTGCGACCACTTTTGCTGCCTTTGTATCCTCCTCTGCTAGCGCTGCATCCTCCTCTGCTACCGCCGCATCCCTGTCTGCTACCGCCGCATCCTTGTCTGCTACCGCCGCATCCTCCTCAGCTACCGCTGCATCCTCCTCTGCATCCGCTGCAGACCCCTCTACTGCTGCTGCAGTGGCCTTCGCTGCGTTTCTCTCGGCCTTTTCCCTTACGGCCCGTTCTTTTTTCGTCTCTGCCTTGGGCTTCTTGGGGGCGTGCGGCGGTCCATCATTCCCTGCATGGCGGCCCGGCAACGCGCAATGTCAGGGAATGTTAAATACGAAGGCACAAAAAAACCGCCACCTGGCGGGTGGAGCATGGAAGACAAGTAGCTCACCGGGGGTGCCGACAAGATCACCTATCGGTTTCTTCCGCTGAGCCGACCTTTTCATTGGGCTACGAAGCCCGCCCGGCGCGACGTCCCCGTAAGGGTCGTCTAGGGCATCATCGTCGCCATCCGGGTCGGAAGAGTTGGCGTCACTTTCCAGCCCGTCGCCCTTCTTCACCGAAAGCTTGTTTGCTTTCCGGTATTCACGGACCGCTTCTGCAGTTTCCTCTCTAGTAATCTTCCGTTTTTTCCCCCTCCGTTTACCCCTGGCAGGCACCTCGCCTGAGCCACTGTCGTAGTCCTTTAGATCTACGCGCTCCTTACGGCGCCTATCTCCGCGTCTGACTTCGTCGCGTGTCATGGCTACTGGTGGAGGGGAAAATGAACGCAATCACAAGCCCTATACCGTAGAGTCTAGAAATGTGCAAACATGCTGTCAAATTGAAAACTGGAAATGCGGATAACCCAATGCTACCTTTCTGGGACGGTCGGACAGGGTGAGGGGAGGGGAAGGGGTTACCTGCTACAGTGATGTGTGTGAACCCTCAAAGAACCCCTATAGTCCTCTTGTGCCCTTTGTTTGGCGTGAGCGACGCGACACCCTCGGATTACATATCGAATGGCGCACAAGCTTCATCATCGATTCGGGCGAACATGCCTGATTGGTGGGGGGAAATGAACATGGCATGGCGTGCAAAATTACATTGTGTCCGACGTGGTCACGCCCTGTAAGATCAATGTATACACCACCCGCTATGTGTAGAAATTGCTTAACCAGTACTAAATCGACGAAGCGTGGAGACTTTATGATTATGACACAGATGCATTACCGAAGAGCCCAAATTTTTGCAAAGCAGTGGTAGACGAGAGGTTATTCATTTGAGGAATTCGCGAAAGAGTGTTTAGGGTCAGTGGTGTGCAATGAACATGAAGCAATCCAATGTGGTTTGTAGGATGTTCCGCGTGTTCATCCTTGAGATGTGCGCTCTGCGGCAGTGGTTAATTGGTCTTGTGAACCCTGTCGGAGTCAATGTAACAAAACAGTGTTCATTGTAGCACGACAATACATGATGCATACAAAAAGTGAATGCCAAGGGTATGTCGAAGATGCACTTAACAGGGGTACGTTACCTATGCACCTACGGGTCGGACGTGCCAACAGTTTGGTGAGGAAGTGAGCTGCAATGTCGCCAATGTAACAGTACGTCAGGTTCACTCTCCCGTCGTGGACTTTGACTTTGACGCAACAGTTTCTTAGGGTGATGTGCATAGTGCGAATGATGAAACTGGGTTTGTTGGCGATGTGCTGAGCTTCGCAACTTGCAGCGGATCCTATAGGTGGGAACCTTTGTGAACAGCGGAGGTTGCTGCGATGTAAACGGTTCAACCGAGGTTAGAGCGGTCAGCTCCTGTGCCTGTCAGTTCGAGAAGATGGGTCCGCTAGGCTCTTGTCGAAGTGGAACCTCGCTGTACATCTGGTCGAAACGTGACGCACGATAAACAGCTTACATCTGCGCTGCTGCCAGTAGGGTGCATGGGCAGCAGCATGAATTGTTTAGGTGTCGGGGCTGTAGCCACCTACTGGAGTGCGGCGGGGTGTGGAGAGCGGCCCCATCGTTATGTTTAATTGCTTCGCGATAGTCTGGGCATACTTTGACTCGTACATAAAGATGCCATGTGGCGTGTAGGCGACGTTGAGGCTGAGGAACAGGGTCCCTGTCATGGAGGTGGTGATGTCAACGCGGTGCCGTAGGCTATGCTCGAAGTGATCTAGCAGGTCGGATTATGTGCCGTTGTAGAATACGACGTTCATATCATGATGACTTGGTGAAGTATAACAGAAGGATATAGTGGTATATAGACGAGGGTGTTGTACCCTCTAAGGCTCAATGTATTGTAGTCTACAGTAACTGTCTAAGTTACATTTGACAGTTCACGTAAACAGTGTGGAGGATGGGGTCTCTGCGGAAGTGGATGCGATACATCCCGGGATGGAGAGGTAGATCGATGTGTTGGCATGCAACAAAGTGGTGAAGGATGAACACGCTGTCGCCCGGCGAAATGCTACGTACAAATAGTAGAAGCAGTGAAAACGGCGTGAGGTTAAGGTATAGGAGGTAGGCGACAATGTCGAGAGAAAAAAGGAGTACAACATAAGAGTGAGTGATACAACAGTAGGTGTGGTACCCTATACAGTAATGCTTAGTAACAACTACCAAGGCTACAGTTATGTAATATCATATACATTTTAACACAACCCTTAGGCTTGGTACCAGAAGGACCCACACACCCCCAGACCCCTAACCTAGCACCTCGATTCCCATCAGCCACGACAACTCCAGCAGGGCCAACCCCAAGGCTCTGGAGATGGCGACGGCGGTAGTCCCGACAGTGGCGACAGCGACGGCGACGACGGGCGTGCGGCGGCAACAGGCGTGCGGCGACGACAGCGGCGACGTCGAGGGCAGGAGCTTATGACGGCGGTAACGGGCGAGGCCCCCGCCCTACTGGCGGCGTGTCCAGACTCCGCACCAGGGGAACGACCGGCAGGCAGAAGGATGGCCGCGACGGCGGCCAACAGGGAACGAGTACGCAGCGGAAGCGAGGTTGGGAGCAGGCCCAGGAAGGGCGTCTTGCTCTGAAACCATGTCTTGAAGTTGGGCTAGGTAGAAACAGGAGAACCGAAAACCATGGTGTGAGGTTTATATGCAGAAGGTAGGCAAGAATGTGGAGAGAAAATCGGACTGCAAAAGAAGAGAGAGGGATATAAGGAGGAGTCTTGTACCCTGAACGGTACTGTTCAGCAACAGCTATCAACCATACATTTATATACAAACAGTCCTAAGTTCACACACGCAGGCGTGAAGGCTGAAGGGCGTAAACGTAAGGTCGAAGTGGATGCCCTGGCATTGGTTGTAGCCACGTACGATGTATCGAGCCGTGCGGCAGTAGACGTTTCCCTTGGCCTATGAGTTGAGGCAACTGTGCAATTTGCATGTTAGGATGTTGGCGTTCACAGCCTTGCGCCATTCAGCGCGGTGTGGACCAGTGAGAGCCTGCCATGAGGTCACTGGCTCGATCACGGAGGGATTCTCGTGAACGCTGAGTACCCAGACGTAGCGGTGGCGGCGTCAATGAAGGTGAGTGTGTACTCCTTATCAGAAGAAGTTAGGACACTAGCTACTTCAGATAGGATACTAGGAGGCTAGGAAAGCCGCCATGGAATGGCGGGAGGAAAGTAGATGTTGGAGCTGGAAGAGAATATCGAGAGAGAAGGGGTTCGATTAGGAAGGGAGAGGTGTACAAGGAGGGGATTGTACCTCTTCAGAAAGGTTCGGTAACTAGCAAGCCTAACAGTTATGTATAACTTATATAATCTCAACACTGCTCCCCGTGGGGTGTACTCTCTTTTTGGGGTTGAATGCCATGTGAGTATTTATCGGTAACACTGAACTACTATATGATGTTCATTGTTGCCGTGTATCATATTCTTAAACCGTCGTCCCGAAGTTGGCGTATGGAAAGACGTGTACAATCTCGCATGTGATGTACGTTTGGACAGCTCAGCGCAGGCTCGGGCATATGCACGACCATTGAATACTGCCCGATACTGCAAAATCAGTGGTGGTTACGTCTCGTCCCAAACGGGCCCCAGCGCTAATCGGCGAAGGTACCCTCCAGCAAAACATTTCAGTTTCCGCCCGTCTCCGCCTGCATAGTCACAGATATGTGGGCCCATTTGCTCCACGCCCGTATACACAAAACGTAGAACAATGCAACAGCAAACTCAGAGTGCCGCACGAGTGGATGACCTAAACATACAGTAGTCTGTTGCCCCGTCTCGCTCAGACGGGTGTAGCGATCGCGTTTTGACAAGTCCTGGACTCTGTATTTCGCCACCGGCCGCGGCGCCAAACCAGGGTTCATGTCGGGGCCTAACATACCTTCCTCTACTCCCTTCAAATCGTTCAGTATGCCCCGGCTGAACAGTGACGGGTGGCTCCTTGTCGAAGAGAGAGACGCGAAACGCTTCGGGGGGAAACTGGATCGCAGGAGCCCTCATCGACTGGGTGGGACTGTGAGTTGGCGTGCCGGTGCAGTGCGTCGCGTGGCTAATAAGACATTATTCATTAATCATGATAGCGTTTTCCCCGCAGGATGCTGAGCTACGAATCCACGGAGAGCGACCCAAAATGGCTATACACGTCAACCTTTTTCTGGGAGGTTGCACGACTCAATGCGGGTGGGCTTCGTAGGCGGGATGGTCTAAAGGCGGACCCTCTCGAGTACTCTTTTGTCTTCATCCCGTTCATTGGGAGTGAGTCATCTGACAGTATCAGCATGGTAGGTCACACCGGTCATTTGCACCTACCCAGGTCGCAAGGTGTCCAGGTATCAAGTGCTGATGTTGCGCACGTTCACCATGTCACAATTCTGCCAGCAAAGCGTTTGAAAAGTGTTCCCTCGAATGTTCTGCAAATGTTCCACATGTCAAAGGGCTGCAGTTCGTACGCGCACATATGTCTCGTTCATTGGTGATACGGCAAACCCCGCCCATAATGACGCCTCGCAGATCACACTGGAGCTTGCTGGTGCTCCAATTGCGACACACCCCGCAATCCCCGACGCCTCTGGACGTGCATATCTGGCACGCGGATTCAAAAGACCAGCATGGGGGCGCGGATGCACCTGTGCGCGAGTGAGTTATGTAGGTGCCTCGTTCACCAGATTGCACGTACAGCATGCTCCTCGGTTGTAATGTTCTTCCACTGTCGAACCATCGCAGGTACCTGCGACGCCCAAGTCGTCCGCCGTTTTCCCACATTCTGTTGTGTGATGTCATCATATGCTATCACATTCTGTCTGCCTCCCATCCCATATTTTTTTCAACTTGCATGTGTGGTTTGAACGTGTGCAAGAATTTGTGTGTGTGTGTTCTGGAGTTTGGGAATGTGTTTTGTGTTATTTGTTTGAGCAGGTTTTGTGATGATAGATCTTGAGAAGATCTTTCCGACGCAACGAGAATCCTTCAATCGGAGCAAGAACGCGAAAGCTATGAAGATTCAAAGTTCATGAGCTTGCGTTACAATTGCGGCGGTTACAAAGTGAAGTTGTGGGGTGACTTTATATGGAGTTGGGACCTTTGGGGTTGGGGAAATTTGTCACTCACTGTAACAGCTGCAAATTGGTTGGGAACAACCAAGCTAGGTTGGCAAGGGTGGCCAACTTGGATGGATTGGTTGGGAAGGGACAAATGTCAAAGTTGGGGTTCCTATAGGGAGGGAATCTTTGTGCTTATGGGGTTTCCTTGGTTGGGGACTCTCTTGGGACCTTCCCTCTCATCCCTCTCTTCTATCCCAACCTTTCTCTTGCTCCTCTAATTCCTTGTGAGATTCTTGAACTTTGATTGAACTCTTGAGATTGAGTTAAGTTCTCCTCCTACAGCTTACCCCCTAGTGCGTCGAAAGCCATAGCGTCGCGAATACTTCATCAATCAACGTGATTCAAATTGGGAACGGTAGCTGAGATTAAGAGCTACAACATATCCAAGTTTCGCGACATTCCAACGGCTAGTTTTTGTCGACGTCGTTTCTTGTGAAGACGACTTTTCTGTCCAGAATTTCGGATTATATATTTTGAGTAATTCTAGCTCCTAAGTTCACCTAGACTCCGTCCTTAATCCTAACAAGTGGTATCAGAGCGTATTAAGGACATTGAGAGGAGTCTACAGAAGTGTGAAGACCCTTCTAGACCCACCATGGCCTGTGGGTGTGCCTAAGTGGTGTTCTAAAGGTTGGATGTGTCTTCCGCTAAGGGAAACTCTGCCGAAATTTCGTGGACGCCGACACTTGTGAAAATATCGAGGGAGCTGAGTGTGGACAGCAAAGGGGGCTGAAATTCGTCATTTCTCAAGGAGAAGATGAATGAGAGAGGAGGAGATGCTAATGGAAGAGGAGCTGTAGCTGAGAAGACAAGTGAGCCGCCGCCATCAAAAGTTGAAGCTTTGGATGGCTCCAACTATGAGGAATGGAGCGGACGGATGAGGAGTGCCTTCAAACGCTACAAGCTACTGAAGATTGCTGTTGGGGAAGAGAAGATGCCGGAAGAAGGCGAAGCACGTGAACGGTGGATTGAGAAAAGCGCGGTGCTTTTCGACCTCATCCTTCAATCGGTCAACAAGGAGATGTTCGAGCACATCAAGGATCTTGTGGAAGCGGATGATTCGGGTCCAAGGGCGTGGAAACTACTACGCGATGTGATTCAGCCCAACACTCTCCTGATGGTGATCGTGCTCGAGAAGGAACTTGCTGCCATCTCCATGCGACCAGGGGACGATGTGAAGCCGGTCCTTGACAAGATCAAGGACACCTATGCAAGGATGGCAGCAGCGGGCAGCAGTGTATCTCAGCTGCAGCAGTGCACCAAGATCATCTCGGTGTTGGACAACTCTTGGGACAACCTCATCCCCACCCTCAACTCTCAGCAAGATCAATGGACACCTGAGTGGCTAAGGCAGCAGATTCTGCAGGAGGACTTCCGCAGACGCCATGTGGGAGGCGGTGCTGCCACTAAGACTGCTGAGGGGTATGGAGCTGCAGGGCGCAGCAGAGGAAGAGGGGGTTGGAGAGGCCGAGGCCGTGGGAGAGCTTTGGCAGAGGTAGAGGCCGAGGTGACTATAATGAGGGGCATGGGAGCTCCAGTGGCAGGGGGAGTACCAGAATGGAGGGCACCTGCTGGTACTGCAAGAAGGTCGGGCATCCTTGGTTCAAGTGCTTCAGCAGGCCGGAGGGATGGCACCTCCAGGCATGAAGCCGCCAAGTGGTGAACGCGCACAAGGTGGCGCTGTGCAAGGCTCAGGTGCACAAGGTGAAGGTGCACAAGGTAACGCCTATCCTGGGATGTATCTCATGGTTGAGGATGTGCATGGGCATGAGGGTGATGTGGGATCTGTGGGAAAGGTTGTGATGCACCCTCTCACGCACTGGGTGATTGATTCGGGTTGCACCAGTCACATGACCCACGGGCAGATTTGCTTGATGAGGTAAAACCCCCTGGGAAGATTAAGTATGTGGCAGCAGCGTCAGGTGCTTTGCTCCCGTCATTGGTGTTGGGAATGCCAAGGTTAAGGGAGCTAATGGGGAGCTTGTGGGGCTTGGGAATGTTCTGCTGGTTGAAGGCTTGTCTGCTAACCTTCTCTCTGTGCGCGACTGCAGAAGAGCAAGGCCGAAGTGACCTTTGGACCAACCAGCTGCCGTGCTAAGCTTGGGAAGAAGGTGCTGTGGAGTCTGGAAGAGGAGACCAGCTGCATCAAGGACCTGTGGCAGCTGCCCATCATCCCTTGGAATGGGAAGACTCCAACAGCAGCAACGGCAGCAGCGGCAAAGGCAACAGCAGGAGGAGATGCAACTGCACCAACTGATGGGGTCCTGGAAGCAGTCAAGAAAGTGCAGCAGCAGCAGACACATGGTGAGGTGCTTGCTGGTGTGGATGCGAGTGCGGCATGGGCTAAGGCTTCATCAAGGAGTGGAGAGGCCGATTGGGAGACATGGCATGAGAGGCTGTGTCATGTGAACTTCCCTATGCTGCAGAAGTTGGTGAAGGATGGGAGCCTGAAGGGCTTGGAGGTGAAAGGGGGAGTGAAGGAGATTGGGAGCTGCCCTACATGCTTGGAGACCAAGTTCTCCAAGTTCCCCTTCAACAGCACTACAGGACCAGCCAAGACCCCACTTGCACTTGTGCACATGGATGTGGTGGGGCCCACAAGAGCCCCTTCCCTCTCAGGCAGCCGCTATTTCTTGACAATTGTGGATGACCACACTCGGGCAGTGTGGGTTTACCCTTTGAAGAGCAAGGGGGAGGTGGCAGCGGCTGTCCTTAAGGAGTGGATGCCGAGAGCTCAGAGGGAATGCGGACACAAGGTGAAGGTGATCCGTAGTGACAATGGTGGGGAGTTCATTGGAGCTGATTTTGAGGGGGAGTTGAAGAGGAAGGGGATCCAGCATCAACTGACAGTGCCCTACAACCCGCAGCAGAATGGCGTGGCTGAGAGGTTCAACAGGACCCTGCAGGAGGGGGCACGCACTCTCCTTGGGCGTGCAGGGCTGCCTGATCCGTTTTGGGTGTCTGCACTGAGGCAGGTCGCCCTTGTGAAGAACAGGGTGCTGGCTACAGTTGGAGATAAGGAGTGGATCCCATATGTCAAGTGGTATGGGAGTGCTCCAGCTGTGAACATGCTGAGGGCATTTGGGTGCATGGTGGTGTTTCATGTGCCTAAGGAGAAAAGGGGGAAGTTGGAGGCTTCTGGAAGATGGGGTGTGCACTTGGGGATTGCAAAGGATCACAAGGGGTGGCTGCTATGGGACTTGACCACCCAGAAGTTGACAGTGTCAAGGGATGTGAAGTTTCTTGAGTCCCTGTACTACAAGGAATGGAAGCAGCAGCAACAGAAGCTTCCATCTACACCGCTCATTGTGGAGGCAGATGAGGTGCAGCAGCCTTCAAGACAGGTGGAGGTTGCAGTGTCAGAGGAGGAGATGTCTGGGGTGACTGAGGAAGGGGGAGCAGCTGAGAGCAGCAGCAGCAGCAGCATGAGTCTCCACCTCGAGTTCCACACCCGCCTGAGCGTCCTAGGAGGGATGTGCGCCCTCCAGTGAGGCTGACCTATGGGGGAAGAGGCAAGCCGAATGTGGTGCAGGCTGGGAGTGTGGTTGAGCAGATTGAGGAAGATGAGATCGCTCACTGCTACTGGGCACCAATCCCTGAGCCCAAGACTCGAGAGGAGGCCTTGAATGGACCAAATGGGGAGAAGTGGAAGGCGAGTGAGGATGAGGAGTTCGGGTCCCTAATTGAGAACGAGACATGGGACCTGTGTGACTTGCCTCCTGGAAAGAAGGCAATCACTTCCAAGATGATCTACAGGCACAAGTATGGACCTGAAGGGGAGCTGACCCGCTACAAGTCTAGGCTTGTGGCACGGGGGTTTCAGCAGACAAAGGGAAGGACTATGATGAGGTGTTTGCTCCTGTGGGGAAAGGAACAACACTGAGGGTGCTGTTGGCGATAGCTGCACTCCTGGGATGGAAGATACGGCAGATGGACATTGTGACTGCCTTTCTGAATGGGATCATTCTGGAGGAGGTGTACATGAAGCAGCCAGAGGGGCTGGATGATGGGAGCGGCAGGGTCTGCAGGCTGAAGAAGGCCATCTATGGCCTTAAGCAGGCGCCTCGTGCATGGTATCACAAGTTGGAGGAGGCGCTGTTGGCTGGGGGTTTCAAGAAGAGTGAGTGTGACCCCAGCCTGTTCCTGCTGCAGGAGAAGGATGAAATCCTCATGCTCTTGGTGTATGTGGATGATATCCTTCTCTTTTCTGCATCAACTGCTTTGCTGGACAGCGCAGAGCAGATGCTGGAGATGCAGTTCAAGTGCTCCAAGATGGGTGAGGTGAAGTACTACTTGGGGATGCGTGGAGAGAGATGTGGAAAAGGGTGTGCTGAGGTTGCACCAGAGGAAGTACTGTGAGGGGCTGGCTGAGAAGTATGGGCTGCAAGATGGGGGAAAGCCAGCAACACCACTACCTTCGGGGTTTACTGTGGAGCCATGTGCTGATGAGGAGGTAGTGGGTGATAGTGACAGGAAGCTGTTTCATTCGATGGTTGGGTCGCTGAATTATGCTGCAAATCATACACGGCCTGACATTGCATTTGCTACATCACGATTGGCTAGTGTGGTCTCACGCCCTAGTCATGAGCAGCTGGAAGCGGCCAAGAGGTTGGTCCGCTATGTGAGCGCTACGGCATCAGTGGGATTGGAGTACAGTGGAGTGAGGCAGCGGTTGCAGAGAGGTGCTGCAGATGTGAAGAGTGGAGAGATGCTCTTGAGTTGCTATACTGACGCTAGCTTCAACTCAGTGAAAGCGGATGGCACCAGCATTGGGGGTTATGTGTGCTTGCTAGGAGGTGGTGCTGTGAGCTGGCGCAGCAAGAAGCAGAATGAGGTGGGATTGTCCTCATGTGAGACTGAGTACATGGCCTTACACCATGGGGCCAAGGAAGTGGTGTGGCTGAGGCGTTTGTTGGAGGAGTTGGGAGTTGGTCAGGAGGAGCCGACAGTTGTGTTTGTGACAATGAGTCTGCTGTGAAGCTCGCCAAGAATGCTTGTCTGCATGGGCTGACAAAACACATAAGGCCTAAGTGGCATTGGGTGAGGAGACTCCTTGATAAGGAGGTGCGGCTGGAGATAGTGAAGACCCATCAGCAGGCAGCAGATATTTTCACAAGCGTCTGGCGGAGGCGGATCATTGGAAGGGCATGAAGCTTGCTGGGATGAGTGTGCATTGAGTATGCATGCTTGAGATGTTGGTATGGTGGATGATGGTTGGCAGCCAGAGGGGGAGATTGTTGTGTGATGTCATCATATGCTATCACATTCTGTCTGCCTCCCATCCCATATTTTTTCAACTTGCATGTGTGGTTTGAACGTGTGCAAGAATTTGTGTGTGTGTGTTCTGGAGTTTGGGAATGTGTTTTGTGTTATTTTGTTTGAGCAGGTTTTTTGTGATGATAGATCTTGAGAAGATCTTTCCGACGCAACGAGAATCCCTTCAATCGGAGCAAGAACGCGAAAGCTATGAAGATTCAAAGTTCATGAGCTTGCGTTACAATTGCGGCGGTTACAAAGTGAAGTTGTGGGGTGACTCTATATGGAGTTGGGACCTTTGGGGTTGGGGAAATTTGTCACTCTACTGTAACAGCTGCAAATTGGTTGGGAACAACCAAGCTAGGTTGGCAAGGGTGGCCAACTTGGATGGATTGGTTGGGAAGGGACAAATGTCAAAGTTGGGTTCCTATAGGGAGGGAATCTTTGTGCTTATGGGGTTTCCTTGGTTGGGACTCTCTTGGGACCTTCCCTCTCATCCCTCTCTTCTATCCCAACCTTTCTCTTGCTCCTCTAATTCCTTGTGAGATTCTTGAACTTTGATTGAACTCTTGAGATTGAGTTAAGTTCTCCTCCTACAGCTTACCCCCTAGTGCGTCGAAAGCCATAGCGTCGCGAATACTTCATCAATCAACGTGATTCAAATTGGGAACGGTAGCTGAGATTAAGAGCTACAACATATCCAAGTTTCGCGACATTCCAACGGCTAGGTTTTTGTCGACGTCGTTTCTTGTGAAGACGACTTTTCTGTCCAGAATTTCGGATTTATATTTTGAGTAATTCTAGCTCCTAAGTTCACCTAGACTCGTCCTTAATTCTAACACATTCAATAGGGGGACGCAGGAATGGGCTGCATCCATACCCTTCAACCCAGTACAGTCCGTG